>OZ022264.1:75814173-76218770 GCA_963978885.1 Nemotelus pantherinus | reverse complement strand
TGGTTCATTAGCCATTTTAGGGAAGCATGGTCGGTCACGATTCAAATTCGTGACCTTCCCACGTAGGCAACGGAACTTCTTGATTGCCAACACCGCTGCCAGACATTCTTGCTCAGTGACGGTGTAGTTTTCGCTGAGCGGGATTCAGTTTGTGGGACATATAGGCGATGGGGGCTTCAGCTCCGTCTTCTGTGCGTTGCACCAGCACGGCACCGACTCCATGTTTGACTTGCGGTCACATTGGATGGAGAAGGGCTTGTTGAAGTCTGGGCTGTGCAGCACTGGAGCTGAAGCAAGGCTGTGTTTCAATTGCCTTGAAAGCATTTAGCCTCTCATCGGTCCACACAACTGACTCCGCTTAGAAAGCATGTCTGTCAGTGGTGTCGACAATGACGCATATTCTCTGACGAAGCGCCGATACCAACCGCAGATTCCTAGAAATCTTCGGAGTTGCTTCGTGGTAGAGGGAAGTGGGAAATCCATGATAGATTTCACCTTGTCAGGATCAGTCTGGATAGTGCCCCCCACCAACAATGTGGCCAAGGTACTGGACGTCTCGCAAGAGGAACTTACTCTTTTCCACATGATGGTGAGGCCAGCTTGCTCAAATGGAAGGCGACCTGATGAAGTACCTGAAGGTGCGCGTCGAAACTCGTCTGTGATCACCAACAGGTCGTCGAGGTACACGAATACCTGGTGCTTAAGTTGGGGCGGAATTACCTTATCCATTAGCCGTGACATCGTTTGGGGTGCATTACACAACCCAAACAGCATCACGACAAAATGGTAAAGGGGTCGACCGGGCACAGTGAAGGCTGTCTTCTCCTTTGACTTATCCTCTAGAGGGATTTGCCAAAAGGCATCCTTTAAGTCAAGGCTGGAGATGAAATTTGCCTTAGGAAGTCTGCTGAGAATTCCATCAATCAGCGGCAAAGGATAGGCATCCTTCACTGTGACCGAGTTGGACCTTCCGGGCAGCCAGGCATAGGCGCACCTTCGAGGGCTTTACCACCAACGTTACGGTGAAGACCATGCGCTCTTCGGACTCTTCGATTACGCCAACGCTAACATCCGGTCAATTTTCCTGATATAGGAGCTTTTCGACAGCTGGTGACACAGAGAAATGTCTCTGTTTTATGGGTTTCTGGTCACCAGTGTCGATGTCATGACGGATGAGCGTAGTCTTTCCCAAGCCCTCAACAGCGAAAGAAGGAAAGCAAGCAATCGCAGACCGAAGTCTGCGATGCTGCTCCTGTGTGAGAGGGTGGGCGCAATCGTCCGAGTGCGTCGAGGCTGTTGGTGGTGTCGACCTGTGGTGGTGGCGCAAACAGGTCTGTGGCCAGGGCGAAAAGACGACGAAGTCCACTCCCAGATAGAGATTCTGACTGAGAGTGGGTATTATCCACAACGTCCAACGTCTGGTGAGCCCCGGAACGTGATGTCGGCTGATACCTCGGCCTACGCTTGATGTTGTGTGCCGTCAGCTGTTTTCAACCCGAGAGAAGCTCTTTTCCAGGGAAAGCGTTCCTCTCGAGGGAAGGAGCGGGCTAGATCAGCCGCCATCACGCTCACGTTGGCTCCCGTGTCGATCAAACCCGATGTAAGTTGGCGAACAACAGAACCTGAGCGTACGGTCGAACGTCACCTGGAGGCACGTTCAACAGAGTCGCACAATCCAATTGTAACGCCAACGACGGAACTGAGCGTAAAAAACGCCTCATTCTCAACGTTGAGCGTTTAGGTGTTTTAAGGTGTTTGTGAATGGTGTCAATTTCGGAGTTAAAAATTCGGTTTCGGACCGCCGTGTATTTCCGCCATCTAATGTGGTAGGGCAGAAAAGCCAAAGGTGTAGGAGGCTCTGCCTGTAAGAGTGGGATTGATAAGGTGGTAGAGTCCCCACTCGGCTGAATACTAAACATCATTGGTGGTTGGGCCCACGGATTTGGAGACAGATCATCCGTCCTGTCTACCTGCTGGAACGGGGTGGAGCTTGTTTGCCCTGCGGGAGGCGTGAGATCTTGTTCCGCGCTCCCTGCGGTCCGTTTTTTGTTTGGCAGTTCACAACAATTAGGTTTATATGTGTCTGCCTTTCCGCAGCCATAAAGAAAATTGTTTCTGGGCTCCAAACAATCGTCGAAACGGTGTCTCACCTTGCTTACAGTATCCAGCAAGTAGGCAGGGACCCGTGACCGCCTCCACTCCAGGTTCTTCCGGGGAATCCTCATATTGTCCAGCGGGTATTCCTCACGTAGTTCTTCTGTAGCATGTCTCCATTGGGAGGATCGCGTCGACCTCCAAGCTCCATCTCAAAGTTCTCCGCACGGATGACGGCCTGACGGAGCAGACGAACAGAGGGAAGGTGTATTTGTAGCAGACCACGACGGATTTCCGCAACAAATTGCGTCTAAGAATGTCAGCTAAATCCGCGTCAGCAATAGGGCGCTGTAGCCGGTCAACAATCTTGTAGACGTCCGCATAAAATCGTCGAATGTTTCTTGAGGTCGCTGTTTCCTTCCTCGTATCTGCTCCATCAGGTCGGCATCCGTGAAGCGATCAGCGAAATGGTCGCTCAGGGCCGACTCCAAATCCCTCCAATTGAAATCACGTCTCGAATTGTAAAACCGCCAATACCAATCAGCGGCAGGTCCAATCAAAAGTAAATGCATATGCTGGCATAGAACATTAAAATTTCCGCCCAAGGTGTTTCTGGTGAGAGCCGCTACCCTGTTAATAAAGACTTCCACGGGCATGGAGGATTCACGACCCGAGAATTTTAGTCCCCACCCACCAATGATGCTTGCACCCTTATCGTGGTGGAACTGGACATTATTACCACGAGGGGTGCGAGGTGAGTAGGATCGCGGCACTGGAACAATGATTGTGCGCGAGGGTTCAGTCTTGGCGACTCTACATTCCGAGTCCGGGACGGAAGGTCCAATTGGGCCATGCGCTCCAGCATCACACGCATGCCGTTCTGCAATTCGTTAATCTGTTGTTGAAGTCCGCTTAAATCTTGAGGCACTATAGAGCGCGCTCCTGCGGCTTCTGACGTCACATCTGAGATTGGGGACGCTTTTGATGACGGGCCAGGTGGCTGAACTAAACCTTCCGCCCCCGACTCGGCCTGTAAATCAAAGTCCCTGATTTCCACATCTTCATTGCTTCTCATGCCTCGGGTTCTTACTCCCGGCCGCTGGGTTTTGGGCCGAGCCCTCGTGGCATAGATGCTGCTGCAGTGGGGGCCTGTCTGGCTCCTAAGGGGAGACTCAGTGGTCCACGGCACAGCGGGCAATCTGTATGATTCCGAAGCCATTGCTCCAGGCACGTTTCATGAAATGTATGACCACATTTTGTGGTGTACGTAACCTGGGCAGCAGCGAATGACTGCTGGCATATGGAGCACTGAGCCTCCACTGTGGCGCCAGACAGGTCCTCACTACTGTGATGCAATGGCATGTCCAATCTGTGAAAATACTTGACAAGTGATGAAAATTCAAAGAAAATGCACGATACTCGTGACTAACGAATTAATTACGCTTATAACTAAGGAGTTGCTGCAAATTCAAATGCAACCCTGTGCACAACGAGTGTGACTAACTCTTCCAAAGAGAGAAAAACAATCTTAACAGCTAAAGGGCAAGAAAAATGCCAAATATTCAAAGCTATATATAAAATATAGATATAAGTGGTTGCACACCAGTGGTGTGACTAACTCTTCCAAAGAGAAAAATCTTAACAGCTAAGGGCAAGAAAAATGCCAAAAATTCAAAAATATATATAGAATATATATATAGGTGAAAAGGAAATATATAATATATAAATATATATTTATGTGTGTGCACACCTGTGGTGTGACTAACTCTTCCAAAGAAACAATAAAGCTCTTAAAGCCAAGTGGCTAGAATTCGAATGAGAAAGATATAGATTTCAAAAGAAAAGTTTTAAACTTTCCAAGTTAGGATAAAAATTTAATATTTGTCAAAAATTTTAATTTTCAGAAATGGCCTTCTTATTAGACGAAACCCGATCCATTCCTCCCCATTTCAGGTCCGCTGGCTGGCTGGCTTTTGATTTTAAAAAAAACGCAAGAAATAGAAATTCTAATTATGAAATGTTAGACTGGAACAGTGTGAAAAATTTTAAAAAAATTGTCAAAGTAAAGTGGATGTGTGATTGTGAAAGTATTGAAATTTTATACGATTGAAATTTGTAAGTAAAAACTTTAACTCGGGTCGGCTCCTGAAGGGTACCGCCCATTATGGGGGACTGTTTACCCACCCGAAATTCCTCGAAAAGAGAGGAGCAAGGGACCAAAAACAACTATGTTGCTGCTTGACTCAACCTCAGCAAATGGTCCAAGTCTGGCCAAGCTGCAGGGACGTGTAGGCGGCACCACGCCAACCCCACGTAATCCACCACAGCTTGAACCAAACTCAAGCCAAAAGCCGAAGCTGGATCAAGACAGCAAGGATATGAAAAATTTGGGACAGCTTCCCAACATAAAGTGGGGCAGGGGCCCTTCGGTTGACCGGGACAGGAGCGGCGGTAAACCACCACAACCTGTTATCCGCGGCCAACCTCCAGGTTGCACCCAGAGTCAAAAAACTCCAAAAGACAACACAACAGGAAGCTGCCCAAGAGGTAAGCTAACTAGGAAATGCTTTTAAAAGGAAAGGATTGGGAAGGATGTTTGCGGCTAGTAAGGAAAGAGCGAGCAAGGCAGGTCTTAATAAAAGGGTTTTGTTCTCTCGAACGAAGTATTTCGAATCGCAATGGAGGCGATCCTAAGACCTGCTAGTGAGAATGGAATTACTAGGATTTAAAGACGTAAAGTCTTGAGGGGAGTATGAGTCGAAACTCATGAGTATTTTCTCACTGTGGTGTGGGTTGCCCAAAAACAAGTTTCGTGCCCCACGTTGGGCGCCATTTGTAGCGTTATGAAGATGGAAAGTGGCCTTAGCACAACCTAGAACCAGACCGAAGTCCAGAACCAAGAGTGCTAAGGTCAATAAGTGGAATGGCTAATGCCATTCAAGAGGCAAAACAAAAAAAAAAAGAATTGCCCCGAGAGCAGGGTGCCCTAGAAATGGCCGTGAAGGCCCCTCGTCCGCATTAGCGGAGCACCCTTTAACCAACCCCGACGGATGCTGGGGTGCCGCTTTGCTAGCTCGCTGCGGCTGGGGTGGGTTCTTTAAACATAATGGGGTTAGTTTGCTCTCAAAGAAAACGGGATGCTACGTATTATTTCATCCGTCATAATACTGTAGCCGCAAACTGGTATGTAAAATACCCAGGGACCAAAAAGGGGGCATAGTTCCGTAAAGGAAACCACCCAGGCTCTGCAACATGGGCTGACTAAGCAGACCCAGTGCTCGTGACAACGCACGGAGCCAAAAATTGAAAATTTAAAACGGGAAAAACGGGAAAACGCGCTACCTCTCCTTTACAAGGAACCCGGGTGAGGCAGACAGCCCCGGGCCCCCGATGTTAGTGGAGCCCTGACCCCGATGGTCTGGGGTCCTCCACCCTCTGATACTGGCCCCATATCAAAAAATTCAAAAATTCAAAAGTTTACAAAAATCACGGAAACTACTAGTTGGGCCAGTATCCCTCCCTTTAAAGTGAAAAGCTGAAAAAAATCACGAAAAATCACGAAATCTACTTAATCATTTCGAGGCCAGCCAGGCCACGCGCAGACCCTGAAAAGAAGAAAAGAACTTCTCGGGCTACGCCCAATAAGAAGACCGAAGGTTAAATTTTAGTACAAATTCATTATTATTAATTCTTGACTTTTAGCAGCATACAAATTCATAGTGAACAAAATCTACTCAACACTAAGTCTTTACGAATCGAGATTTTTGGCGCCAAATCCTCGTTGAAAGCAATATAAGGACATTTCAAGACTGGTCGGTATATAAATTTAAGAAAAATATCTGGTTGGGATAAATATTCATTAGTAGGAGTACTGTTAACAAACTTGAAAAATTATCTGACTCTCTTCCAATCCGATTAACTTAAGTTATAAAATACTTAGGTTTTAGTATGTCTGGTTCACTGCTTTCGATTGATATAAATTAATAAGTAAGATTATTCAACAACAACAAAAATCAAATACCCGTGCACAGGTGCTACATATGTTGCGTTCTAGCGTCCAAGCAAAAAGTGATAATAGCCTTCCTGACCATAATAACATTAACTAGCTTGTAGATCTAAGAATGTCGTTCATCAAAAATTCATTAGCAAGTGTATTAGCTTCTAGTTGAGCTTTGGCATGATCGCCTGATTTGTTAACTGTTTTACAATAGAGCACAAATTGAATCTAAACCCTGAATCAGCAGCAATTGCTACGCAAATGGGTACTTTTCCGCGTCACGTATGTCCATATTTCCGATCATATAACATTTCTAATTTCGGTCATAAAAATTTCAAAATTTACTTATTGTACAACGTACATACTACTCAGATTGCACATGCATCAACCGGATCATGAACAATTTGTTTTAATTGCAATGGCTTGACAACGTGTCTACTAATTTCTATAAAGTTAAATTATCGAATTGTTTCATGATTTGTTTTCACAATAATTCATTTATACATGCCTCACATGATATTGGCTTTCTAATTACTCACTATCGTTATCCCGTTAATTATAATACAATTGATCGCACCCGCATCATTTTTATAATTACAATTACAATTAATAATCAATTTACAATTACAATTTACAAATAAATGAAGATTTCATTCCTTTTTTCTATATCAATCATTTACAATTGCGAATATTTCCCTGCGGAATCAGCATGTGTTTATCGATTGTCTAGCTCACTCAAGTGGCTTGTAATGCCCAAATGTATCGGATTAGTGCAAATTTGGATTCTGGGTCCAGTTGGACCACTTTACTCTTAAACGAGTATGTAGAGTTCGGTTTAAATCAAAAATATTCATATAACAGGAATGCCAAAGGCAACAAAACCCGTTTCGAATCACTATTCGAGTGGATGGCGGCTTGATAAGGTCATGACCACCAAACTTTGGAGAGCTCATGGCTATCGAACGAACGCTTAATTATATATGATTTGTATGCAGCGCCAATAAAAAAAACAAGCATGATGATATAGAACGAGACTGCAAGGCTTGTAAAAATCGGCGAAATTCTGTAAGCGTCGTTGCTGTTTTTTTTTTTTTTTAAAATTTACCATCACCGCTCCTGCCGCTGCTAAGTATCATCTCTGCCATCATAATCTGTACGCCATAGGGATCGCAGCCGTCCATTCTCATGTTCGGAGAATCGTGTCGTTAGTTCGAATAAGTGTGTTCACCCTAAAACCATCCGAAGAATCTTACGTTCCGATGGATATACAAGTAGAGTTCCTCGTAAAACAAACCCGCGAATATCGATGGCCTGCTATATTTGCATGATCTTGTAGCACTTTCGGCCCCAACCATCAAAAACCAATCCACCCAAAAATGTACAGCAGGTTCGGAGGATGCAAGCTCTATCGACATACACTCAGATAACACATGAGAAAGAAATGCACGCAAAAAAAAGATATGCATTTCAATTCCGATACTCATTTGTTTTGCAATGAAAGTTCGTCTGCAATGCACATGTACATATGTATGTACATACCTGGCAAATGTTGTGAAATACGGGTATTCTCCAAGCAACTATTTACACTATTATGTATTATCGCTTCCCTTGAATAAGTCACCAGGCAACTTTTACGAATTGCACGTGCATTCCGGCACCTGCCAAGGGCACGTGCACTTTGACAAAGTATGATTCGCTTTGCCGGACTTGTCTTGTAACCACAAATATCATATTTATGCTGTTCACACTGCACTGCCCACATGCAACTTTAACACGGTTGCCGAACTTTATCTCGTTTAAATTGCAAGAACTTTATTAGCCATGATTTCCTTTCACACTTCTTTTATCAACAGTTTTGATTCCGTGCAGTATGTCGAACTATTATTGTTTTATTATTCTTGATTTTCTTAAAAATTAAGCACTTTTGCACTGCATACTAACTACGCTATTCTTCCGGCGCGTGCTACACCAATCCAATTTCAAACTACCGCTCATTGCGACGATATCTCTCACTTAATCCAACTGCTCGTTAGAATTCTTGTCCGCCACCCGCCGCGCCAACACGACCCGTCGCTTCGCCCACATTCAATCGACTCTCTCTTTTTCTCAGCCAAAATAGCCGACGTGCGCGCACAATTATTCTTTTAATTTGACTATCAAGGGACGAAATACGGAATGGCGAAACTGAAAAACGTTTCCGATCCACTTTACTAAAAAAATTACTAAATACAAAGAAAGTGCGACCGCAACGACAAAATTTAATGTTTCTGGGTGACTAATGTCAAAAGCACTCCACGTTGTAGGATTGCAATCTGATGGGCGAGCGCACAAACGCCCAAAACGACTCGCACATGCCCAAGATACCAAAGGCAACCAGCTTCCTTCGCGGACGGGTAATGAACGACTGTCTATAGCCAAGCGCTGCATCCTCACAGCCCAGCCGCAGCATCGCAATTTGCCATAAACAATTTACCGTTGATACGGTAAATTAGTATTGAAAAATGAATTTTTCGAAGCGACATCGCTTGTGTTTCGATTTGTCGAAAACAAGGTGCCGTAAGAGGGCAAGTAGAGGACTTTTGATACAATGCGTATCAAAAGTCGTTTGCCGTGAATTTTAGAAACAAAATTCAAATGGGCAAATGCTACAACACAGATCTTTCCACAAGGGCAAGTGCGTGGAAAGAGCTGAAGGATGGATGTAATATGTGAAATATAATGACGTGAACAGGTGATCCTGTCGTTTACTATCCAATCCTTTGAGAAAATCGTGAATAAGGTGAACAGAAAGAAAGGGGTAATAATTTTTTTTTTTTTTTTTAATGAGAGGAAATATCGTGAACAACGTATACTGAATCAATAAGGAAAGTATCTTTGGCAGAGGAAATGGTGAACGATGTGAACATCTCTAGATACTTTTCCAATGGAGCAGGAGTGACACCTGAAACTGGCGCAAATGGACGATCTTCCAAATAAAATTTGGAAATACATCGTGAACTGGTGAACTCAGTGGGTCTATCACTTAGTGATGTCTTTCGCGTGAAAGACGCCCACTGATCGTCCATTTTGATCGGCCAGCTGGTAGTAAGCACCGCCGATCTTCTTAATTACCTTACTAGGTAAAAACTTCCGGTCCAGCTTTGCATTGTAGTGCGCGGCTGCGTCACTTTGCCGGAAGTTGCGCCTGTAGACCACTTCGCCAGGCTGGTATGAAACCAACCTGGAACGAAGGTTATAGGCCTTGGCATTGCGAGACTGGGCTTTGGTGGTGAGGTCGCGGATGGTCTGGCGTAGAAGAGCCAGGTGGTCAGGAGGTGGCAGCGTAGTAGCAGGGTCCTCGAGAAGGTGGATTTGCCGCAGCAGATGGTAAGTGCGGCCATGGGTAATCATGGGTTGCCCGAATACTGCCTGATAGGGCGAAGTGCCTATCGTTGCGTGAGGTGCGGAACGTAGTGCGCAGGTTATTTCGGAGAGTTTGCCGTCCCATTCCTTTTGAGCATGATCAATATATGAACGCATTGCTGCCAGTATGGAGCGGTTAAGACGTTCCGAGGCATTGGCTTGAGGGGAATACACGGCGGTGAAGGTATGTCCGATACCGAATTCCTGTAGAAAGGTCTGAAAGATAGACGACCGAAATTGTACACCATTATCTGTTACAACACTCTCCGGGACTCCAACAAGGTGAAATACCCTTTTCCTCAGGATGTCAATGACTGCTTTCGCAGTGAACTTACGAAGCGGCTCAACGAAGGGGAAACGCGACAGATGGTCTAAGACGATGAGCGCTCCAATGTTGCCAGACTTGGACCTAGGGTAGGGGCCGATAATATCGATGTACAAGCGCTGGAATATGCGCTCGGGAACGGACTGCAGCGTCATTGGTGGACGAAGGGTGTGTGAAGGGGCTTTGGTGGTTTTGCATGTAAGGCATGATCCCACATAATCACGCACTTGAGCGGCCATTCGTGGCCAGAAAAACCATTGCCGTAATCGGCCGAGGGTTTTGGCCACGCCACCATGCGCACTCAAGGGTGGGTCATGAGCTCCCTTCACTAATTCTGCCGTCATTTCTGACGGCACCCACAACTTCCAGGCCAACTGGTCTTGAAGTCCGTTTCCGGTCGCATACTCAGTCCGCTTGTACACGAACCCGTCTACAACTTTTAGGTCCGGCAGTTGGTCTTGGTCTGCCTGGACTTTAGCCGCCAGCTCCGTATAGGAGGCACTTTTGAAGTGGGGCGACTCTAAGTCTAGCTCCATTGGAGTCTCCTCGCCTTCTGCCGGCATCAACGCCTCGGCAGAGAACATGCGCGACAAGGAGTCCGGCACTACGTTTTGGCTTCCCTTTCGGTGGACAATTTTGAAGTTGAAACCTTGAAGTTTCAAGGCCCACCGGGCCAATCGTCCATTAAGGTCTGGTTGGTTCATTAGCCATTTTAGGGAAGCATGGTCGGTCACGATTTCAAATTCGTGACCTTCCACGTAGGCACGGAACTTCTTGATTGCCAACACCGCTGCCAGACATTCTTGCTCAGTGACGGTGTAGTTTCGCTGAGCGGGATTCAGTTTGTGGGACATATAGGCGATGGGGGCTTCAGCTCCGTCTTCTGTGCGTTGCACCAGCACGGCACCGACTCCATGTTGACTTGCGTCACATTGGATGGAGAAGGGCTTGTTGAAGTCTGGGCTGTGCAGCACTGGAGCTGAAGCAAGGCTGTGTTTCAATTGCTTGAAAGCATTTAGCCTCTCATCGGTCCACACAAACTGACTCCGCTTAGAAAGCATGTCTGTCAGTGGTGTCGACAATGACGCATATTCTCTGACGAAGCGCCGATACCAACCGCAGATTCCTAGAAATCTTCGGAGTTGCTTCGTGGTAGAGGGAAGTGGGAAATCCATGATAGATTTCACCTTGTCAGGATCAGTCTGGATAGTGCCCCCACCAACAATGTGGCCAAGGTACTTGACGTCTCGCAAGAGGAACTTACTCTTTTCCACATTGATGGTGAGGCCAGCTTGCCTCAAATGGAAGGCGACCTGATGAAGTACCTGAAGGTGCGCGTCGAACTCGTCTGTGATCACCAACAGGTCGTCGAGGTACACGAATACCTGGTGCTTAAGTTGGGGCGGAATTACCTTATCCATTAGCCGTGACATCGTTTGGGGTGCATTACACAACCCAAACAGCATCACGACAAAATGGTAAAGGGGTCGACCGGGCACAGTGAAGGCTGTCTTCTCCTTTGACTTATCCTCTAGAGGGATTTGCCAAAAGGCATCCTTTAAGTCAAGGCTGGAGATGAAATTTGCCTTAGGAAGTCTGCTGAGAATTCCATCAATCAGCGGCAAAGGATAGGCATCCTTCACTGTGACCGAGTTGACCTTCCGGGCATCCAGGCATAGGCGCACCTTCGAGGGCTTTACCACCAACGTTACCGGTGAAGACCATGCGCTCTTCGACTCTTCGATTACGCCCAACGCTAACATCCGGTCAATTTCCTGATATAGGAGCTTTTCGACAGCTGGTGACACAGAGAAATGTCTCTGTTTTATGGGTTTCTGGTCACCAGTGTCGATGTCATGACGGATGAGCGTAGTCTTTCCCAAGCCCTCAACAGCGAACGAAGGAAAGCAAGCAATCGCAGACCGAAGTCTGCGATGCTGCTCCTGTGTGAGAGGGTGGGCGCAATCGTCGAGTGCGTCGAGGCTGTTGGTGGTGTCGACCTGTGGTGGTGGCGCAAACAGGTCTGTGGCCAGGGCGAAAAGACGGACGAAGTCCACTCCCAGATAGAGATTCTGACTGAGAGTGGGTATTATCCACAACGTCAACGTCTTGGTGAGCCCCCGGAACGTGATGTCGGCTGATACTCGGCCTACGGCTTGATGTTGTGTGCCGTCAGCTGTTTTCAACCCGAGAGAAGCTCTTTTCCAGGGAAAAGCGTTCCTCTCGAGGAAGGAGCGGGCTAGATCAGCCGCCATCACGCTCACGTTGGCTCCCGTGTCGATCAAACCCGATGTAAGTTGGCCGAACAACAGAACCTGAGCGTACGGTCGAACGTCACCTGGAGGCACGTTCAACAGAGTCGCACAATCCAATTGATAACGCCAACGACGGAACTGAGCGTAAAAACGCCTCATTCTCAACGTTGAGCGTTTAGGTGTTTTAAGGTGTTTGTGAATGGTGTCAATTTCGGAGTTAAAAATTCGGTTTCGGACCGCCGTGTATTTCCGCCATCTAATGTGGTAGGGCAGAAAAGCCAAAGGTGTAGGAGGCTCTGCCTGTAAGAGTGGGATTGATAAGGTGGTAGAGTCCCCACTCGGCTGAATACTAACATCATTGGTGGTTGGGCCCACGGAATTTGGAGACAGATCATCCGTCCTGTCTACCTGCTGGAACGGGGTGGAGCTTGTTTGCCCTGCGGGAGGCGTGAGATCTTGTTCCGCGCTCCCTGCGGTCCGTTTTTTGTTTGGCAGTTCACACAATTAGGTTTATATGTGTCTGCCTTTCCGCAGCCATAACAGAAAATTGTTCTGGGCTCCAAACAATCGTCGAAACGGTGTCTCACTTGCTTACAGTTCCAGCAAGTAGGCAGGACCGTGACCGCCTCCACTCCAGGTTCTTCCGGGGAATCCTCATATTGGTCCAGCGGGTATTCCTCACGTAGTTCTTCTGTAGCATGTCTCCATTGGGAGGATCGGCGTCGACCTCCAAGCTCCATCTCAAAGTTCTCCGCACGGATGACGGCCTGACGGAGCAGACGAACAGAGGGAAGGTGTATTTGTAGCAGACCACGACGGATTTCCGGCAACAAATTGCGTCTAAGAATGTCAGCTAAATCCGCGTCAGCAATAGGGCGCTGTAGCCGGTCAACAATCTTGTAGACGTCCGCACTAAAATCGTCGAATGTTTCTTGAGGTCGCTGTTTCCTTCCTCGTATCTGCTCCATCAGGTCGGCATCCGTGAAGCGATCAGCGAAATGGTCGCTCAGGGCCGACTCCAAATCCCTCCAATTGAAATCACGTCTCGAATTGTAAAACCGCCAATACCAATCAGCGGCAGGTCCAATCAAAAGTAAATGCATATGCTGGCATAGAACATTAAAATTTCCGCCCAAGGTGTTTCTGGTGAGAGCCGCTACCCTGTTAATAAAGACTTCCACGGGCATGGAGGATTCACGACCCGAGAATTTTAGTCCCCACCCACCAATGATGCTTGCCACCTTATCGTGGTGGAACTGGACATTATTACCACGAGGGGTGCGAGGTGAGTAGGATCGCGGCACTGGAACAAATGATTGTGCGCGAGGGTTCAGTCTTGGCGACTCTACATTCCGAGTCCGGGACGGAAGGTCCAATTGGGCCATGCGCTCCAGCATCACACGCATGCCGTTCTGCAATTCGTTAATCTGTTGTTGAAGTCCGCTTAAATCTTGAGGCACTATAGAGCGCGCTCCTGCGGCTTCTGACGTCACATCTGAGATTGGGGACGCTTTTGATGACGGGCCAGGTGGCTGAACTAAACCTTCCGCCCCCGACTCGGCCTGTAAATCAAAGTCCCTGATTTCCACATCTTCATTGCTTCTCATGCCTCGGGTTCTTACTCCCGGCCGCTGGGTTTTGGGCCGAGCCCTCGTGGCATAGATGCTGCTGCAGTGGGGGCCTGTCTGGCTCCTAAGGGGAGACTCAGTGGTCCACGGCACAGCGGGCAATCTGTATGATTCCGAAGCCATTGCTCCAGGCACGTTTCATGAAATGTATGACCACATTTTGTGGTGTACGTAACCTGGGCAGCAGCGAATGACTGCTGGCATATGGAGCACTGAGCCTCCACTGTGGCGCCAGACAGGTCCTCACTACTGTGATGCAATGGCATGTCCAATCTGTGAAAATACTTGACAAGTGATGAAAATTCAAAGAAAATGCACGATACTCGTGACTAACGAATTAATTACGCTTATAACTAAGGAGTTGCTGCAAATTCAAATGCAACCCTGTGCACAACGAGTGTGACTAACTCTTCCAAAGAGAGAAAAACAATCTTAACAGCTAAAGGGCAAGAAAAATGCCAAATATTCAAAGCTATATATAAAATATAGATATAAGTGGTTGCACACCAGTGGTGTGACTAACTCTTCCAAAGAGAAAAATCTTAACAGCTAAGGGCAAGAAAAATGCCAAAAATTCAAAAATATATATAGAATATATATATAGGTGAAAAGGAAATATATAATATATAAATATATATTTATGTGTGTGCACACCTGTGGTGTGACTAACTCTTCCAAAGAAACAATAAAGCTCTTAAAGCCAAGTGGCTAGAATTCGAATGAGAAAGATATAGATTTCAAAAGAAAAGTTTTAAACTTTCCAAGTTAGGATAAAAATTTAATATTTGTCAAAAATTTTAATTTTCAGAAATGGCCTTCTTATTAGACGAAACCCGATCCATTCCTCCCCATTTCAGGTCCGCTGGCTGGCTGGCTTTTGATTTTAAAAAAAACGCAAGAAATAGAAATTCTAATTATGAAATGTTAGACTGGAACAGTGTGAAAAATTTTAAAAAAATTGTCAAAGTAAAGTGGATGTGTGATTGTGAAAGTATTGAAATTTTATACGATTGAAATTTGTAAGTAAAAACTTTAACTCGGGTCGGCTCCTGAAGTGTACCGCCCATTATGGGGGACTGTTTACCCACCCGAAATTCCTCGAAAAGAGAGGAGCAAGGGACCAAAAACAACTATGTTGCTGCTTGACTCAACCTCAGCAAATGGTCCAAGTCTGGCCAAGCTGCAGGGACGTGTAGGCGGCACCACGCCAACCCCACGTAATCCACCACAGCTTGAACCAAACTCAAGCCAAAAGCCGAAGCTGGATCAAGACAGCAAGGATATGAAAAATTTGGGACAGCTTCCCAACATAAAGTGGGGCAGGGGCCCTTCGGTTGACCGGGACAGGAGCGGCGGTAAACCACCACAACCTGTTATCCGCGGCCAACCTCCAGGTTGCACCCAGAGTCAAAAAACTCCAAAAGACAACACAACAGGAAGCTGCCCAAGAGGTAAGCTAACTAGGAAATGCTTTTAAAAGGAAAGGATTGGGAAGGATGTTTGCGGCTAGTAAGGAAAGAGCGAGCAAGGCAGGTCTTAATAAAAGGGTTTTGTTCTCTCGAACGAAGTATTTCGAATCGCAATGGAGGCGATCCTAAGACCTGCTAGTGAGAATGGAATTACTAGGATTTAAAGACGTAAAGTCTTGAGGGGAGTATGAGTCGAAACTCATGAGTATTTTCTCACTGTGGTGTGGGTTGCCCAAAAACAAGTTTCGTGCCCCACGTTGGGCGCCATTTGTAGCGTTATGAAGATGGAAAGTGGCCTTAGCACAACCTAGAACCAGACCGAAGTCCAGAACCAAGAGTGCTAAGGTCAATAAGTGGAATGGCTAATGCCATTCAAGAGGCAAAACAAAAAAAAAAGAATTGCCCCGAGAGCAGGGTGCCCTAGAAATGGCCGTGAAGGCCCCTCGTTCGCATTAGCGGAGCACCCTTTAACCAACCCCGACGGATGCTGGGGTGCCGCTTTGCTAGCTCGCTGCGGCTGGGGTGGGTTCTTTAAACATAATGGGGTTAGTTTGCTCTCAAAGAAAACGGGATGCTACGTATTATTTCATCCGTCATAATACTGTAGCCGCAAACTGGTATGTAAAATACCCAGGGACCAAAAAGGGGGCATAGTTCCGTAAAGGAAACCACCCAGGCTCTGCAACATGGGCTGACTAAGCAGACCCAGTGCTCGTGACAACGCACGGAGCCAAAAATTGAAAATTTAAAACGGGAAAAACGGGAAAACGCGCTACCTCTCCTTTACAAGGAACCCGGGTGAGGCAGACAGCCCCGGGCCCCCGATGTTAGTGGAGCCCTGACCCCGATGGTCTGGGGTCCTCCACCCTCTGATACTGGCCCCATATCAAAAAATTCAAAAATTCAAAAGTTTACAAAAATCACGGAAACTACTAGTTGGGCCAGTATCCCTCCCTTTAAAGTGAAAAGCTGAAAAAAATCACGAAAAATCACGAAATCTACTTAATCATTTCGAGGCCAGCCAGGCCACGCGCAGACCCTGAAAAGAAGAAAAGAACTTCTCGGGCTACGCCCAATAAGAAGACCGAAGGTTAAATTTTAGTACAAATTCATTATTATTAATTCTTGACTTTTAGCAGCATACAAATTCATAGTGAACAAAATCTACTCAACACTAAGTCTTTACGAATCGAGATTTTTGGCGCCAAATCCTCGTTGAAAGCAATATAAGGACATTTCAAGACTGGTCGGTATATAAATTTAAGAAAAATATCTGGTTGGGATAAATATTCATTAGTAGGAGTACTGTTAACAAACTTGAAAAATTATCTGACTCTCTTCCAATCCGATTAACTTAAGTTATAAAATACTTAGGTTTTAGTATGTCTGGTTCACTGCTTTCGATTGATATAAATTAATAAGTAAGATTATTCAACAACAACAAAAATCAAATACCCGTGCACAGGTGCTACATATGTTGCGTTCTAGCGTCCAAGCAAAAAGTGATAATAGCCTTCCTGACCATAATAACATTAACTAGCTTGTAGATCTAAGAATGTCGTTCATCAAAAATTCATTAGCAAGTGTATTAGCTTCTAGTTGAGCTTTGGCATGATCGCCTGATTTGTTAACTGTTTTACAATAGAGCACAAATTGAATCTAAACCCTGAATCAGCAGCAATTGCTACGCAAATGGGTACTTTTCCGCGTCACGTATGTCCATATTTCCGATCATATAACATTTCTAATTTCGGTCATAAAAATTTCAAAATTTACTTATTGTACAACGTACATACTACTCAGATTGCACATGCATCAACCGGATCATGAACAATTTGTTTTAATTGCAATGGCTTGACAACGTGTCTACTAATTTCTATAAAGTTAAATTATCGAATTGTTTCATGATTTGTTTTCACAATAATTCATTTATACATGCCTCACATGATATTGGCTTTCTAATTACTCACTATCGTTATCCCGTTAATTATAATACAATTGATCGCACCCGCATCATTTTTATAATTACAATTACAATTAATAATCAATTTACAATTACAATTTACAAATAAATGAAGATTTCATTCCTTTTTTCTATATCAATCATTTACAATTGCGAATATTTCCCTGCGGAATCAGCATGTGTTTATCGATTGTCTAGCTCACTCAAGTGGCTTGTAATGCCCAAATGTATCGGATTAGTGCAAATTTGGATTCTGGGTCCAGTTGGACCACTTTACTCTTAAACGAGTATGTAGAGTTCGGTTTAAATCAAAAATATTCATATAACAGGAATGCCAAAGGCAACAAAACCCGTTTCGAATCACTATTCGAGTGGATGGCGGCTTGATAAGGTCATGACCACCAAACTTTGGAGAGCTCATGGCTATCGAACGAACGCTTAATTATATATGATTTGTATGCAGCGCCAATAAAAAAAACAAGCATGATGATATAGAACGAGACTGCAAGGCTTGTAAAAATCGGCGAAATTCTGTAAGCGTCGTTGCTGTTTTTTTTTTTTTTTAAAATTTACCATCACCGCTCCTGCCGCTGCTAAGTACCATCTCTGCCATCATAATCTGTACGCCATAGGGATCGCAGCCGTCCATTCTCATGTTCGGAGAATCGTGTCGTTAGTTCGAATAAGTGTGTTCACCCTAAAACCATCCGAAGAATCTTACGTTCCGATGGATATACAAGTAGAGTTCCTCGTAAAACAAACCCGCGAATATCGATGGCCTGCTATATTTGCATGATCTTGTAGCACTTTCGGCCCCAACCATCAAAAACCAATCCACCCAAAAATGTACAGCAGGTTCGGAGGATGCAAGCTCTATCGACATACACTCAGATAACACATGAGAAAGAAATGCACGCAAAAAAAAAAGATATGCATTTCAATTCCGATACTCATTTGTTTTGCAATGAAAGTTCGTCTGCAATGCACATGTACATATGTATGTACATACCTGGCAAATGTTGTGAAATACGGGTATTCTCCAAGCAACTATTTACACTATTATGTATTATCGCTTCCCTTGAATAAGTCACCAGGCAACTTTTACGAATTGCACGTGCATTCCGGCACCTGCCAAGGGCACGTGCACTTTGACAAAGTATGATTCGCTTTGCCGGACTTGTCTTGTAACCACAAATATCATATTTATGCTGTTCACACTGCACTGCCCACATGCAACTTTAACACGGTTGCCGAACTTTATCTCGTTTAAATTGCAAGAACTTTATTAGCCATGATTTC
This sequence comes from Nemotelus pantherinus, assembly GCA_963978885.1. Classification (NCBI taxonomy): domain Eukaryota; kingdom Metazoa; phylum Arthropoda; class Insecta; order Diptera; family Stratiomyidae; genus Nemotelus; species Nemotelus pantherinus. Next base: position 76,200,338 of record OZ022264.1, on the reverse strand, counting down.
CTTTCACACTTCTTTTATCAACAGTTTTGATTCCGTGCAGTATGTCGAACTATTATTGTTTTATTATTCTTGATTTTCTTAAAAATTAAGCACTTTTGCACTGCATACTAACTACGCTATTCTTCCGGCGCGTGCTACACCAATCCAATTTCAAACTACCGCTCATTGCGACGATATCTCTCACTTAATCCAACTGCTCGTTAGAATTCTTGTCCGCCACCCGCCGCGCCAACACGACCCGTCGCTTCGCCCACATTCAATCGACTCTCTCTTTTTCTCAGCCAAAATAGCCGACGTGCGCGCACAATTATTCTTTTAATTTGACTATCAAGGGACGAAATACGGAATGGCGAAACTGAAAAACGTTTCCGATCCACTTTACTAAAAAAATTACTAAATACAAAGAAAGTGCGACCGCAACGACAAAATTTAATGTTTCTGGGTGACTAATGTCAAAAGCACTCCACGTTGTAGGATTGCAATCTGATGGGCGAGCGCACAAACGCCCAAAACGACTCGCACATGCCCAAGATACCAAAGGCAACCAGCTTCCTTCGCGGACGGGTAATGAACGACTGTCTATAGCCAAGCGCTGCATCCTCACAGCCCAGCCGCAGCATCGCAATTTGCCATAAACAATTTACCGTTGATACGGTAAATTAGTATTGAAAAATGAATTTTTCGAAGCGACATCGCTTGTGTTTCGATTTGTCGAAAACAAGGTGCCGTAAGAGGGCAAGTAGAGGACTTTTGATACAATGCGTATCAAAAGTCGTTTGCCGTGAATTTTAGAAACAAAATTCAAATGGGCAAATGCTACATTGTCCATATACTTTATTTACTTCATACTATACAAAATAATTTTTAAACATTTTTTGTGGCCCATTATCAACAACTACAACTACAATTTTTTTGAAAAAAAAAAACACCAAAAAATCACGGCGTGCACGATAACTGGCCTCAGAAAAATCAGGAAAAGAAAAAACAAAGGGGTTTTAATCAGCATCAAAGCAGCCTTGGAATGAACGAAGAGAAAAAAATTTGGTCGAAAAATAAAAAAATGGCAGCGTTTTTTCGAAAATCCACGTTTTTCCCACCAAAAATCGGTTATAACTAAAAAAATTTAATGCCGAATTGATTTTTATAACATTAAAAAGCTTAAAACAATACGCATCTAATTAACTAAGCCTTTTAATGGTATCTTATTTAAAACATATGGAAAACACCTTAAGAAAGTTTTTTTAAATCTAACTACCCGATGTATCCAAGAGCGGAAGACCGCTCACCGAGAAAAGTGGAGTAAGGAGAATTCTCTACCAGCTCCAAATGAACCCAGTTTTCGCGTCGCTTATCTCAATTTTACTTTGAATCACCAAGGGAATTAGAGGTATATCAGTATTACTACTTTTACAAAACTTCAATTATCTCGAAACTCGCTTTCATTGAGATACCGCTTTTGCGCTTAGCAGGGCAGTATAGCAAAGTGAACGAAAATCATAGAAAAAATGACCTTGGCGCGCTTCGGTATATATGTTCACAACCATTTTTTTAGAATTTCAATTTTATATTATTAAAATTATGTTTTTAAAGCTTCATTCTAACATATTTAATCAAAACCAAAAAATCGATTTTTTGAAAATTTGAAGGTGCTATGTTCCCTTAATATTATAGACTTGTCCTTGTTCAAAATAAGATCGCAAGTGACACTATATTGTTCAATACTATTGAGTCGTGTGAGCGGTATCCATTCTTTTACCATATATTGCTCCAAAATTCTTGGTTCAATAGTATTGATCGTATAAGGCACATCTAAGAAATACAACTGTGTGATTTTTGATGAATGTGTGGGCAATCCTGAAGATATAGCAATTAGAAATTATACACCTAAACTGAAATCCTTCAAAACATCGATTCTCCTGAATACGATATTTGGAAAAAATTCACGCGATTGATAAATATGATGCTTTTTATGCAGTCAGTTTTCAGTTTTTATGCACAGTCAAATTTTCAAAACTCTCCATTGCACAAAAACGGTAATTCTTCAAAAAATGACCTAATTTTTAAGTAGCCGAAATTTGTGTTCGGGAGAACTGACGGCCGGATCATCAGATCAAAATGAAATTCTGAGAATGTATTGGGCCTGAGTAGGACCAAGTCTCCAAGGAATAAAATTAATATGCTGGCGATCCTGCGGTTGTGGTGTCATCTTGAAGCAAATCCCAAAGAAACAAAAGCTTTCTAATTGGAATTGTTTTTGCGGGATGATTAAAATTGAACAACTTTTTATTTACATTAAAAATTTTAATCTACATTGAAAATTCTATTTTGACAAAGTGGTTTCGAAAGTATGCACTGATTCTCATCAGACACCAGCACACAGTGCATACTTGACTGGCGTGACCACTTTCAACAATTCCAATTTGATTCTGCTTTCGGAGGCTGATACCGCAAAACGATCGAGTTTCCCGTTTCAATGTTCTCAGCTTTGATAAGCTTTAGAGATGATATACGTTGTCCATGCTGATTTATAGACAAGAAGGGAACCGTGATCAAATTCAATTACCTTTAAAAAGCTTTCTACTTTATAACTTCCAATAGAGCTAAATCTTAACGAAGTATACAGAATAGGCTAATATCAGCGTCCAGCGCATTCGATGTTCTTTTCGTTGCATAATTAGGATAGTGTTGCCAACACTGAGCATCTTTGTCATTTTAACACTGAGCATTTTTGTCGGCATAAAATCAGTGTTGATTGTCTACATTTCAAAAGATTTTCGGGTGATAACTCTTGAAATATTTCTGCCCCAATGCATTCCTCGGATGTCTTCATCGAATCTTTTTATTTTAATAATGTCTAACTTTCATCTCCTAAATATAGAGTTGGGTATTGCGGTTTGCTGTTACTTATATGTATAACTTCCTTTGATTGTGATCCATTCCCAAATCAAATCCACACTGAGTTATACATATCCGGTATGTGAAATAATATAAATTTATTTCACCTGCATTTCTGTCTTGAAGTGCAATGATTTAAATACATATACTTTGCAGTGCATTTCAATATTCTTGCCTTAATAAATAAATAAATAAAGAAATCAAGTGCTGCGTTGATATATGCTGTCGAACCCCACCACCAAATGCACCCGTTGATGCAAACATAATTTTTTGAATGATTGCGTCAAAATATAATTGCAATAATAGTTTAAATATTTGACGTTCTGTTACCTAGTTTGATTGTATTTCGCAAACGAATATATTTTGTTTGTGTGCTTTAACAAATGTCATTGCTCTTTCAGCCACCAACCGCCTCAACAGTCACAACTACTACTACGACAAGTAATACGGCAAAGACTGCCGAAACCGATGAGAGCAGTACCGTAGATAATAATACAACTAAAGTTATTCAACAAGCGGCAACATCTCCTGTAAGTACGGTGACAACAATAACAACAAATGTAATAAATACTGTAACGGCAACAACAATGGAGCAAATTTAGGGTACAGTTAATCTAAATAATAATGCTATTAAGGTTATTATGAATATTATTTAAAACTATTTACAATTATGATAATTTAATGAAAAAAAATTAAATAAAAAAAAATTGAGAGGAAAATTAATAAGAATCGGAAATAGATTGAATGCTGCAAGGATTATACTAACGAAAATACACACGAGGAAGAGCTAGAAAAAGAAACAAAGAAAAACAAATTGAAAAAACACTATACAATCTTGATGTATGAAATCAAATATGATGAAACAAAAATAAACAAAATAAAGTAACAATAAGAAAACGTACACTTGAACACATGATGAAAACCCAGGCTATATTTATTACATGTCTGACTCTATAGGAAGATGAAAGAATTTGGAATTATATAATTTGTTAAATAGTTGAAATAAACAAATGAAGACTTTTTATTTAAAGACTTCTTTTTTTACTTACGTTTATCTTTCTCTTTTAGTATTTATTCACCTTCACAGTTTCCATTTCATAGATTATTCGATTTTTCACACATGACTACCATATTTATATTTCTGTTGTTTTGACCAATACTTACAATTTTATGTACATGATTTGCATGTCCACCATAAAGTAACACGAACACATATAACGACCCGATCCCATGAAATAATGTGTATAAGATTATATAGTTGAATACCGTCGACATTCACCTTTGATACTTACCGTTTTCTTTTTGAAACGTTTGTATTGATATAAAAAATCATTACAAAAACAAGCAGTCATCATGCTCGAGGTGAACTGTTTTTTAACGCAGTGCCTATTGAAATTGTTTATTATGCATTAAATTTTTAGGAAATGATTTTGTTTGATGTTCGGTTTTGCGTTTCAGTTTAATCGGTGTTTAATCTAACGTGCATTATTGGATGAATATATTTTATACGAGCATTTTTTTAAAAGAAGTAAAGAAGTGACAAAATACGTTGTCGGGAAAATTCCGCTTTTGTTCATATGTCGTACTTGGTTCGATGGAAAATAGAATGTTTGGAAATATGATTTATAAGATAAATTTCTTTTATGTAGCGAAAATATAAATTATTGAAATGTTAGACATTTAAAGAGATATTGAACAATTTATGATTTGCCGAAAGTATTCATTTCCTTTATTTTCAAAGCAAAATATCTATCATAATTTAAGAGATATTTTAATCACAATGTTTGTTTTATTTTGAAAGATTTTCATTTCTTAAAAAATAAGGACAAAGTAAAATGAAATCCATTTGCTGAGAAAAATAATAAAATGCTAAATTACGAGTTTAATTTTGTACTAAAATATGCCATAATAGGTTATTTTTTACAGTTATATATTATTGATATAATAAATCGAATGTACATATATAGCGTACGTATAAAATTTTAAGACAAAAAAAGGAAGATAATTCTACAACTATTATAATTTAACTCTCGCTTGACTATTATAACATATTTTTCAATTGAACTTAAAAATTGTATTGCTTTACACAATGAAAAAAGTAAAACAAAAATAAAATAATTGAAAATAACTGACGAAGATGAAAATATTAAATGTAAAGGAAATTATGCGTATCGTAACAATTACCAAAAAATATAAGAAGTGTATTGGAAAATATTTATAAATTCACTCATGTCTTAAATAATTTTTAGTAAAATAAAGTCCGAAAAACATCAATGAGCTGATATTTCAATTCAAATTGTTTGAAGTTGATGGGTGTTTTCGACAGATTTAATACGTTAGTTTTATGTTTGTTTTATGTTCTGCAATGGAGAATGGAACACTGAAGGCATGGCTTCGGCTTTACTTTGATAAGAAAAGTCATTATACGAAAAACGAACCATAGAGTGCGCCTAAATTTTCTCAAATTAGATAATTGACCACTGTTTCGTAGTATTTGGCGCATTTGGTACAACTTTTTATTTAATATGCTTAAAATTAGTCGAACACGATGGCCAGTGCCGATAGGGCAAGGCCAACCCCCCCGGTCCATGAAAAAGTGAACCATTTAGCGAAAAAAATACACATGCTAAAAATGGAATTAACATTTAATGTTAGCTTTTCATTTATATGAATGAAAACAATGCGGAAAATAATATAAATTTAGACTGATCAACAGAAAAGTATAGAACAGGAACATTTTGTGGTACAATTAATTGTATCTGACGACTTACTGGAGTTTGTTTATTTAAAATGTTTGTCTATTTATTTTTACAGACTGGAGCCCTATTTCAAAAGTGGAAAGTTGTAAAGTTATGATATAAAAACAAAAAAATTATATAAACGCAAAACGAATAGACACAATGATAATAATAGTAATAAAGATAATAACAGTAATAATTATAATAATCAAAACAAGTTAAACGTATTCTGCGTATAGGTGGCGGAGAAAAAGCATTAAGGCTAGGAATGAGACCCATATTATATGTGATCGATGAGAATGATTACCATTCCGAAGCAGCAGCTTAAAGCCGAGGTCAGAAAGCGTACAGAAACGAATAAAACCAATCAAAGCACGCTGCGGGATTCCAAAGAAAGATTTGCAACATCAGATCGCTGTATTCAAAATTGAAACAGTAGAGAAGGGATGAATATATTTTGAACATGTTCCACCGCATTAAGGTTCAGTTAGCGAACCTGCGTCGCGTCCGTCGCGTACGCTCCGTTTTATGACCGGACGCATCGATGATCATTGAGAGTGCGTCACGTCCGCTCCGTCTGTCAAAGGTAGTGGTGGTCAGTTTAGTTATTTTCGTGGTGTCAAATTCATATTCGAACGCGGGAATAGTTTGAGCTGTTTTGTGATTTGTTGGTTAGTAGCTAAACGTATGAAAGAAACAATGTTTCATCTTAATTGCACAGTATGTATTGCATATTCTGACATTTTTTATCTACTGCAAACGAAATATTTTGGCAGTCATAGGTATTTACATAGGACACTGGTATATAGGACACTGGTATTTTACGAAAAATATTGATAAATGTTTATTTATCTGGAACTATACCTCCACCAGGAGAAAAGAGATGGCGTTCAATATTAATACAATGACTAAATCATTAATTTAGTATGGTACACTAACGTTAACACTTGTTTTACATTTCTACTCGGGTGTTTCGTTTCGGAATAAATCAGACTTTCGAACTATAATAAATTACTGCTACTATTATTTTTGTCACATTATTTTCAAGCATGATATTTTTGAAAAGCTCTCAATGAAATTTTAAGCGCAACAATCGCGAAGATAAATGAAAGAGAAACTAATTTAATACAGACATCAATTTAATCGGTTCAATAAATATTGACGGTTTTTTTAACCATCGATAAATTAACATTATTTCATCAGTAAGATTTATAACTATAAAGTACGCTAAGTAATAAGTTCTACAGCATCAATATTCGATTAATTAAATATTTCAGGAAAATGATTTATCTATACCACAAAACATTTTGAAAATATATTCACCTAGAAAAATTCTTAGCTGACAGAATGCCTTGCAAAAACTCACCTTTCTCTCTCTCTCTCGATGCGTCCGAAAATGAAATTTGATCATCTCTTCCGCTCCGTTCCATCGGACGCACCGGTTGGATAACTATCGCTCCGTCTTCCAATGCAAAGTATATGGAAACTGTGAAATTCAACTCAGTCGAAGCGGACGCGACGGACGCGACGCAGGTTCGCTAACTGAACCTTTAATCATACAATGAATGGCAATTTGAATTCCCCTTATCTCCTTGGTCTATTGCGACTTCGGGTTCCCTCCAGGCAAACTAGATCGAACGATAGGTCTGTTCGCGTACTACGATTAATTGCAATTAATTGCAATGAAGCCGTTTTTGTACTCCGTTTTACTGAATACTGGAAATTTCCCCTCTTTCAGTAAAATTCAGTAGGATCTGAGCTACTGAAAAATACTGAAAACTGTCAAACGATTTTTGGCGTAATGTTATTATGAAAGACGATTATTTTTGTGGCGATAGTTTATCGCCGCTTAGGATGACTTTATAATAAATTTTGTTTTCCCAAAAACCGACAACTGACCCCTTTGTTTGTCAATTTTCAGGAAATGCAATGAGAGCGTTTTCGTACTTTTCCTGAATTTCCCCCACCACATGATTCAGGAAAATTCAGTAAAATTCAGTGACTGAAAGTACGCGAACAGACCTGATATATTCATTGTAGATAACTTTAGGTCTAATTTTCACCAGAATTCTCCTCTTATGAGACTCCAAATTACGGGCAATATTATGAGCAACCGGGTTGATTTTTTTAATGATTCTGTAAATACCATTAAACATGAGTTGTGCACTTTTTTCCATAGATAAATTAGATATAGGATTGACATAGTATCGCTCAGTTTTCATTGTTATTACCACTAGATTAGTAGTTGATATTGTTATCATTAGGTTTTTTTTATTGGATTCTGTAGCAGCCACTAAATTTTTGTTCTTTTTATCTTTTCTTTTCTTTTATTTTTATTATCATTTTTATATATAAGATAGTTAAGCTATAAACATATGTATAAAATGGATTTTATTTCCGTGAATAAATCAAATCAAATCAAATTACAGGTGAGTAGACCAGACTTAACTGTAATATTCGAGGACAATACGAACTAAAGAATAAAATATATTTATTTATTTATTTGATTAAACATAGTAGCTGACAAATAAAAATAAAACAAGCTTAAATAAACGTAGCTTGTGATCGCCAAAATCCTATATTATATGCGTTTTGAATACATATTTATAAGAAGACGAAATAGGAAAGAAATATCTGAATGTCCAAAAAATGAGCGTATTATGCTAGTTATGTATACCACACATAAATTTTCTTAAATTGATTTGATCCAGGTTAAATAAATATACATGAGGACACTAAATTTCCTATTGCCTTCAATCGTTCTATAGGTGAATGCTGCATATTATTTGTTCTGCACATTAGTAGGTGGAAAAGGTGGTTAGATCTGGTTTGTCAGTTTGGGATTCTAAATGAAAGCTCCTGTAAAATAGCTGGTGCATCAGTGATGTCATTAACTATTTTAAATAAAAACATAGCATCAAAATAATTCCAGCGTGCTGCTAGTGTATTCATATTTAGCTGAGTCAATATGCTAGAGTAATCAATGTTCTCACAAGGAATGCGAAGCTTGTAAGCTATAAATCGTAGAAATTTGTGTTGACATTTTTTATTTTTTTGCGCTAAAGATTTCTCAATTTTCTCAGAAACAGTTATGGCTTCCTGAATAGCAGGCATGAGCTAACGATTAATTAATTTTTAAACACTTCATTTTGATTTAGGCGGCCTACCGACGCGCTGATACGACACGATGATTCACATATGGTCAATTCCAGGGAAAGGCTAATTTATCACCGCTTAGGATGACTTTATAATCACTGTTGTTCTCTCAAAAGCCGACAACTGACACTTTTGTTTGTCAATTTTCAGAAAATGCAACGAGAGCGTTCCCGTACTTTTCATGAATTTCCCCCACCACATGATTCAGGAAAATTCAGCAAAATTCAGTGACTGAAAGTATCATTCGGGACAAAAACAGTTGTTCACATGTACGTACATACCTACGTACTTCGCATGAAAAAAGAAGTAAAGCCATTTTACTAGCAAACAAGTTGTTGTTAATTCTAGTTTTGATTTATGACGTGATCTGATTCACGCCCTAAAGTTAAGTCGCGTTGAGTGAAGGATGACCTTCGTTGCGACGTGCACACATCATAGAGGTATAAGACACTCTAAAGTCTTATACCTCTATTGCACACATATGAGGCTATTTTGAAAGTTTTAGCTCTAATTCTGTTATCGAAATTAGATAATTCGACGCCTTCGAATATTCTTGGGAAAATCTTCTAATTAAGTAAATTCATTATTTTCTCACACATGGAGCGTTATAAATCGAAACTAATGATAAAATGAGCTGTGAATTAAATAAGAAGCGCAATATCGTCAATGTTAGGAAAATTCCCACTGCAACAGCCCGAGTGAACTTATCCAATTTAATTGTATTTAAAAATAATTTGAGCAAGACCCAAAAGCGACCTCTAGAGCGTGAGCTTAAAGTTACTTTTTAGCTATAAACAGACAGCTGACGTTTGACGATCAGTCCCGCAACAGCTGGTTTGACTTTGATACTGTTCTTGGGTGTTTTTAAATTCATTTAATTTGTTTTCGTGTTCATACACTTTGTTCATCGTAACTGTTTTTCTTAACCTCATACTCCAGTGTCGGGAAAAGTTTGTTTTAGAGCGGCAGAATGCTAAAATCAAAGGGTGCCTTAAGGTATTACGTGAGCGTGTTTTGCATGGCCAGCCGGCCTTACTATCTGAACATTTTCTCCTGTTATTTCATGTTATTTTAGTAATGGTTATGATTGAAAGCTATTCTAAAATGTTGACAAGTTATTTCTAATGCTAATTGCCTGGCACGACGCAAAATTATCCGGCAGTGTAGTGTGCTCGTGTTGCTGATTGCCATAATGTTAGCAAGCACGGGCACGAACCTCAATTGATGGAATCGAGCTCATGTTCGTTTGCTTGGAGTGTGGTGAATATGTTTCCACATGTTGGTGATTCCCCGTGCTATAATTCAACGCTTGAAACTAAAACTTTTTCATTAATAATAAAAAGTTGTAATTGTTACACATATTCATCCTTCGGAGGGAATCATGATATTACTATGAAATTCCTAGATACATTCACGCACAGTTATTTCATCGTGAGAAAGTTACATTAACGGAAATTTTTTGAAATTCTGTCGATTTCATTATTAAACGTTTTAATTGAGAAGATATCCGCAGAAACAAGAACATTTTCTCATCTTTTAGAGTTTCGGAGGCGAAAATCCGGTAAAACTCGACTTGATGCACCACTCAGCCGTTACATGAATGTTGCCGATAGTACCTATATTTGTGTTTTTGTGGTTGTTTGTTTGCTTTTGGGCTTGTTTTGTTTGTTTGTTTGTTTGTTTTTCTGAACCTGTTAACTGGGCATGACGAAATATTTCGTCATACCAAGAAGTCACGACATTTTTCGTCATGAAAAATGTTAATCGTAAATGGGCAAAAACAGAGAACCGGAGTACTCAATATAAAAAAGAACTTATGATTATAATAGAAAACTAGTTATTTAGGGATAGTTTGTAGGCGTGATCAGAGGTGAGTGTTGTCTTCAGCTTGTCGTAATTTGATCTTCTTAGTTTATGAATGTTTATGACTTAAGCTATATATTTTCAATACCAACAAGATGGGAATAAACAGTAAATAATAGTAATTAAAAACTAAAATTGAAACATTCTTTGCTTATTTTCATAACATGGTGATCATCATTTGAGAATTAAAAGGTAGCATCTGTTCGTAAAAAAAAAATTACAAATATTAACGAAATTTAAAAAAATTACAATAATTAAAGATACATGAACTTTTGGGTAAAATAAGTCTAATGCTAATTTTCTTCAAAAATCAGGAGATTATAATTTGAAGAAATTTTTCACGTGATTTTTTCAAAGCTGCCTGCCCGCACATTCATTTAAAATTTCACAGATCCATTTCTAATAAGTGTTAATATGTTCTGGAAATTTCGTAATGATCTGATGACTCCATCAGAGGTTATCACAATCCAGAGGTTATCACAAGCATTAACTACCAAGATTGATCAGCTGTCAAATACCATCTCTACCAACTTACTCTCCAACCAAAATTTAACTGTTAATAAATTAGAGAGTATAGTTAAGTCCGATACAAAACCATCGGCAGAAGTAGGGCCAGCCAATCCTTGTGCACCTTTGTTTGAAATATCACTTCACGAGGAACTACTGAGTGCATATCATAACAATTTTTCAAACTTCATAATGCCGATGACGTCCTACCATTGATGTCGCAACCTCTTCTATCAAGGAATTGTTCACTACCATCGAGAATCACGAAACTGTTATTCAACAAAAAACTCTCTCTGAACCTCCCAAGAACGATTCCCATAAGGCAATTTTTAAATTTGGCACTTATTGGCCAGAACCTGATTGGCTGAGACGTATCTCAAAAATCAGAAGCTGCGAATTTAATCATGATGCTTTTCAAAACCCCCACAAAGTATCCACCAATAAGAAGATCTCGTTATTTGTAAAAGGAGTACCAGATTCCACCGATAAGTCTTGGGTTAGCAGGACCTTAAAGGAAAAACTTTCCATCAGGGATTTCAGCGTTGGGATCTTACCTTAACGTAATAAATATGCAAGCAGGAGCTACAAAGTTTCAATTCCTGAAAAGTATGCTTGGCTTTTCACTAACGTGAATGGAAGCGGTAGGAGGTATAAATGGAATGGCATCATATTTCGTCGTTGGAGGACCATCATCGCTAGTAGCAACATCAAAAGTAGAAATAAGGACTCAATTGTGACTAGTAATTGTACTTCACCTGTATCTACTAACCAGGTAGTTTCTAAAAATCTTCCGACTAGAGACTTCCCTGGCTTGAATGAAAACTCTACCGCCAGGTGTTCCCATCCTGAGACTCATGCTATAGCATATCCAACTCAAGCCTCCTCTCCATCTCAGACTTCTCATCCCCGTAAGGTATGTTCCGACTCAATCGTAACTCGTAATTTAAATTCATTCAGGAGAACATCAACTATTGGCACTACTCTTGCTGCGACTTCCGACACCAAACTCTTTCTTGACACTAAATCTTGCCATTTCAACGTGCTTGCTTTCACTGAAACTTGGTTAAATGACTTCTATATCAATGAAGAAATCCTTGACAGTACCTGGACAATCTTTAGAAATGATCGAGATTATGTTTCCACTGGTCAAACAAGAGGTGGTGGTGTCTTACTCGCAGTTAAGAACACTCACTCAAGTGAACTTGTAAACTCTGCCTCGCACTAATTATTCCAGCATATATTTATCCACGTTTCAATGGACAAAACCTCGGTTTATATTGGTTTATTTTACGTCCCACCGAGATCTAACGAATCAGTGTACAATTATTTAAGCGAGCAAATATCTTCTTTTATGTCTTCTCGTAGTACTGAGGATAAAATTATATTCTTGGGTGATTTTGCGTTTTGTTTACCAGTAAACATACTTGAGTCTTCTGATTTTAACCTTGTGAGTACGTTGTATGGCCATGATTTGCAGCAGGTTGTTCCGACTCCCAACCAAAATGGTAATTGGTTAGACTTAATCTTTACAAATGTTTATGACGATGTAGTGGTTAGTCCAACAAATGACGCAGAGAATCTCTTTTCTAATAGTCTTCACCATTCCGCTCCTACAGTTGAACTTTCCACTACAGATTGGAATATGTTAAGTACATACAATAATACGATTGTATACGATTTCTATAATGCTGATTATGATAGCATTCACAATTTCCTTGACAATGTCGATTGGACAAATGTGTTTATGTGCCATTCCCTTTTTTTTTTTTTAACAAACAAACACTTTATTGGGCTTAAATTAAATTATAAATATGACTTATACCTAATGAACTAGCTTAATGTGTCTTAGGTCTAACAGTTTTAAAACTATACCAAGATCTTAGCCTAATGCTAACATGTACGTATTATGTATCTGAAATTCTTAACCTAACTTATAATATAGAGGGGAAAGCCCAGTAAAAGTGTGCCATTCTCTTGATGATGATGTAGCCATGTTTTATAGTATAGTTTTTGATGCGGTCGATAAATTTGTTCCTAAGATAAGGAAAAAAGATAAACTCTCTGAACCTTAGCTTGACAAGACTCTTAGACGTCTGAGAAATCACAGAAACAGACTTTACAAGCTAATAAAGAATCAAGTCGACATTAGCCGTCGTATTAAAGAAGAATACGATTTAATTGCTCATGAATTCTATACTAAGGGCCTTTCCGAATTCGTGTCTCCGACTTGGTCTTGATCTCCGTATAACAGATTATGACGTCAGCGTTTTAGCTGACCTATTATAACAGTTATAGGAGATCAAGATCATAGACTGTCCGGATTCTCTGTCTTGTCATAGGTCTTGCCTTCTTTTGACATTTCGCAAAAATGGTGACTAGTGGTGTAAATATGATAACTGGTCCGCGTGAAAATATAAATTGTGCGGGCTGCGCGTGCTATATTAGTGTAAAATGAACATGAGACCCGCGAAACATTTTGAATCAATCGCGACAGTAAAAGTTAGTACGGTTCGCAATGTAAATATTTAATAAATTGTGGAAACCGATTAAATTGTTGATTCGATGTCAACTGCGGCTTCGAGCTACGAGTGCTCCTAAGAGCAATTGCTGCCTCTGAGAGTTTCCCTGAAGTGAAGTTACAAAACGACATAGATTTCCGGTAGGAATTATACTTTTATTGTGCTGTTTCAATATGAAAACTCTTAATTTCTTACAGAGAATTGTATTTATGGTTGGCTGAAGTAATGTCTGGAAATGCTCCACCTGAACATAATGCTCAATCGAAGCTGTTTCTTATTGAGAATTTCAAGGTAAACAATTTTAAACTGGATTTTAGATTAATGCTACGGAATTTGATTGATTTGAAATTTCTTGCAGAATTTAGTCGAAGCAACCCAAATACCAGAGTCTCAAAAGGACCTGCTCCAGATTGTGGCGGAACTGAAAGTATATGAAAAAGAGATGCAAAAAAGTACTGCTGGTAAAGGCGTAAAACGTTTGAATAAAGAACGACTCCCTGGTGGTGAAGATATTCATCAGGATGATTATAAAGGCGAATCTGTGCAGCAATTTATGATGCATTTTATATATAATTGTTACAGTTCTGTAGTTTATTTGAATGATTTTTGTTTGGAAGTAAATGCATTTTCATTAAAACTGATTGATCTGCGGTTTTTGTGAGAAAAAATGAGAATTAAATATCGTTTTCTGCCGAATAAGGATAGATTTATAGATTAATATGAGCGTATGTAGGTTTTCACAGTGGTATAGGTTCACCATGAGTCTTGTTTTTGCACATAAATTCCCTTTTTTACCCATCAACCTTTATATCGACAAGCGAAATCAAGAGAGCTTATAACTCATATCACCTCGTCTATAGCATTGTCAAGTAGCTGATCTTTAATACTTTTTGATAAGTTAATCCAACAGCATCAAATCGGTTCAATCCACTGTTTAATTATTCAAACAGCAGAAAAGACCATATTTACCAAATCAAACGGCCATCTTACTTGTATAGGTTTATAATTTCATATTCCTTAATGCAACGAACAGTCTACTGAATTTTGATTGTAAAGTTCTATAAAAACGCAAACATCAGAAACATTAAATGTCACTTTAAACTTAGCATCAATACTAGTAAGATATAAGGCACATTGTTTTCGATTGTTAATAATTTGATCAGTAAATGATCGAAGATAAAGGAACATCAAATCAGTTATTGTCATGTTGAGTATTTGAGACTTTTTGAGTTATTTTCACGTTCTTTATCACTCTTAAGCTGTGCATGAGATTCGACCGTTTTACTTTGAATTACTGGTGTAATTTCGGAGTCCTCTGTATCGGAAATATAACCGTCATCTCCTGTTCAGCCATTCGTTCCCAAACCTTGTACTGGCTGAGAAAACAAACAATTTCGCCAATAGTCATTTGACGATGGTGATATCGATCTTCGTATCCTGGTAAAAATCAAATACCCATTTTTTCTATTACGTCTAGATTCAATTCACGTCCATCAACGGCAGGAAAATGTTCAACTTCCAGCCCCTTTTCCTTGACACTTTCTTCCATTTTCAGTATTCGTTCAGTACGCCGAAGGAGGTTGATCATGTAGATTTTGTTAAAATTTAGCCGATCTCTAGAAAAGGAATAAGTGCTTTGGTTTGAAATTGAAAGACAGAAGCATTTTCGAATAGTACCTACCTTTTCGGATATCAATGTAGTCTTGTAAATATCCCGGCAATTTCACAATTCCCTTTTTCATGTCATTACTAATATTCGATTTGATATAAATTAATTGCTGATGGTCCCGTTCGATAGGTTCATTTTTGAAAATGTAACCTCACTCACAAAAAGTAACCTATCATGACGTCTTGATGACTATCATGAACTGTTTTACAGGGGAGAAATATCAAGCCGTAGATAAACTATTCGGACAGGCTAAACTTGATGTTACGTCACATTCTGTTATAACAAGCTGAAGACCAAGGTGAAGACGAATATTCGGAAAGGCCCTAAGTCTCACGAAGCGTATGACAGATACATTAAAACTACTGGGGAGAATATAATTCGCGCCCCCAAAAATTTTTTTGATTTTGTTAATATGAAGTGGAAAACAAGCGGCTACCCCTCTTCAATGTCCACTGAAAATTCGTTGTTGTCTTCTTCCCCTCAGGAGATCTGCAACTTTTTTGCTGACCATTTTCAAAAAGTTTTCGGTCCAGTTAGCATCCCAACATTGTATCGATTCCCGGGTGCGACTCAAACAATTGTTGCTGAGGATATGACCATATCGAGGAATGAAATATTTACTGCCATTATGGAGCTTGGAAGTAACAAGGGCCCTGGACCTGACCTTCTCCCTCCTACTTTTCTGATTAAGTGTGTAAAACAACTGATTTCGCCCCTTCATACTAATATTCAATAATTCTCTCTCCGCTAGGCTATTTCCTTCGTATTGGAAACCTGCTTATATTACACCAATTTATAAAAGTGGCGATATAAGTTTTATTCAAAATTATAGAGGCATCGCCATTCTATCTGCTATTCCCAAACTATTTGAAAAAATCATCTACTGCAAACTTTCTCCTCTGGTCGACGCTCGACTGAACGAGCAGCAGCATAGATTTAGAAAAGGTCGATCTACTACAACTAATCTTATGGTGCTTGTTTCTGATGTTTTGTGCAAAATGGAGAAAGATGATCAAATTGACGCAGTCTATACAGACTTCAGCAAAGCATTCGACCGAGTTGATCACTCAATTTTGATCCCCAAGCTAAAAAAATTTGGAATTGCAGGATCTTTACTTAAGTGGCTTGGCTCCTACCTCCACGACCGCTTGCAATTCGTGAAATTCCAAGGTCTTATTTCTAAGAAAGTAGACGTGAAATTCAAGGTCTTATTTCTAAGAAAGTAGACGTGAAATCCGGTGTACCTCAAGGGAGACATCTTGGCCCTCTTCTTTTTAATATTTTTATATCTAACATATCGGAGGTTTTATCTGACAGTCCCCATTTATTATATGCGGACAACCTCAAAATCTACCATGTCATCAGGACACCATCAGACGCTACCTTTTTTCAGTCTAAACTGAACTCTCTAGACCAGCGGTCGGGGAACCGGGGTAAATTACCCCAAATGGGGTAAAAATGATATTTTTTTAGGTAATAGGTAAATTTTTCTAATATTTCTATTGCTATTTCATAAACGTGTTAGTATGTTTACAAACTTAAACAATTCAGCGCGATATACTGGCCGGGCCGCTAATTCGGATTGAAGTCAAGTTTTTTTGGTGTGTGCGTGTTAAGCAAGAGACGCGCGTTGTGTATGTGAACAGGCTAAATATTTTGCTATTCAGCTTGATGAGACTACAGATGTTAGTAGCAATTCACAGCTAATGGTATATGTTCGCTACAAAGGTACACATGCAATTGAAGAGGAATTGTTGCTATGTTCTCCTCTCGAGTTGAGATCTCGTGGAATTGATGTGTATAATAAGGTAAATTAATACTTTAATACTGAAAGCATTAATTTAAATGAGAAAACTGCATTGTTGTATTTGTTGATAGATCTCCAACTATGTTGGGTCATATTAATTGTTTTTCGGCTTTGGTGAAAAAAAATAATCCATATATTGAAGTTACTCACTGTATGATTCATCGCCAGGCACTTCTTGTGAAATATTTGGAACCTACACTGGAGGCCGTTACGCATGATGTCATCAAGATTGTTAATATTATCAAAGGACATGCACTAAACACGCGGCTATTTTGTGAATTATGTCACGACGGTGAAGCGGAATATACGGATCTACTTTATTATACAGAAGTAAGGTGGCTCTCTCGCGGAAATGTTCAAAATCGAGTGTAACCATTACCCCAAAAATATTTTGGGGTAATGGTTAAAAAAGTTCCCGGACCGCTGCTCTAGACCATTGGTGCTCCGCGAACAAGCTCCCTCTTAACATTGCGAAATGCCGCGCAATTAGCTTCTCTCGCAAAACTGCACGCGTTCATTACACGTACCGCCTCAACAACACGCCACTCAGCAGGGTTGACAACATATTAGATCTCGGTGTCACTCTGGATGAAAAGCTCCGCTTCAATCTACATTACGATAGAGTGCTTTCCCGAGCTAGTAAGCAACTTGGTTTCATTAAGCGACGCGCCAAAGACTTTAAGAATCTTTGGGTTACTAAATCCTTATATATTTCACTCGTGCGTCCTCTTCTCGAACATGCGTGCACTATCTGGAACCCGGCTTTCGAAATTCACAGCCAAAGATTTGAGTCTGTTCAGAAGCAGTTTTTACTATTCGCTTTGAGGGATCTTTTCAACTCTTATGATATCAGTAATCTACCATCATACGAATATCGCCTTAAATGTATTAATTTGGTACCCCTTGCGTCGAGAAGATTAATGTTATCTGCCTGTTTCAGCTTCGATGTCATCAGAGACGTGGTTAATGTCGTTTACTTGAAAGAAAAGCTTGTACTCAATCAGCCCTTGAGTCACTAGATCCCGACGATTGCTTACAACACAATATATGCAGCATCCCTCTGTCAATAAAAGAAAATTGGCTAAGCATTGCCGATGATTTTTGGAGAGTATAGAATATTCCGAATTGTATTTGAGCAATCGATGGAACACATGTAATTATAACTGCGCCAGCAAATAGCGGATTGCAGTTTTTTAATTACAAAAAAAAAAAAAAAACGTTTTCGATTGTTTTAATGGCTGTTGTCGACGCTGACTACAATTTTATTTACGTCGATGTGGGAGGATATGGAAAAAATAGTGACGGAGGTATTTTCTCGAACTCCAATATAGGAAAATCATTGGCCACGAACACTATGAATGTGCCGATCTCAGAGGTGCCGATGGATAAACACCTACCACATACTCGATATGTTGCTGCCTCATACGTTAATAGGTGATGAAGCGTTTCCCTTACAAACGTTTCTAATGAGGCCATATCCATCTCTCCAACTGCACATTGATCAGCGAAAGCAATTTAATTAAAGGCTGTGTGTGTGTGTTGGGGGAAAGGCGCATTGGCACCTCTAAGCACTCAGGCCAAAGGACCCATTGTACTCATTTCCTCCTGCCTACCATAGTTTCCCAGACTTCTTGATAAAGTCTAGGATCACTGATAGGGGAAAAGAGGCTATCGTCTGCATGCGTGCAACATCCCAGCCAAAGCATTAATATCTGAGACGCGCAAACGCTGGGCATTCACAGAGCAAATGCTCCGCAGAGTCAGCCTCTTCTAGACAGGATGAACAGAGGTCATCCTGTACAACACCTATTCGGTACATATGTCCTCCTAGGCAGTTGTGTCCAGTCAGAATACCCACCATGGCCCTGCAAACTTTCCTGCTCTTATTAAGCAAGAATCCCGCAGTCACATGGTTGGGTTCTGAAAGGAAGACCTTCGTGTGCCTGGCTGCACCAGCAGTCGTTCATCTATCTTTGTGAGCATCATCTACCCACTTTCGAAGAATGGCACGTGCAGATTCGGTCGGCACACCCAAGGCGGGTTCAGGGCCCCGTAGTGGAAGTCCCGAACCTTGCTTCGCAATGACGTCAGCAATTTCATTCCCCTCAACACCACAGTGCCCCGATACCCAGAGCAGATGCACCCTATTGAATCTGGCGACAGAGTTCAATCGTGCTCTGCACTCTTGGACAATTTTCGAGTATGTCAGGGGTCTACGCAGCGCCATCAGTGCAGCTTGACTGTCACTGCAAATAGCAATGCTCTTTCCCCTCCATCTTTCTTCAATTGCCCAACAGGCAGCTCTCAAGATAGCAAATATTTCTGCTTGAAAAACCGAAACGTGCTCTCCAAGAGAGAAAGCCCACCTGCCATTCGATGAATGTAGATAGACACCAGCTCCAGATCTACTATCTGACCTCGAGTCGTTCGTGAAGAAGATCTCAGAATATCTCCTCGTACACAGATCTGGATCGTCCCAGTTACTTCTGCTTAAGAGGATTACTTCGTACCTTCTTCTGAAGTCGAGGAAGGGCACCCGAGCGTCCGAAGGCATAGTGAGAATCGGAGAGATCTCACACATCGAACCCCTAATAGAGCAGTGCCTCACATCGTCTTCACCTACCCATAAGCCAAGCTGACCTAGTCTATGGGCAGAGCTCATCGCCACACTCTGAACTTGAATGTCGAGAGGAGGCAGATTGAGAAGCGCATCAAGGGCCGCACCCGGAGTAGTGCTCATGGCTCCACAGATCCCCAGGCACACCCTCCTTTGCAGCGTGGCTAACATACAATAGCCTCACGAGCATACAATAGCCTCACGATAGTCCACCACACCACCAATGCGTACGTGAACATCGGCCTAATTATTGCTGTGTAGATCCACATCACTACACGAGGCTTTAGACCCTATGTGGTAGCAAAAGCTCTCTTGCACTGCCCGAAAGCTTTTTCTTCCACATGTTTCTTCCAGAGAAGTTTTTTGTCCAAGATTACTCCAAGATATTTGACTTCATCTGAAAGCTGAAGTGTTACACCCTTCATGTTTGGAAGCACAAGTCCTCCCAGTTTCCTTTTCCTGGTAAACAAAACAATTTTCGTCTTAAGGCTGGTACTGAGTTCGAGTTCACGTGAAATTTTGACATGTTTCCATTATCTGGTCATTCTTTCGAGCGAAAATTTTGACAACGGAGAAAAGCAGAGACACTGCTCATTTTTGACGGATAAAATGTCAAGAATTTCACTTTTCGATCGATTTTCTTATTGGAAAGTCATTTGCACTGCTCAATTTTCAAATTGAAACACTAAATGTCACTTTTTCGCTCGAAAGAATGAACTGCACAAACTAAATTGGCGTGAAATGATTGACAACATGTTTCAGTGCCATCTATGTTTTCGAAGCGAAAGCAGCTTCAAAGCAACTTTTCATGCTAAGAACACAGTACCAAACTTGCTTATTTTCAAGCTAAATTTTCGCCGAAACAGATTTCACGTGAAATTTTGTATGAAAATTTCACGTGAAATCGAACTCAGTACTATGCTTTACCAGGATTCATTGTTAGGCCGTGCCTCGAACACCAGCTGCCAATCAGATCCAATGCACGCTGTGTATTTCTACATACCACATTCAGATCTTTACCGACAGCCAGTGCGGCCACGTCATCAGCATAAGCCTGTGCGTGCAGCCTTTCTTGTTGCAGTTCGTTAAGCAGGGAGTCGACTAGCATACTCCACAGGAGCGGTGATAGGACTCCCCCTTGAGGGCATCCATTTGTCGCCTGTGTTCTTAAGTAGCAGTCGGATCCAGCTTCCGCCAACAACTATCTCTGCGTCAGCATGGCATGTATCCACTTAACTAAGATATCATCCACGCCATAACCTTTCGCAGCATCACATAGTTCCACAAAGGCCACGCAATCAAAGACCCTTTCAATGTCCACAAATACCCCCAACGCATACTCACCATTTGAGATAGCTCCTTCAACTCTGGTCACCAAAGAATGAAGGGCCGACTCGCATGATTTTCCTCGCTGGTACGCATGTTGCTCATCATTCAAACTGGGCCCGAATCAGCTATCTCTCGCCACAGTTCGTTCTAAAGGATAGCGCACTGACCTTCGGTCAGTTTGCCACCCTTGCCAGACACACCTATCACAACAACCAGCGAAGAAGACGCAGTTTCTGCATACGTTCTCTTCCCTACCTTTGCGGAAGGTGTGTTTGTGCCAGAAGGGCCAGCCTCTGCGAGATCTCTCTCGCAGATTTTGACATCTTTCGGCACCTTGCGCTCAGGCATCCGCTTTCGCTTCAGGCATCCGCTTTCGCCTCAACCTTGCGTCTATTTCGTGCGTCACCGCTGGCAGATTTGGCATCTGTGCTGGCCGGCTGGGAGATCTTCAGTGTAACCGGTCCCTCCTTACCTTTCAGCGTCGTCGCTGAATCCCGATTTGCATCAGGAATCATCGATTTCTTGAAAAGAGTCCTCTTCTGTCGACGGCTGAGAGCTATCCCTGGTTCACAAAGTCCAGTCGGCGTAGCTTTGCATCCAGCCACCGGCCCAGAACATTTCTGCTCCGAACATGCGACCTTAGCATCACCAGCCAACCTTTCTTTCGCTACCCCAGGTCGGCTCAGAGGTTTCGCTGCCTGACATCCAGTCTTCAGGGAAACACCTACAGTTAATACTGCATTTGTCTCTCTGTCAGCCTTCGCCGGCAGCTTGCCCCTTTTGCGCAGTTTCTAACGTTGTCTGCGACTGAGAGCCTCCACAGGTTTCCAGAGTTCAGAGGAATGAGCCCTCTTACTATCTGTACTGCCTGCGGGCGTCTCATTTGCACTAGTCGGAGTTACCTCCTCTAATGCATCCCTTCTCCTCTTATGTGAGGATTCGGGAAGAAACATCTTTTCCCCTGGTACGGCCGTAGTCGGACTTCCAGCTGACGCTGTACTCGCCTTTCCGGAGCCTGTGATCAGGGGGGATGCTATCAGCAAGTCCGAAAACTTTCTGGCCATGGAGTCTTCCACGATGGTAACCTGTGAGCTTCCACTGCAACCAGGGTCCTCCATTGCAGTCATACATGAGGTTGGAGCCTGCAGAATCCGAGCCCCTGCCGTGCTGAGCACGCCCAGCACGGTTGGATTTCCAGACTCAGTCTAGCTGCCACCTGCAGGGATAAAATCCTTAGGTTTCATCCTCATGCTTACTACAGCCATCAGGCTGCAATTATACACATTTTACTGAGGATAGAATAACCCCGTTGCCTCAAACCCTCCTACTTTCTCCGGGCTTGGGACCGGCATATCACAAGTTAGACTTGTGATCGGCGGAGTTATGAAAGGCTGTCTCGCGCCAGAAAAGTTGTCGAAAATGCATTTTGAATTCAAAACTTTTGTATCTACAACAGAAAAATACAGTTAAAGCCGGAGAATGCAGACAAAGTTGTAATGACAACGAGCATATTGCACAACTTTATTAAAATGAAGAAGTTGTAATTTATATGACGCACAAAACTTTTCGTCACGTAGTTTGTCAGACTTACCAAGCCAAGGAGGGAATGTGCAGATCGGAGCTTTTGATGTACCAGAAAAGTTCGCTCAATTTTTTAACTCATCGGTTGGATGTTTATAAATTTTTGTTTATAGAATTATGTTATATGTATATTTTTTAATTTTTGAATAAACCTTATTTTTGTGCAAATGGTTTCTTTTTTCAAAGAAAAAACAGCAATGGTACATTTCAAAATTAGAATTTATTTTGTGAGAACATATAAAAAAAAGAGCGAAAAAGTAATATTATTTTGCGGAAATTAATTTAGGAAATATCGGAAGAGATTTCAAACTAACAGAGATTTTGAGCATTGTAACTCAATTGCACTTTTCCCTATTTTAAAAAAAATGTTGATTATTAAATGCAAAAATATCACAAGCTAAGCCTCCTGTGGTACAAATTTTTTGCTCAGCTATCCCAAAAATATTTAAAAAAAAGATAATATATTCTTATCATCTACTTGCAGTACTTTGCCAATCTCTTTCCACGTTGCATCTTTTTTTATTGTCACTGTAACGCTTATCACTGCAATCATACAAGAAAACATACTCCCGTACACATTCTATTAATTTTTTACTATCCATCTTATGAAGTTTGTTTGTCCGCGAAAAATTAGTTTATGCGTGATACGAAGAATTTACGCCACAGGTATTATAATTCAACAAACTCACTGAAGGTTTTCACAAAGAATGATATTACACTTTATTAAACCGTAACGTAATCGGAAATATATCATCACAATTCCAGGTTTTGATCTATTAAAACGTGGGATTGTTTCCTACCTAAACAAGGTAAACACCTAACGGTAAATATCAGACAAGTATGATGGACAATTTGAGCGGAACCAACTCTTCAACCATATTTTTCTGTCTTTTCCCAAAGCCAGTGGAAGAATTTCAATTTAGCAGTGTTTTTTTTTCTCTTCTATCGAGGGCTGATTAGGATAGTATCATTGAACATCACAACTGGGACAGGATTGTTGTTGTTTGCAATGCTCCTACCATAACCAGTCTTCAATTCTAGTTCTCACAACCAGTCCTATACTTCTATCAAATTTTCATGTGTTAAACATCCTTTAATAAAAAAGGGTGACAAATGTTAATTTTTTCTAAATTTTGGAATTTTTATGTGTGGAAAATCTTTCCATGTAGCGCCTGATGTAGTAATCGGAGGAAAACGAAATTCATTGGACTGCTTGTTTTCAAAATGATTTGATAAACATTTGGTGGCGGTGATTAGGCAATTTGGGTTTATGCATCTCTAAAAAAATTTTGTATAAATAATACTGCCAACCTGTATCGAAGGTTATCAATATTGGTAGTATTAAGAAGTACGTTTGGAGAACATGAATTTAAAATTTACATAATTCCTCTCCTTTTTTCGAAAATTAGCTTTTCCAGCATTTCCTATGAGCTAGAGTTTTATTGTAATATTAAAATTTAATACTTTGTAATATTAAAACTTTATAATGCTATGCAATGGATTTCTGACGTGGTTTTTCAACCAGATAATAGCAACTAAAATTTGGCCTTAAAAAAATCATACCTAACCAAACTACTTTATTTATAAAGATTTTAACATGAAACGAATAGCTTTCAAATCAGCCACGATAACCACGAATGATTATAGAAAAGTGTCTTAAATTGAATTTTACTATAAAAATATACACTTAATGTGCAAAGTCCTAATATACGTATATTTTAGATTTTTATCAAGTTACGCTCAGCACCATAAGATCGCCGTAAAACCTATTAACAAACTTCTGATAGCAAATCGTGGTGAAATCGCATGCCGAATCATTAAAACGGCAAGGAAGCTGGGTGTACGAACAGTGGCTATATATTCAGATGCTGATTACAAGGCATTGCATGTAGAATCGGCTGACGAGGCCTATAATGTGGGCCCAGCTCCATCACAACAATCGTATCTTCGCGGTGATAAGATACTGGAAATAGCGAAAAACTCAGGCTGTCAAGCTATTCATCCTGGCTACGGTTTTCTTTCGGAGAGTGTGGAATTCGCAGAGAAATGCGAAGATAAAGGAGTGATATTCATGGGACCGCCTGCTACTGCAATTAGGGATATGGGAATTAAAAGCACTTCGAAGCATATAATGTCAGCGGCAGGAGTGCCTGTCATTAATGGGTATCATGAAGACGATCAGAGTGATGAAAAATTGATTGCAGAGGCCGCCAAAATTGGTTTTCCTTTGATGATTAAAGCTGTCAGGGGAGGTGGTGGGAAGGTAATATTTAAATACCTTGTACTGCATATTTTTGCGATCATATTATTAGACAGTGTTTTTGAATATAAAATTCGATTTAATCTTCAAGGGCATGAGAATTGTGGACAAAATGGATGATTTCATCAGTGCATTGAACTCAGCGAGGAATGAATCGCAAAAGTCCTTTGGCGACAGCTCTGTACTCTTAGAACGCTTCGTCCGGTCTCCAAGGCATGTTGAAGTGCAGGTTTTCGCTGACAGCTATGGTGACGCAGTGTATTTGTTTGAACGAGACTGTTCAGTTCAGCGACGACATCAGAAGATCATCGAAGAAGCGCCGGCGGTAAGTTCAGAATAAATTTATATAACCTGACCGGTTGAAACGTCTATAATGTTTTTTGAAGTTTAGCCTGGTCTTTCAGAGGAGTTGAGAAGGGAATTGGGCGAAGCAGCTGTGAAAGCTGCTAAAGCTGTAGGCTATATAGGAGCCGGAACTGTTGAATTCATTTTAGATAAAAATGATCTTTCATTCCATTTTATGGAAATGAACACGCGTCTTCAAGTCGAGCATCCAATCACAGAAATGATTACCGGAACTGATTTGGTTGAATGGCAAATTCGAATTGCATCTGGAGAACCGCTTCCAGTGAAACAAGAAGACATCGTTCGAAGTGGCCACGCTTTCGAAGCAAGAATTTATGCTGAAAATCCGAGGTAAGTAACGATGCAGAGACTAGCAAGAGGCAATGATCATTATAAGAAGAATTCTGAAAGGTTTTTACTGTAGGTTGAAAGGTTTTTACATTGGCTGTTCTTGCAGCCAATGTATAAAGCGGTTATTGCGTTTAATGTTGTGTATTACTCGAATTACTTACCTGGGTTCCGAATCCTGCTGAGGAACAAGATTATTGGTAATAGTTAATAATTCTGCCAGCTAGTATATGTAAGTCATTAAACATTGATTGATCGCTGTTAAAACTGGAAGCCAAGACTGCTGTCTGATATACGAGCGATTTGATTCTGAAATTGACAATGCATTTAAAATATTTTATTCTGAAAATGGCAATGTGTCATTGCTTAATTTTTGAAAAGCAAGTTACATCAATGATTGATGCTGGAGTTTCCACACAACTACAATTTGGCATTCCAATGAGCTTGTAAAGTTAATGACGTATGGATTGTATTGGGAAGAATGTAGGCTAGTGATTTAATCGAACTCTGCACGTGACCAGGTCATTGCAACTTTTGTAATCTGACGATTGTCCTCTGCACAGTCAAATATTTCGTACAGCTTGTGGTAGTATTCGACATATACCACTCTCTCGTTTTGCTCCAATGATTTGCCTAAGAACACGTTGTTGGAAGTAGTTCAACATGTTTGCGGATGCTTCTGTGAGAGTTATTGATTTATAAACCTAAAGTAGTAAAGTCAGAACGAAGTAGTAGCGACTTGTATTCCTCGTTTTATTTTGTCGATTGCATTGCATTTTGTTGTCAATTTAGTTAATATGTTGTCGGTAAAAACAACTTCAATGTTACACCACCTAAATGCGGTTACGTCCCCGAGACCAAAATTCAAGTTTGTTGGGAAGAAACGTTCAGACGGGTGATAAAAGAACTAGATTCTCAGCGTCGCCAGTATTATACACACCAGCTAAAAAGTTGTAAAGGATTGTCGATGGGGATTAAAGGCATAGAACCTGATATTATTGATGTTGATGAGTTGAAGCAGGAACCTGAAACCCTCGGTTTCGCGGTGGAATCCTTCAAAAAATATTTAATAAATTCAAACAGCCGCAGCCACTGTTCAAAGTAGAACTGGAGTTCGAAGCCAGCAAACCCAAAAGCGGCTGAAATTCATAAAATTCGTAGCCTGTGATATCTTATGCACCGCAAAGGCACCGTTCAAGAGCCGATCAAAGGTTAAGGTCCCGTACAATGTGCGAAGTGTCAGGAATATGAACACATTAAAACCTATTGTTTATTATCCAGTGTGTGTTTGTGTTATTTGTGGTGAGTTTCACGCTACAAAGTCCTGTGACAAGAGCAAACAAGACCCTGCAATTAAGAAATGTAGCAGCATTGGTATCAGCTATACTAATAACTGCAGAGGTTACGTAGTATTTCAATCTTTAAAAGTAAAAATGAATCCACCTCAAAACGGTGCTCAATAGGCTCTGAATAATGCAGTCAATAGACCAGTTCTCATGACCAAGGCTTACGTACACTCATCTCCAGTAACTCCGGGCATAAAAAAAAGATGTTGACCTTTCTACTGAAACATCCTACAGTCCTATTTCACACTAAATATAAGCTTATGGTACTAAGTGGATCGAAATTCGAGGCTGGTTTTACATGATAATTGCACACTGGACTCTGTATTCACTTGGCTGTGAGACGAAGTCAAAATAAAAGTAAAGTCAGTCGGGACACTAAACATCCTGCGCCCGACAAACATCAATTTTAAATTAAACGTGATGTTGGGGAAGATCCTAGCATCCTAGATACACTACTGCTAAAGTAAACATTGTATTATAATCATTATATACAATGCACCTTGTGTTGTCTAGTGGATAGAGCACTGCTTCCTAGTGTTTGGGGCCACTGGTTTGAATTCAGGTTCGAACGGAAGAATGTGCACTGCGCTTTGAGTAAACCTAGCTAAGATAAAGCAGAGGTAAAGTGAGTCGTGGAACAATCACTTCACGCTCTTAATAATTGATTGTAAATTCGTAAATAAAGCTCCCTACCAGCTTCAACCCCTAGACTCAACAAGGACTGTCGTGGGATAACATTACTTTCATACATAATAATAAATAAAGTGATACACTCACTCTGGAATCGTTTGGTATCAGTTGTTGAGTTGGAGCAGTTAAAGTAGATTAAATTGAACCTGAACTAGAATATTAAATTGAGGCCAACACTATAGACTAGAAAATGACGCTTTTGCTATGGTATACTATTATCACTTTTATCAATAAATTATTATCAATAAAATTATTATTTATCGAGTAAAATTCAAGTTATGGATGATGCGCTGCTGGCATAGGTAATACGATAATTTATCGAAGATAGATTTTAGATTTGGATTTCTTCTGCATTCATAGAATGACTTATGGGCTTTACACTCGGTGAGCATGAAATATAAAGAACTGCTTGCTGGGCGATTGATGGGCGAAGACGTATCGCGATCTGCGGATTCCGGGACACTGTGGTGTTGAACAAATTAAGATTGCTGATGTCATTGTGAAGCAAAGCTCAACACTTCCACTACAGGTCTCTAAACCCACTTGACCGCATCAACACATGCCATTTTTCGTAAGTGGGTAGTTGATGCCCACAAAAAGAGATGGCTATCTTCTAATGTAACCTACCACACGAAGATCCTCGTATCAGAGCACAACCATCGAACTGAAAGATTTCTTCTCAACACGATTAAGAAAATTTGTAGAGGAGTGACAGTCATACTCACTGGACACCGCCACCTGCGAGAACATATATGCCGAATAGGTATTGCTCATCCTGCTTAAAAGAAGCTGACTGCGGAGGATTTCCTTTGCGAATCCTGATCGTACTGGTGTTTCAGATTCCAATACTTTCTCTTGGATGTGGTACAAATCCAGAGGATAGCATCTTTTCCCTATCGTTGATACTGGATTTTGTTAAGACAACCGGGAAACAATGATAAGCTGGGGGTTTTCTTGATGGACTGAGGGCTCAAGGAAGCCAGGTCCGTTTCCCCAATGCACTATGATGCTTCAACTAGCATTATATTTACGATTTGAGTGTATTTTAAAAGAAAAAGAACTAGCATATAAAATGAATTCATTTGTACATTTAATCGCTTGTTCTAAATAAAATCGAATTTATTTTCAGAGAAGGATTTTTGCCGGGAGCTGGATCTCTTGATCATTTAACGACACCAGAAGCCAATGAACAAGTACGAATCGAAACTGGCGTACGTCAAGGAGACGAAGTATCCGTACATTATGATCCCATGATTGCGAAACTGGTTGTTTGGGGCAAGAATAGGACTCAAGCTTTAGATAGCTTGACAGCCAGGCTTCGAGAGTACCATGTAAATTTATTTGAATTACTATTCGATATAGTTTTACCACATAAAGCGTTTCGTATCTTTTATTTCCAACAGATTACAGGCCTTGAAACCAATGTTAATTTTCTCATTGATTTAGCCAGTCATCCCAGTTTTCGAAGCGGCGAAGTTCACACGGGGTTCATCGATGAACACTTTAAAAGCTTGTTTCCTGAAATTAAAATAACTGAAAAGACGCTCTCTCAAGCCGCAATCGCACTAGTTTTGAATGAATTAAATGCGGCGAACATAAATTCGTATATTCAGAGCGATGGAAAAGTAGATACTTTTATTTCAGCAATGAACTTGAGGTTGAATCATGATCTTGTTAGAAATTTCAAATTAAAATTCAATGGAAAAGGTGAAAATAGCTTCATTTTAAAATTTCCTTGATATTTGTTTGTAAATTTTTCGAACTGTTTTAATGCATTGTAAAGTACATATTTTATTCTGTTAACTTTAATATCGAAATCCAACTTGAATACAGCGCGCGTTTGTAATACGTATATTTTTCATATTTACAGAAGAAACTGTTACTCTGACAATGAACGATGAAATTATGAAAGTGAAGGTTGGAGATGGTGAATGGAAGGAAATTAATGCTAAGTCTAATGCGCAAAGTGATCGTGTGAACATTCGATGCAATATAAACGGTGCTGTTTCCAATTATAGTGTTGTAATTGATCCAGAGGGAATAAACTTGTTCGATGAAGTATGCTCTTTTGACTAACCAAAATAATGCATGTCTTGAATTAAGTCTGATTTAATTAATAGTCTGGGAGAACTCGCCTGGAATTAGTTCAACCGAATTTCTTAGTTTCTGGCTCGGAGGTCAGTGGAGCGTCTGAATCGAAAGTTATCTCACCAATGCCTGGTGTTTTAGAGAAATTACATGTGAAACCTGGAGATAAAGTAAAACAGGGGGATGCAGTCGCTGTTATTATTGGTAAAATCACTTTACTAACTTAAAAAATGAAAAAAGAACTAAATTAATTTATATGTTAGCCATGAAAATGGAGTACGTCTTAAAGGCTCCAAAAGATGCTATAATAAAGTCAGTTGGAGGCAAACCCGGAGATAGTGTTGGAAAAGGAGCAGTTGTCGTTGCTTTCGAAAAAGATGAGAAGTAATTTGCCATGGCCGTGGGAGAAATTTACCAGACATGCATTTATTTGTGTACAAGTAGCTATAGTTGTTTTTAGATATTGTTGCTATTTTTCGTTGGTTTATATGCCATGTTATACATTTGCAATAGCAATAATATAATTGTTTGTTAAATTTGTTTTTGGAACCCCAACTATTAACCATTAACTATGCGTTAACTTTGAAATTGAACAATGAAAAATATATTTTTCTAAAAAAATTTATTTCATTAGATATAATAAATATAACCGTACGCGAAATATTCTTTCCGATTTTTCGGGATCACTGAAAAAACTACAAAAACTACACGGCTCTATTGAACCGTGTTTTGTGAACAACGCCTTTTGATGAAAGTTTGTTATATTTCGTGTAACAAATGAACGTAAACTACTAGTGTATAAATGTGAGCTAATTAAGAGAAGTTTTTGGCAGAGACGCTATCGACATAAATAAAATCACATAGTGATGAAGTTCAAAATGCCTTTAAAACTAAATAAACCGACGACCGTTAGTCGTTTTTCGTCTCTCGTTTACTTGGTAAGTTTGACTTGGATTCTTCAACTCTAGTTGTAACACTACTTGCTGCTACTACTGGCTCAACTTCATCTAGCTGACCTATGACATGATGAGTTACTTGATTTCCAGCTATTTGTGCATTCCTTTGAGCGACGTGAGCAGCAAAAGTGGCTTTTTCGGCAGCATCTTTAGTGGCTTCGTAATCGAGGCGCGCTGCCTTAAGTCTTTCTTCTAGGGATTTCATATGTAACTTAGTCTTTCCAATCTTAGCTGTTTGTGAGGCCAGCTCAGCACTGGCTTCGTTCGCAGATTTTCTCGTTTGTTCTGCGACCATTTTAGCACTATTCAGAGCAGCAACTAGAACTGCGACATGATTTTTTGAATGTTGGGCAGACGTTTCGGCATTCGCAGTAGATTTTTTAGCCAATTCCAGTTGGACGATTTCGGCGTCCAAGAGACGAAGAGCTCGATCTGCTTGTTTCTTGAGATTATCAAAGAGAGCTTCTTTTCCGGTTAGAGCAGTCTGAGCAGTTGCAGCGGCTTGTGCTGCAGACTGGGCGAGAGCATTCTTTGCTACATAGGCAGCTTGTTCAGCAGCTACGTGCTGACTTGCCACTGCAGAGTTTGCTTGGTCAGCCGAACCTTGTGCAATAGACCGCAAACCGCTTCCAATACTGAATCCTGGTGGCGTTTTTTCTGCAACATCAGAATCGGGGGGCTGGTAGAAAACTCCATCACTTCCTTCGTTTGCACTTACGATATCCAGCTGAGAATACTTTTTAATAGGAATCCAGTCATCGGAGCCATCACAAAACGCTGAAAATAGCAAAGTTTTAGCAAGTTAGAAAACAACATGCATTTTCGTTAAATATTTGACATTGAAATCATTCGCCCGATATGAGTGAGCATTAAAAAACTGAAGAATATTAAATATTAATCATGCCTTACCAAGAAACTGAAGAGCTAATAAAACAAACACTTGTCTCATATTAATCTTCTTATGTAATTAGGTTCGAACTCAAAATGTCGTTATTGACTGTTTCCTCCGACACTACTTCCACATTATTATATACCTGCGGAGACATCAATTTCCTCGAGTAAACGGGTTTTATCGTACTGCATTACAAAACTTAAAATGCATATAATCATTTGGCGGCTGATCTACGGAAAATAAATTCATATGCAAATCAGAAATAGTCTCGCATTATTTAAATATCCAGGTAAATGTGTTATCGATTTTCTGGAAACAGTATTGTGTTTTGAGATATATACTGTTGTTATGGTTACATAGCTAATTAGAAATATTGTAAAGGTCACGGTTATATAAGAATGGTCAAAATACAAGAAGATGTTGCCACTCAGATCGTAATTAATTGCCTTATCGCATAAGAGAGTTGAAATTTTTATGTGCTTTTGTTTGGGTTCGGATATGAACAAAGGAAGCTAATGTGGGAAAATGCAATGTATGATAAGAGGAAACAACTTATAAACTATATGTTTGGAGATGAAAGCTTAAAATGCTCGCACAATGTTTAATGCAATGGTAAATGGTGTAGTTTTGGATTGTGCATAAAAAGTAAAAATGCTACTACTTTCTTGAGCTTTTGATAATGCAAGACACGCAGCCTCTCGATAAGTTGCAAAATGGGCGAGAGATGGAGGGAGCAAAACTGGGCGGGAATTACGAGAGATTTTTCGCACGGAGGAATATCACAAGGCTAGCACTTGTAAAAAAAATGTTTGCTTTTCTTATAGTTCAACATTTCAAGAATACCTATAGTCCCAACATTTGAAGTCAATCAGAGCAAAACTCCCGAAGTTATTGATTACTTAGTCCCATCTCTTCTATCATTGTAGCTCCGACAGCTCGAAGTATAATAGTCATTGTCTCAAAATCACTTTTTAAAAGTCTGTGTTCACTGCCATTCAAAAACCACATTACCGATTCATTTCAAACTTGGCACACGC
The DNA here is from genome assembly GCA_963978885.1 of Nemotelus pantherinus. Lineage (NCBI taxonomy): Eukaryota > Metazoa > Arthropoda > Insecta > Diptera > Stratiomyidae > Nemotelus > Nemotelus pantherinus. The sequence goes on along the minus strand of OZ022264.1, from coordinate 76,167,695 downwards.
TTTCTAAATGTAAAATACTTCCTCCCAACGATAAGTTTTAGATTTTTTTTACATTCAGGTGGGCTTTCCACCTACAAAAAGGCCAAATTTTTCATGAAAAATAGCAACTTTCAATTCAAATGACCACCAAAAATTTAAAAATGGAAAAAATATAAATCAGAGAACGTTGGGGAGAGGATTTGATGATAATTTGACTAAATTTTAATGTTCTTTGATTTTCGACAATTTTCAGCTGAGATACAATGAACACCGCAAATGGTTTTTTTCTAAAGACGTTCGTCACCGGTTTCTTTGTCGATATTTAAGATAAAAAATTACAGAATGTTATTGAAATGACAATAATGCACAAAAGGTTTAAATAAATTTGGTCTATTCATATTTCTAAAAAAAAAATCGTAAAAAAAGTATGTTTCCCACGCTGAAAACCTTATTCCTCCCTTGATTGCAGGAAGAGGGCTACGAATAAGCCTTCAGAGAACCAACATAATATTGTTGCATGTACGCCAAACAAAATTTACGACGTTGTGTCAGCGCCATAAAAAGCTAGAAACGGCGAGGAAATACTTGACATACATCTCATACATGTATTTCATACATGTATTCAACAAAAAAAACAATCCATAGATAAAACGTAGAATAACCCTCTAGAAAGCAAAAGCAGAACCTTCTAGAACCCAAACCATGAGTCATGTCTCACATGATGACGGAAATTCCCAATAGTCTTCCAGAAGCCTGATCAGGAGGCTTCGAGAACCCGAGACACACATGCGACACGACTATAAATAACGCCGCGAGAGGAGCTGGCAATCAGTTAGTAGAAAGTGAAAACGGCGGAAAGGCTGTTAGTGTGAAAAGCGAAACAGTGAATTAAGTATCCGGGCGCGATTAATCAAAAGCGAAAAAGTGTTAAATTGTAACGCGAAATTACAATAGTGCGATCAAGAAGTGTAAACGATTTTGGTGGTTATAATTAGTTGTGTAAATAAAAGTGTAATTAGTGTTTTAAAAGAGACTGTTTTATTTCACGAATGTGAAGAATATCGAATCCACGAAAGGTGTTTAACGGTAAAACACAACAATATCATTCACTAGGCAAAGAAAATCGAGATAGGGGTTCTAAAAATTTGGGGCAAAGAGATACGTCTTCAGGAAGAGGTAGAGTAATGTACCTGGATAGGAAACTCCCCTAGGGCAGTTATCTACACAAAACGATACTGAAGGCCACTAAGGTACCTTGGCGGCAAAGTAAATGCTTGGACGCAATGGTGCTCCAAGCCAGATACTCTGGGGATGCAAATAAAATGGTGAGATCTGTTATCCTATATGGAGCAGCAGTGAGGTGGAAGATATAAAAACTACTCTTTAGAGGAGGAATGAGCTCCATCCCAACGGCAGGTTTGGAAATCTTCCATAAGCTTCCAGCCCTAAATCTTATAATTCAAGAGAAAGTAGTGAAATAGGCTAGCACCTTAGCACCTTGGAAGACGTCAGGCCTGTGATGAAAATGTTAAACTTCAAACACTAAATAAAGACTGAAGCATTATTCGGATAAAAGTTTAAGCCCACAATACCATCCAGTAACAAATGAAAAAATAACCCAAAGGAGTGCAAGTATAGTAACCGGATGGCTCAAAAACGGATTGTGGGCTACGAAGAGGAATCGTACTATTCAGGAACAAAATGCACATTCCCTCTCCATTTGCCACGCAGAATCAAGTGACATATTGAACGCCAGGTATAATAAGGAAAAGGAGTACTCAAAGAATCAGAATTCATATCCCATCAGATAGTCAAGCGGTTCTCAATGCTATCAATCGACTATCCGATGTGAAAGAAACCCAAACTGATGTAAGAGTACAAAATAGCCTCGAGTTGATATGGATCCTTAAACATGAGGAGCACCAAGGAATCGAGAAAGCTTTGTTGAGATTGATTATTGTTAGGTTGTGACAAAGACTATAAAGGAAGTTTACCTGTTCTAGCCTAGTTAATACCTGGCCAAATCAATGGCACCGATCAATCGATCTATGCCGCAGTTTCTATGGTTGATTTCAAAGTGTTCCAATGGTGGTGCACAAAGTGACAAAGCTCCGATTTTACAATTGTCTTGTAAGAACGCTCGAATATGGTAGCGTTATTACATTTATTGTTCCTTCGTTCGTTTCGGAAACAACCAAAAGACTGCTCTCCGTTTCACAATATTTCCTTGCTTGTACATATACTAAAGTTGTACTTACAAATTTTATCTAAAATATCCCACGATTTAATTTGTCCTGCTTAAAAGTGTAAACTGCGCACGACAGTTTTGTAATTTATGTGCCAATAATTTATTCGAAATCAGCAGAGTTATTGATTTTCAATGTGTCAATTCTCATACCGTATACTCAAATGCCTTGTTTCATGAATTTCTCACATTTGCATACGCTTGGTCTAGATTCATGAATCTGCCATTAAGTGAGCTTCAATTAGCTTATGCGACTGTACGGTTGCATAGAAAACAAGCGGCATATCCATAATGTACTTATCTGCCGGGTTCGTCAAGTTTCGTTCAATTCGGGCCACTTATGCCGCTACGACTGGGATCGTTCATCGCTTAATCAGTGTGGCCAGATTGGGCTATTTCCCGCCAATTGCGCTATTTCCCGCCAATTGGGCTATCTAAAATTTGAATTGGCGGGAGGTTTTTTTATTTTGGGCTATATATTTTTATGAAAAATTATATTTGGGCTATAAAGTAATAACAATTAATCGGGACACTTTATTCTCGTATATTCACTGAACAATTGAACTATAACATCACCGCACATGCAGACCAAAGACGGGTTTAAGACCATCATGAAAAAGTGTAAAAAAATGATTTTTCCAGAAAAATATCAACTGTTCAAGGTCAAGGAAAATTATTCGTATGATTTCTGCATGACTTTCTGCTGAAAAATTATTTGATGTGCAGAATTTGGTACGTTACAGACGACTTAAATTTCAGTGGTTTTCTAATAATAATAAAATATTGATTTATTTGAGCATTATTGTATATTTTCCCTTTGTTAGTAGCTTTGAATCCAATTCATTTGATAATTATGATGTAAATAGATCAATGATTGTTCAGATTACGTCAAAACAACTGAAAAAATGTAATACGAGTGCAAAATACAACGAACTAAGTGTTCGCAAAAAGTTAGAAGTAATACAAGCATCCGAAAAACAGTTGCTCGGCCAAAAGCAATATCTGATGGTTTAAAATTAGTAAGAGTCAGGTGCAACTTATTTAAAAAATAAAAACCAACTAAAACGGTGATTGGATAATTTCGAAGACACTGGAAGAAAGCGGTTGAAAATAAATTTATCATACTGCCAGATAGATTAATTTTTGTGACAATGGTTCTCTAAGGCACGCTTAAAAAAATTGCCAATATCCGACCCAATACTTCATAGGAAAGTATGTCAAATCGCTACAAAGTTAGAATTTGTGGTTTCAAGGCATCAAACGGGTAGCTAGAATCGTTAAAAAGGGTTACAATATTCACTATGGTACACTTTGTGGCGAAGGAGTTGATGTTTATTTAGACACAGTTCAGGAATTTCAGTCGCAGATAAGAATGCTATGTGATGGCTCTGATGCTTCAAATATCTATAATCTTGATTAGACAGAATTCGTTTTTAGCGCAACACCACAAAAATCACTATGCCCTAAATAGTAAAGGTGTAGGTACAAATGGAAAACCTTTAAAGCAACGTACGGCAGTTGCATTGCTGTGTAAATGGCGAAAAGAAAGATTTGCTGGTTATAGAAAAAGCCAAAAGACCAAGATCGTTTGGAATAATTGACATTAAGCGAAGTTTGGGTATAACTTGGCGAGCTAACACAAAATCTTAGATGACGGGTGATTTGAGATTGAAATGCAGAAACCGAAACACCATTATCTTTTTTGATAATACTAAATGTGATAGCAGTGATAATCTAGAAGACCAAGCTAAGATTTTTTCACCTATTCGCATTTCTCATTTACAGGGGATAATACTAAAATAAATAGATTATACTTAGATCAGGGGATTAAACTAAATTACCGAACATATATGATGAACCTTATACTGTGTGCTCTGGAAAATTCTGCGCGTACTTCAGACTATACTTGAAGCTCTCTGCTGGTTACGATCTGTTTAGAATAAAGTATCTCCACTTACGATTACAAAAGTATTTTTGGAAATGTGGGTTTCATCAAAATCTGAGGGCCAAAAGCGGAATCGTGATGAGAGTTCAAATTTGACGCTATGATATATATATATATATATATATATATATATATATATATATATATATATATATATATATATATATATATACATATGTATATATATAAAATTTGAAATTTCGGTAACGATTTTAGTACTAATGTCCTTCTAATATTATTAAAAATAAAGTGCATGGTTTTACTACTACAATTTATTGCACGTAATAATACAATAATAACAGTTATTCTTAAAACTACATAAATAAATCCTTATCTAAAATCATGTCTAATGCAAAGCAAAACTACTTTGGCCTGCTTCGATGTCAGCAGCATGACTACGAAGCACATGGGAGGCTCGTTCGCCGCCAATGAAAGCGTTCTGTTGTGCTTGCTCTGCAGCCACAGACGCCTTTTCCGCAGCATCTCGTGTAGCATCGTAATCAACTTGAGTAGTCCTTAATTTGCCTAGGATGGCATCCAAACGAGTCTTGGCATCACCCACCATACTACTTTGAGACGCAAGTTCAGCTGTTGCTGTTTTCACATTTGCTTCAGCATGTTCCGCTGTTTGCTGGGCATTGTTCAAGGCGGCAGTAAGGGCTGAAACGTGGTATGCAGCTTGCTGTGCTGCATGTCGGGCTGTGGAAGCGGTCTTTTTAGTGTTTTCCAGCTGACGGATTTCATGGTCAAGATCACGTCGAGCTTCTTCGATTTGTGTCTCCAAACTGTTAACTAAGACTTCTTTTCCAGCTAGTGCTGCGATAGCTGTTGCAGCCGATTGTATTGCGGATTGGGCCAGTACATTTTTGGCCACAAAAGTGGCTTGTTGTGCGGCGAAATGTTGGTTGGCCACAGCAGATTGTGCTTGGTGAGCAGATCCTTGTGCGATTGATCTAAGTCCACTTCCAATACTGAATCCTTGATCTGCATGCAACACATTACCGGCAAAATGTTCCGTGTCTTGATACTGCGGTGGAGGTATTTCAGGGTTTATTCTAGGCGCTGGGTCATAATAGATTTCAGCATTTGGAGATAACCCTTCGATAGCTTGTTGACCCTCAGTAGCATGATTTGGCTCAGCCGTGCTGATCGTGTATTCTTCGTTGATAACTAATGATGGTGTGTCGGATAGCCCTTTTTTAATGGTGTATCTAATTTCTTGCGGAACCACGGAACTAAACTTATAGCCGTAGCCAACTTGCTCAGCAGATGTTAAGCCGCTTTCGTAGTTGTCATTGTACTGGTTGTGTTGGAAACTCTGTGCGACATCCTTTTCATCTGCATTCGCTTGCGATGGTTCTTGAGTGGTTGAGGAAAATTGTATTCTAGCCGTTGTCGATGCGGTAACGTGAGCATTAAATCCATCGTGTTTTCGCGGAATACTGATTTGTAGCAAAGGACCTTCCGTAGACGTGACTGGTTCTTCCGCCAGCACCTGCCTATTTAATTCCCTGTACTCATCTCCGCGGTCCTCGCTCTCCGCATTGCCGAAGTTTCCGGTACCTGTGCGATCATATCGTTTCCCGTGAATACGTCGAGCGCTGATAAGCTGAAAGCCTTGCGAAAAAAGAAGCACATAATTCATATTTTGATAGTCACAGTTATAACTATATCACCTACCACATAGCAAAATCACTAGAAACACGAAAGATGGATTCATAATATGATAGCGGGCTCGCGAATCACAACTGTCCACCAGGGATGACCGATCGACACTTCTCGATTGATACGAAAAACCCGATTCCGTCTAATTTATACTATGATCAAAAAGTTTCGAAGTTTGAAGCAACACATGCATTATACAATCAAAACGAAAGGTGTTCGAATGCCATTAAATGATTACGATGATCACCATGCCATCTTTTTGGTGAATTTTGGTATTGATGATAAAACAGCTTGATGAGTATAATTATTGCAACCATTTTTTTATAAGATAGGTTAAATGTAGGTTAGCACTATAGTTACCAACTGAAGAACTGGAATAAAAGTAAGATTCTGATAACAATTTCATAAATTCTGCCATGATCGAAGTAATAGGCCATGAGAAATGAAAACAAAACATTACTAGTGCATAATTCGGACAGACCGAAAATATACAACTGAAAATTTACATATCCAAGAGTGCGTGCAAGGTTGATCTGGTTATTGATCCGTCAAGCTAAAACTATGTTTTTCGAGTACGTTCATCTTTGATAGGTGATGACTGAACAAGTTTTGCATTTCTTGTTAGGTCACCAATAGTTTCGAATGCAATATTGGATTGAAAAGACTGAACTTTTTGGCATGTGTTTTAAAATATATTCATTGGCTTTGTATTTAAACAAGCTTTACGGTTTAGAATCATCTTTGTCTGGTATTTCGGTTATTGTTTTACCCTGTAGGTTTTCCCAGCACCGGAAATGAATGCGATTGAGTTGTTGCAAGCTGATCATTTCATTAACCTGCACTTTTTATAAAATCGTTTTACTAAATCGGGAGGAATTGAGTCATTTCGATTTTGAAAACAGATATATATATATATATATATATATATATATATATATATATATATATATATATATATATATATATATAGATACTTTTAGCTCTCTTTTGCATCATCAGATGCGGTTACGGTCTCAGATTGCGAACTTTGTGGGAGAGCAATGCATTTACCAGTTTTTTTTCTTTTGAAAATAAGCATATTTAAATGTCGATGCATTGTTATTTTTGGTCTAAAATGTTTTGATAAAAATATGCAGATGATGATGCATGTAGATAAGGCTAATATACGAGCAGAGTTCATTGTATTATTTAATATACATTTGCATCAACATGTGTTTTAGTGTGCAAGTAAATATATGCAAACTCATTTTATGTAGATTGAGCAAACACATCAAACAATTTAAATTGGCTTAATAAGTTATGTCTTTTCGATTACGCAAAACTTTGTTTTTTTTTATGTGGATCAGTTTTGCTTAAAAGGATTTATTAATGCAGATTAATGTCATCAAATTAAATAAATGCGATAATTTTTTGGGTGGAATGAACGCATGAGGCGTTTCTGAGTTTAAAGTTTCACAATGCTCGAGTGTTATTTTAAAATTTTATATGTGCAAAACACTTTATTTTAATCTTGATCTTTCTAAAAAAATAGAAATGTTAGTTAATTGAAATCAAGGCCACTAAATCATTGAGCTCTTGGCAAAAATAAAAAAATTCTAGCCCACAGACACCGCTACAGATACTGATTACACATAATTTGGACTTTTGTGGTTTCCTAGAAAATGTCTAGCTACTTCCCTAAAAGATTTCCAGGCTTCCAACTCAACTTCACTCAATTTTTGATCGAAAACTGTATCTTTCATCAATTTTCTTCTATCCAGACCAACGAAAATACCTTCTTTCAGTTTATCTTCAGACAGAGATGGAAAAATTTGGTGTAGATATGTCAAACCTTCTCCTTCTTTGTTCAGCGCCTTCACAAATTGTTTCATCATCCTCAGTTTTATGTGTAAAGGGGGTAGCAAAACTTTTTCTCGGGGGACTAAATTGTCTCTCACAATATTTTTTGTTCCAGGGACCAGTTCAGTCCTCGGTGCCCACTCTTTCTTCGTCCAATGTTGTCCTCTGTTCTGACTATCTCACTCGCAGAGAAAGCAAGGGTACTTCGTATACCCACCTTGTTGACTGAGCAATATATTTATAACTTTTAGATCTCCACAGACCATCCAACCGTGTTCTTCGTACTTTATTTTATCTAACACATTTTTCAAGTGGTCGTAGCATTCCTTCAAATGTACAGAATGGGCGACTGGCAGTGAAGCGTACTTATTGCCATTATACAAAAGGACTAGTTTCAAACTTCGTTTTGATGAGTCTATGAACAATCTCCATTCATTCGCGTCATATTCAATGTAAAACACTTTCAATAAGTCAGGAATGTCTTCACAATACACTAGATCGCGATCTTCAGCAAAATTGGTACAAAGTCTTTTTTTCAGTTGCGATACCAAGAAAATGAAGTGCCAGGAGCAAGCATATTCTTTTCAGATAGCCTTTATCCGAGGAGCTCAGCTGCATCTTTTGGTAGTTTTAGATCTCTCATTAAGTCGTTCAGTTCTGATTGTGAAAATAACTGTGTTCCACTTGTACTTGGTTCAAATTCAGCATCAAGTTGAGATACCTCTTCGACATTACTGTCACTGTCTTCAGCTTGCAATGATTCCAAGTATGGCGGTAATGGCGGTGCAACGTTCTGGTCGCGATACACAGCGGGTGTTACTGATTGCAATGCTGGATATACCAACTCCTTTTTTGTTTTTGAATTATAGCCTGTAGTCTTATAGCAGCAAAACTTACAGTCTTCAGTGTGATTCTGAGGTTCTCTCCATAACACAGGCGATATGAAATCAAAAGTATTGTTCTTCACTTTTGACCACTTTCGAAGCTCACGAACTTACGTCGTACAAACTTTATGCGGGACCCACTGTTTATCTTGATTGGCGATTGTTAGGCCGAAATACATATTCTAAATGTTACTTATGAATTCCGCAATGTTATGCTGCTGTTTTTACTAATTTTCGAAGAAAATTAGAATTAAACTCACTTCGCCGAAAATTCATATTTCTTATGAATTCTTCTATATATATATATATATATATATATATATATATATATATATATATATATATATATATATATATATATATATATATATATATATATATCAGCAAAATGATTAAGAGAGATAATCTCTGGAGTGGCCGATCCGATTGAGCTGAAATTTTCGGAGGACGTAGATGTATATAGTAGGTAGGATATCTTTAACCTTTTGGCGGCGGCGGGCATTTTAGTGAATTTGGAGGTACTCCTATATTTCCAAGCAGTGTAAATTTTTGTTAAAAAAAGTATTGGGAATGAAAACTTATTATGTTTTTTAGCTTGTCTATGATAAAGAATTGGAAATTTTGCGCCGTGTGTGGGTGCAACGTGCCTAAAAGTAGGCAAGGATTTCTTTTCAAATTTTGATTTGTCATTACTTCTGACAAAAACATTGGATTATCGTGAAATTTGCAGAGCGTATTGATCTTCACTACAATTTAACACACATGGATTTTCAAGGTAGTGCAAGTAACCCTGTAGCTGCGGCAGGCTCCTGAAAAAAAATCTTTCAAATCATTGATCCTCCTGAAAGTTTTTGATTTTTGACCAAAAATTCAAATCATTGATAAATTTTAACCTTTGTGCATCATGTCAAATTGAAATTTTGAAAATTCCAATTTGCAAAAAACGGCAACCCATCACCAAATTACCTCTATTTTCAGCATTCGAAAGCTATGTTCACGACAACTGACGACCACATAATCCGAGCATAACGAAGTTTACAGGACATGTTGGTACTAACTAGGACCAAGTCTGATAGAAGTAATTTTGAAATGCGGGCAACCCTGTGGCAGTGGTGCCATCTTGAAAAATCACTGAGAAAAAAAACAGCTTTTTGGCTTATAACTTCCGATTCAGCCATCACATTTAAACGAAATTCACACAATATTTGGATCTTACTTTGGTGAAAATTTGGCAGAAAAATTAGAATAGAGTTGCCAGCTATGATGATTTTTGTCTCGTAAATCTTGCAAATTTGCTCAGAAAAATAAAGCTTTTTTCTCTATAACTTCCGGTCCAGTGTAGAAACCAAAAATAAATTCATGCAGTAAATGGACCTTAATGTGAACCAAATGTCGCAGGAATTTCGTACAAAAGTCATGAAAGGACTGCCAGCTATGACCATTTTTGTAATTTTGTGGAATTTCTTTACTCAGCGATTATGTCATTCGATTTACAAATGGGAATGATCCTGCAATGAATTTTTTTTTTTTTATAGTGATTCCCAGACAACTGGTTTGTTGGTATAAGGGATAGCACAAAGTTTTACGTTCCAACGACACGCGGTGTTCCCAAGTGGTCCCCCATCTAGGTACTAACCGGCCCAACACTGCTTAACTTCGGTGATCGGACGAGAACCTGTTATTCCAGTGTGGTATCGCCGTATTATTAATTAATTAACAACATATATTTAGGCTTTGAAAATTTGAAAAGTTTTGAGGGTGGTAACCCTAAAATTTGTTTCACCCGTATAACTTCCACTTCTAGTCGAAACGAAATTTACTGGTTGGGTTTAACTTAACGTGAAGCAGATTTGGTATGTATTTTGCTTTGCTGCTGAAACAGGGTAGCCAGCATTAGCCATTTTTGTAAATATTGCACCAACAGATGCTTCAGATTACATGCTCATATGCAAAGCATTTGTAATGAAAATAAGAAACCAATTTTTAAATTTTCCGAGTTTTGAACATTTTTCGGATGGCAGCCTCAAAAAACGTTTAACCGCTAAAACTTTCGATGAAATCCTCCGATGAGAGCGAAATTCAAAGGATAAGTTGATTTAAGTATGAGCTTGTTAAGGTAAACTTATTGCTGTTGCGTTGGGAAAGTGTTGCCAGCACTGAACATTTTCATCATTTGTGTTATAGTTGAGGTTTGTTGCTTTGGATAAGGAATGAATGATATGATTCTACAAAAAAGTGTAATACGTCTTTCCACATTGTCACTCAAAGACAATTTCTACGAAAATTAGTTTTCTAGCGGTTCTGATGCGCTAGACTTTTTTTCAGTATAAACTGCCCACAAATGTAGCGAAAATTGTCCTGAGAATTTAAACACTTTCGTGATGACATTTTTCAAGTGAGCGTTACGAATTGCATGGAAGTACTTATTTTGTAAAAACAATGATAATGCTATTTATGCAAAAAAATCATCTACCTTCATTAACCCTCTTCTAACTATTTAAGCTAATTTCTATAAAGAAGAAACATTAAGTCTACTACAATTGAAGTCTTTAGCAAATTACTCAAAAATCCACATGTTTTTGATAATAAGGATATCTTACTTAGTTAATTAAAATATATTTAACTAATTATAATTGAGAACTTATTCATTAGTGTCTAAAGTAACTATTTAGTGCGCTTTTTGTTTCATTACAAACGATTTAAATAAAATATATTAATTAAAATCTAGGAAGGTCTAGGAAATTAGCCGAAAAAAAACCATGCTAAATAACTAATAACCTGACGTGATGGAATTTTTTAAATATTTTTCACGTAATCAGCGCCCAAAAATCTATCCAAATCAATCATCAAAACTGAAAAGGGAAAACCATTGCAGACCTGTGTTATAGAAGAAGAGCAGAGCAATTATATAGATTTTGTGTGCATATTCTACCAAACGTGCTCCTTACTACGACCGACTCGAAGGTCATGCATAATTTTGTGATAATGCATAATTAATCACATCGAAAGGCAAAGGGCAGATAGGTTTCCAGGGCTACCATTTGCATGAGTTTAAAAACTATGGAAAGTAAAACAATTGATACATATTTCCATGTCCTAGTAAATGCGTAAGTACGTCAAAATCAACCTACTACGCAAATTTCGTTTTCATCCGATTAATGCAACGGAAGTTACAGCGATAGATAGACGCTTGAAGTTGTGCGAGCCCCGAAACCTCCGAAACTTTGGAAATTTAAACATTGGTTACTTATTGTCATTGTAATTGATCATCATATGAAAATTTAATAGTAGCATATGTCAGTACGAAAGTAATAGAAATGCCTGATGCTGGTATCCACACTGGGCAATTTGTTTCGATCGGATACCTGCATTGGAAGTTATAGGGGAAAAAAGAGCTTGCGAAAATTTCTGAAATTAAATTATTTGCTGTTTACATTCACGAAAAAATAAATATCATTTGAAAATTTTTAAGGTAGCATCTCTTGAAAAGTAAACAAAAATCACCATAGCTAGTAGCTCTATCTTAATTTTTCAGCTAAATTTCTACCAAAAATTGGCTTACAGAAAAATTTACCCAATCTGATGGCTGAAATGGAAATGATAACGCTTAAAGCATTTATTTTGTTGAGCAATTTTTCAAGCTGGCACCACTACTAAAAGATCGCCAGCATATTAATTAAACTTCTATCAGACCTGGTCCTACTAAACACTTTGATATTTTGTGGAAAACAAATTTCGGATGCTAAAAAAATAGGTAATTTTGGGAAGGGCTACACAATGTTTCAGGAGGCATGGTGGACAAAGGTACAAATTTATCAATAACTTGAATTTATTTTCAAAAATCAAAAATTTTTCAGGAGGGTCGATGATTTGAAATATTTTTTTTCAGGAGCCTGCTGTACCTACAGGGGTACCTACACAATCTTGAAAGTCTAGTTTGCGTCAATATGCTCTGCAAGTTTCACGATGATCCGTTGTTTTTCTTAGAAGTTATGACAAATCGAAATTTGAAAAAAAATCCTTGCCTACTGTTAGGCACTCAGCATCCAGACAAGGCTCAAAATTTCGATTTTTTTTTATCATAAACAAACATAAAACATGTGGGTACACATAATAACACAATTACACATACACAATCCACAAACACCTTACACTTCGACATACATCAAAATTAAATATATTCACAGTAGGCTAAGATAGTTTTCTTTTTTAATGTCCGTAGCATGTAAGTTCAGTAAGTATTTGAATTTTATATACAAAACATCAAATAAATATTTTATATAAACATACGATTTATTTTATTTATTCGATAGGAAGATGTGTTCTCTTCCTAAAGTGGTGACCCCGAAAAGGCACGTACGCCTTATAACTTACAGGAGCAGACAAGTGGAGTAGTAGAGTAGCCTAACCGAAGCCGCCCAATCAGAGCAGTGCACCCGACAAACGGAAAAGCGTCGCCTCGCCTACATGCTGCAGCCACCCGACAAAGGACAACCTCGCCCCGTCTACAAGCTGCAGCGCACCCGACAAACGGACAACCGTCACCTCGCCTACATGCTGCAGCGCACTCGATTAAGGACAACCGTCGCCTCGCCTACATGCTGCAGCGCACCCGATAAAGGACAACCGTCGCCTTGCCTACATGCTGCAGTGCACCAGCTAGCTGCCTCGAGGTCTGACATTCGTAGTCTTCAGTCAATGCCTTCTAGAAGTACGGGCCGTCAGGCTACGTAATCGTTGTCGATGTGACGTCATGGTGTCAAACCATTTTACATTTCCACGAGGCAGTGCCGACACACACCGAGATTTCACATGCGGTTTTTTAGCTAAAATACGAATAAAACGTTAGTTTTTTGTGCGTGGACGCGTTATAATAATAATATTTAGCCATAACTTTCATTTTGTATCGACCAATTGTATCGCGATAGTAAATCGACACGGAACATCACATAACCTAACAACACCTGATAAACATTTCGTCGCGAATTTTTCTAATTATGCCGCACGCACCGCATTAATATGTGTTTAAGCTGTTCACTAGCACTGTTTCGCATGTTACCACTTAGTTTTCATTAAACTCACTTTAGCATAACCCGTACAATTAACATTTTCCCGCGGACGTCCCATAAGACTACGTGTGTTTTTCGCGACATTTGGTCGGATGCTCTGACGTCATCATTCTGCATTACGGCCCGTACATATAGAAGGCATTGCTTCAGTCTTCATTAACATCGACGCTTCAGAGGCTACGCTACTCAACATGTGGAACATCTCCCCGTTCTCATACGGGCTGGTAGTCGAACAAGTTTACGACTCTGGCTCAATCTTCTCACCAGAAATCCTTGACATCAAGCCAGAGGATCTACACGCCTTATTCCAAGCTAGCGTAGCAAACTTGGCTACTATGTGCTTGCAAATTGGATATCCAGCTATCACTTCGGCTCCACACAGCATCGCCAAGTGTGGGAACACATAATAACACAATTATACATCCACAATCCACAAACACCTTAAACTTCGACACACATCAAAATTAAATATATTCACAGTAGGCTAAGATAGTTTTCTTTTTTAATGTCCGTAGCATGTAAGTTCAGTAAGTATTTGTATTTTATATACCAAACATCAAATAAATGTAAAGGTTATTGAATGTGATCATGGTTCCCTTCTTGTCTATAAATCAGCATAGACAACGTATATCATTAATGTAAATAAAAAGTTGTTCAATTTTAATCATCCCGCAAAAATAATTCCAATCAAATAAATATTTTATATAAACATACAATTTATTTTATTTATTCGATAGGAAGATGTGTTCTCTTCCTAAAAACATAATAAGTTTTCATTTCCTACATATATTTACTTTTAGAGTTAAAGATATCTTGATTTCAATAAGTCTCAAACCTTCCTGTTATATATGTACATCTCTGTTCTCCGAAAGTTTTATTTCAATTGGATCAGCCACTCCAGAGATTATCTCTCTTAATCAATTTGCTGATCTATATATATATATATATATATATATATATATATATATATATATATATATATATATATATATATATATATATATATATATATATATATATATATATATATATATATATATATATATATATATATATATATATATATATATATATATATATATATGTAATATATATATGATGAATTTTCGGCAAAACGAGTTTAATACTAATTTTCTTCGAAATCAGTAAAAACTCTAGCGCACCTGAACCGCTAGAACTGCTAATGTTTGATGAACAGTAGAAGAATCGTGCAGATTTTAAGTGCATATTTTACCACACGTGCTCCAATCTGTTTCGGGCGCAAAATCACTTTGATGTTAACAATGCATTTAAACTCATAAGGGGGAAAGGATTACAGGATTTTCAAAATTTAGGAAAGCCAAACGCTGCATAATTTTGTAAGCAGCATAACATAACATAAACAAAGAAAATGCTTAGTGTTTGTAGCACATTACCCGCACTGCAACTAAAAGTCTCCCATAATTGCCTCAAGTCAAAAGCAAATAGCTCTATTGATTTCGATTTCATCCGATGATTTCGTCGAAAGTTACAGGGATAGAAAGATGTTTAGGGTCAAAAAACGAAAGATTTTTGGAACCAAAAAATTTCTAGAACTTTGAAAATTTAAACGTTGGTAAATTATTTTCATTGTAAATGTTCGCGATATGCATACTTAATGTAAGCATTTATTGATACGAAAATAGCAAAAAACGCATTGCGCTGGCAACCTTTTGCTAGCATCAAAGCCAAAAATATTTCACATTTGCCTCACATTGAAATCAACCTACTCTGCGAATTGCGTTTTGATCAGATGACTGCATTGGAAGCTATAAAGGTACAAAGAAATTTAGGGCTACCAGGCGCCAAAGCTTTCAAATTTTCAAAAACTCAGTATTTATTGCTTATTGTTACAACAAGATCATTATTGTTTGAAAATTTTTAGATAGAATCGCCTAATAATGATATTGCAAATAAATACAAAACCAACTAGAGCTGGCAGGCTTATAATGGTATTTTTATCAGATTCCCTCTGAATAATGCCTATAATAAGTTCCATACATCATATAAAATTCGTTTTGATTTTATGACTGCACTGGACGCTATAAGGCAAAAAGCTTTATGTTCCTGAGCGAATTTTCAAAACCCAAGACACCAAAATTACCATAGCTGGAAGTACCAAACACGGTTTAGAGTAAAATTCAGGTACTGTGTCAATTTCATGACAATCTGGTAACTGGATCAGAATTCATAAGGCAAAAAACAGTTTTTTTTCTTTATAATTTTTCAAGATGGTACCACTGGCACAGCATTGCTCGCATTTCCAAATCGCTTCTATCAGACTTGGTCCAAATTAATACCAACACATTCTGTGAATTTCATTTGTATCTGATAATTTGGCCGTGAGTTCTCGTGAACAGAAGTTTTTGATGTTTAAAATATAGTTAAATTGGAGGAGGGTAACCGCTCTTGTCCGATGTGAAATTTCAAAAATTTTGCTTTGGTTGTATAGAAAAAGCATAAGGTTTCTATATGAGTTGATTTTCACAGTAAAAGACGAACATTTTTCAGTAGAATCGATGGTTTGAAGGTTTTCACTTTCAATGCCTGTCATAGCTGCAGGGTTGCCAACACGTTCATAAAAAACTACAGGAGTCTACAACTTAATAGCGACAATATGTCCTGTGCCCATAATGATTTGATAAGCTGGTCCAAAGTTATTGCAATTCAAAAATTTTCAAATTTTCCCAATCTCATTTTAGGCGCCTAGCGCACACATAGGCTTAAACATTTCAAAAAAATTATCATATAAACATTTGGAATACGTTCCAAATTTATTCAATAAACTTTAATTTTGCGAAAGTTATTTGTAGACAGAAAAATAGTTATATTTTAAATATCACTAAAATGGCCGCCGGTGCCAAAGGATTAAATGTTTTCAACTCTTAGTGAAATCTGAAAATTTCAGTTCAATCAGATGGTGCATTCCTGAGATTTTTTCACTGAAATTTATAAATATATATATATATATATATATATATATATATATATATATATATATATATATATATATATGAATTTCTGACTAAAGTGATTAAAAAAACCCTAGCGCATCAGAATCGCTGGAAATACTAATGTTTAGAACACTCTTACTGTTATCAGCACACTCTACATGTAAACCCATAAACTACTACTGCTTAACATTTTTTGATTCAGTGACGCCACAAGTGCAGGATTTTTGTTGTTATATTCAATATGCTTAACAAAATTTGATCTGCTCGCGTGTGCAAAAAAACGCACCTATTATAATTTGACCTTTTTCAACTAGTCTGAGTCATAACAAGGGTGAATTAAACTGTGCTCGTAATTATTTTTGACTCATATTAGTTTGGAAGCTACCATTGATTTCGACATTAATGAAGATTGCAGCTCACAAATTAATCGTTAGTACCTATGTAGATTTTGTAGTCAATATCAAATACACGTGACAATTTTAAAACGAGTCTTTGAAACCAATTTAATCTTATTCTACTAGAACCTTTCAATGCACTTACTTTTTTACAGTTTCAGTGCCTATTGCACTCGCCGAGTGCTCAGTTTCAACTTACTTGCATTAATAAATCTTACGAGATGTATGACGAAGATATAGTTTTTAAAAAAAACAGCTCATTTGTATTGCTTTAGCTGTCGAAGAGCAGAAGAAAAACAACAAGAAAAAAAAAAGAAATTTACATTTCAAATAATTGTGAATAAAGCTATCAGCATAACAAAATTTATGCTGTCCATCCAATTAATACATTCAATAGTAGTTTGAGCTGGCATGCGTTGACTTAATTGAAAATGCATATTAATACTTTTTTGTGTATTCAACTATGAAAACATGTTTCCAAAAAACTGATATAAAAACATATTTAGAGGCATATTTGCATGAATGCAATTATTGACACGGGCACCGAAGATAAGAGATCGGATCTAGTTCGGAAATGTTTGTGTTAATTAAAACTGATAGATACAGCTGTGTTCGAAGTGATAAACGGTTCAGAAGTCTTTCGAAATGCAAGAGATAGCGAAATTTGCATCTCGCTCTCCGAAAATTTGATAAAAATGATTTTCGCAATTCGATTTGGATAACACAATATCACAGCATGTTGTATAAAACCGTGGATTCGTAGCGAAATATTGTCAATCAGTGTCAGACCTTCGTCTTTGTAGATTCCTTCGATATCGTTTGCTATGCGGAATTTAATAGTTTGGCTCGTTGCGGTTGTAGGTAAGATTTTTATGAAATGATTATGTGAAGTGCAAGAGTGATAAGGTGCAGTTAAGCTGAAAGTTGTGCATTTATTTATTTGAGTAGATACTATTTTATAACATATTTCCATAACTTTTAGCAATCGTTCAGTGTTACTCCCTGGAAAGTTCTGGAAATCAGCAGAGATACCATCGCCAGCGGTTTGAATATGTCGACCGCGATTTCAATCGAGAGGACACACACGGATACAGCTCTGGAAGCAAATTAAGATCGATCGCTCAAGGCTCAGCTCATCGCGCTCATTCCGCTGTAGCGAACCAATATGTTGCCGCCCGGCAAGCAGCCTACGTTGCACAAAATGGCCTTGCTCAAGAAGCAATACAAGCAGCTGCCACTGCAAGTGCGGCTCTCTCTGGAAAAGAGGTTCTACTTAGTGGACTCGAAAAACAGTATCAGGATGCTCAAAGTTCCCTAGAAGGGGAAATCAGGCATTTCGACTTGGCTAAAAGAGCTGCACATATTGCACGGGAGGCCGCAGACTCCGCTGCTAAGCACCTTGCAGTACTGACAGCTGCTTTGAACGATGCCAACTTGTCGGCGGAGCACGCTAAAGCCTCAGCTGATCAAGCAGCTGCCGAGCTTGCCTCTCAGATGTCAATGGTTGGAAATGCAAAGGAACGTCTTACTGTGACGACGGCCAAGCTTCATGCAGCACAAATTGACTATAAAGGAACGAGGGAAGCAGCACAAGAAGCCTCTGCTGCAGCTGAAGCGGCTCAAGAAAATGCCTCGACCGCTGGAGCTTATGCATCTCAGCAGTTACATGAAGTCGGCTACGCAAAGTCTAACGAAGGAAATAATGAATATCCTCAGAGTGCACACATTGTGTATGAGTTAGCAGATGGTAGTCTTTATCGAGGTCATTCTTAAGTTAGTTTTTAGTGAAATAATGTTAGGGAACTCATAGTTGATTCTTTGCATAAACTCGAATAAATTATTTTGTTTACGTTGTTAACTCGATGTTTTACTTCAATGATCCATGCTAATTTACTTCACATTGATCCCAACTTGCTTTATGAATTTGGTTTTCATCCGATGCCTGGATGAATTATTTTATAGGTATGAGAAGATTTTTAGGATTACAGCCCGAAAAGATTTCAAATTTAAGAAAAATTAACCATTGCTGCTTATTTTTATCATAAGGTGTTTATCATCTGGTATAATCATGGTAGCATCTTCTGGTATAAAAATGATACAAATATCCCATGCTAGCAACCCTGTGCTAATGCCACAACCAAACATTTATCGGTTTTATTTCATGTATACATCAACTTATAAGGATTGTCGTGGCGTTACTTTAATTTACTTTTACTGTATGAATGTCGTATTAATTTGATGTTTGCATCGAAGATAATAGAGGAAGAAAGTGTTTTTTTTATTGACGATACTTAAAGATGGCACCACAGCCACACATTTTCATATAACTTCTATTAGAACTGTTCCTACTTAAAAACAATACATCCTGTAAATTTTAGTTTGATTTGATCAGGTTTGGTCCGGTCATGAGTTTCAGCGAGCATTAAGTTGGAGTGCTAAAAAAATGTGTAATTTGATGAAAAATGTCTGTGCTTGTTGGACGTGAAATTTCAAAAATTTCGAGCCAGCACATTCCAACCAACATCCAACTTATCTAATAAACAACGAAAATTGTTCATGAAACTCGATAGTTTGAGAATTTTTGATGTGCTTGCTGAGGCTACAGGGTTTCCCGCACATTCATCAAAACCAACACTTGTTTATTTCTGGTAAACACTAATACGTTATGTAGATTTCTTAATGATCTTATGTTTGTATCAGAAGTTAAAACAATTTGAAATTTGAAAAAATACTTACCCTACAAAACATTACAAAAAATTATCATGACCAAGCTTAAAAGATTATCAGCTTCCATTTCGCTTGCTTGCTTCTCGAAATTCCTCTTTTCACAAATATATATGGTTATCTGAAAATTCACTAGATAATTGTAGCGATTTGTGAACTCAGAAGAATCTCCGACCCCTGAGAACCCTTTCTGCGCACACGACCTCGAAAAGGATCCGTTCGGACTTCCATTGTCAGGTCCGCTGGCAGGCTGACAATAAAAAAAAAGTCTAGCGCATCAGAGCCGCTAGAAAACTAATTTTTGAAGAAGTTATCTTTGAGGGATTTAAAAATGTGTGAAAACGTTATACACTTCTTTGTAGCATCATATCAACCATTTCTTACTCAAAGGAACAAATATCATTTTCTGACCGCATTTTCAATAACACAAATGATGAAAATGTTCAGTGCTGGCAACATTTGTCCAACACAGCAGCAATAAATCTACCATAACATGTTCGTACTTAATCAACCTATCCTTTGAATTTCATTTTCATCCGAGGATATCATCGAAAGTTTCAGCGATTAAACTATGTCTGGGGCTACCATCCAAAAAATTCCCAAAACTCGGAACATTTGATTATCGGTTGCTTATTTTATTGTAATTTTATTGTAAATGCTTTGCATATGAATAGAAAATGGAAGCATCTGTTGGTGCGATATTTACGAAATTGTCCGGTGCTGGCAATGTGCTAGAACCATAGCGGCTTCACGTTGTGTTAAATCCAGCCTATGAATTTCGTTTCGATTGAATGGCTGCGCTGTAAGTTATAGGAGTGAATTAAATTTTAGGGTTACCATCGTCCAAACTTTTTAAATTTTTGAAACGTAAATATTTGTTGTTAATTGTCATTCCCATTTGGAAATTCAATGACAACATCGCTCGATAAAGAAATGTCAATAAATTACGAAATTAGTCATAGCTGGTAACCCTTTCACGATTTTTCAACGAAATTCCTACAGAATTAGAAATGCAACAAGATCCACTTATCACATGAATTTCGTTTTGATTTCGTCACTGCATCGGAAGTTATAGGGAAAAAATCTTTATTTTCATGAGCAAATTTACAATATTTAGGAGACAAAAATTGCCGTAGCTGGCGTCCTTATACTAATTTTTCAACCAAATTTCTATGAAATCTATCTTAGAGTAAGGTTCACCTACAGAGTGAAATTAAGATCTGGTGGCAAAATCGGAAGCTATAGGCCAAAAACCAGTTTTTTTCTCAGCGATTTTTCTAAATGTCACCACTGCCACAGTGTTGTCCGTATTTCAAAATCACTTCTATCCGACCTGGTCTTAGTTGATACCAACATGTCCTGTAAATTTCATATTGATCGCATTATCCGATCGTCAGTTCTCGTGAAGAGAAGTTTTGAGTGCTGAAAATAGAGGTAATTTGATCACGGGTTGCCGTTCTTGTTTACCGCGGAATTTTGGAAATTTTTATTTGAATTGGTGGACAAAAGTCAAAACTTATCAATAATTTGAATTTATTTTCAAAAATCAAAAATTTTCCAGAAGACGATGTTTTGAAGGATTTTTTTCAGGAGCCTGTTGTAGCTACAAACTTGCCCGCACAATCTTGAAAGTCCATGTGTGTTAAATTCTAGTCTACGTAATACGCTCTAAAAATTTCACTTTAATCCATTGTTTTTCTTAGAAGTTATGACAAATCGAAATTTGAAAAAAAATCCTTGCCCACTTTTAGGCACTCAGCGCGTACACCTGGCTCAAAATTTTCAATTCTTTATCATAGACAAACTATAAACATAATAAGTTTTTAATACTTTTTTTTTCTAATACTTTTTTTAACAAAAATTTACACTGCTTGGAAATATAGGAGCACCTGAAAATTCACTAAAATGCCCGCCGCCGCCAAAACGTTTAAGATATCTGAATTCTAGCAAATTATGGACCTACCTGTTATATACATCTATGTTTCCCGAAAATTTCAGGTCAATCGAATCGGCCACTCCAGAGATTATCTCCCTTAATCATTTTGCATATATATATATATATATATATATATATATATATATATATATATATATATATATATATATATATATATATATATATATATATATATATATATATATATATATCTATATATATATACATATATGTATATGACAAATTTTCTCGAAGCGAGTTTAATACTAATTTTCTTTGAATATTAGTAAAAATAATAGGCGTGTTTTTTTAGCTCCCCCTATCTATAACAGAACAATGCTACCCAGTGCAGACGCATTGGAAACAACAACAGCTCCCTCTATCCATAACATAAGCTGTTGTTGTTTCCAATGCGTCTGCACATAAGGGGAGGAAAAAAAACGCGCCTAATATAATTTTGCTTTGAAATTAAATTAATTTTTACTAATGTTCGAAGAAGAACAATAGTATTAAAATCACTTTGGCCAAAGCTTCATATTTATATATATATATATATATATATATATATATATATATATATATATATATATATATATATAAATATATATATGTATATATTTATATATATATATATATATATATACATATATATATATATAAGTATATATATATATATATATATATATATATATATATATATATATATATATATATATATATATATATATATATATATATATATATATATATATATATATATATATATATATATATTGCCATTTACATGGCAATACCACACTGGAATAACCGGTTCTCGTCCGATCACCGAAGTTAAGCAGTGTTGGGCCGGTTAGTACCTAGATGGGGGACCACTTGGGAACACCGCGTGTCGTTGGAACGTAAAAAAAAAAAAAAAAAAAAAACTTTGTGCTATCCCTTATACCAACAAACCCGTTGTCTGGGAATCACAATAAAAAAAAAAAATATACATACATATATATATATATATATATATATATATATATATATATATATATATATATATATATATATATATATATATATATCATCAACGCGCCATCGGATTGAACTGAAATTTTGAGGATACATTGGTGTATATGCAGAATAGTGCCAGGTCTCACAAAAAGTTAATAATCTTTCACCCTTTGGCGCCGGCGGCCATTTTAGTGATATTTTAAATATACCTATTTTTCTGTGAAAAAATAACTTTTGCAAAAATAAAGTTTATATAATGAATTTTGAACGTGTTTTAAATGTGAATATGGTAATGTTTTTGAAATTTTTAACCCTCTGTGTGCACTAGGTGCCTAAAATGAGGTTGGGAAAATTTGAAAATTTTTGAATTGCTATAACGTTTTACTCGATTGTTAAATTATTATGAAACTTGAAGGACGTATTAATGTTATTAAGTTGCATACTTGCATAGTTTTTCATAAACGTGCTGGCAACACTGTAGCTACGGCAGGCACTGAAATCGAAAACAATCAAACCATCGAATCTTTTAAAAAATTTTCGTTTCTTACAATTAAAATCAACTTGGATACAAATCTTATGCTTTATCTACACAGTAAAATCAAAAGTTTGCAAATATCATGTCGGAGAAGAACGGTTACCCTTTCCCAATTTACCTATATTTTTTGCATCAAAAACTTCTGTTCACGAGAACTCACGAACCGAAAATCAGATACAGTTGAAATTTTCAGAATACTTTGGACTTAAGTAGGAGCAGGTCTGATAGAAGCGATTTTGAATTATGGGAAACTCTGTGCCAGTGATGCCATCTTCAAAAATTACAAAGAAAAAAAACGGCTTTTTGCCCTATGAATTGTGAATCAGTTACCAGATTTTCATGAAATTGACACAGTAGCTGAACCTTACTCTAAGCCGTGTTTGATAGAAATTTAGTTGAAAAATTCGATTGGTACTGCCAGCTATGGTAATTTTTGTATCTTTGGTTTTGAAAATTTGCTCAGGAAAATAAAACTTTTTGCCCTATAACTTCCAGCGCAGTCATGAAATCAATACAAATTTCATACAATTAATGACACCTCTTACATTCATTATTCAGGCCGAATTGTGTTGGAAATAACGAATATAAATAACCAGTGTTTTGCTCTCATAAACGTTGAAATTCATGCCAGTGGTAATATCTGAAACCTTTCCATCATATGAGCTATAATGCATTCTTGAGACCAAAGTAAAACGTGGCGTTTGAAACAGTTTGGCTATAATAAGTAGTTCGTGTGGTAGAATATGCACTCAAAACCTGCACGATTCTTTTACGGTTCTTCGAACATTAGTGTTTCTAGCGGTTCAGGTTCGCTGGAGTTTTTTTTTCTTCCAGTTTCTTTACTAGAAACTCGAAAAAAACGAGGACTGCCTGCGTCTACACAAATCCACCTCTAAATGGAGACAAGGAAGCAAATATCAAGATTGTTATTTGCTCCGGATCCGACAATCCCCCTGAATTTGGCCAAGCTGAAGAGACGTGTTGAAAGCACGGCGCAAAACCCACGTAATCCGCTATTAGCTTGGACCAAACCCGGAAACATTGTTAGACCCTGAACAAAAACAAATAAAATCGATGGTGTAGCTTGCACATAAAGAATGGTATGAGACCGAGAATGGCGGTAAACCACCAAACCCAGTAATTCAGTCACCCTCCAGGTTGCACCCAGAGTCAAAAAGCTCAAAAGGACAACCATAACGGAAGCTGCCCAGTGGTAAACTAAAAGAGTTAAAGTTAAAAGGATGAGATTGGGAAAAGGATTGCAGCTAAAAGAAGAGAGAGCTGTAAATGACATGTCCAAAAGGTAGCGAACCTGTTTTGTTGAACAGCAAAATTAAGAATAGCAAGGCAAGCAATTCAGAGGCCATGCTAGTGGGAATATAATGAGGAAGATGACGTGAACTTTAGTTAATAGTCCAGGGAAATTTGACATGGTGCTTCGGAAAAATTAGGGGAAAGCTTGATTTGGGTGTGAACCTTGGTACTGGCGTGCTGAACAAAATATCCAAAGTCCCCATCGACCCGAGTGCTGCGTTACACTATATATGGGGTCAAAAATCATCAAAAGTGACCTTTCGCAAATATCTCAGTAACGGTCATCTTTACAGAAAAACAGTGTATGACAAATTTGTAGCTTAAACAATTTCCTATCAAAAAATTCTATAACTTTTTCTTGTAATGGTAACCGTTTTTGAGATGTATAAACTAAACAGTTCTAACAAACAGTATGCAGTCTCTCAACGGCATGTTTATATTATCCGACTTTGATTACGACTTGGAATACCTATGAGTTTGTTTTTCTATGTTTCAGAAGCCCATAAAAACAAAAATATAAACGAAAATATCTACTACACTCCAAGATAAATGGAGGAAAATGTTGTAATCCTTGTTCAGAAATTAAGACAATGTCAATATCAAGTGGAGTCGTCGGCGATGATAAAACAAACTGTCACAATGCTTATGAAGTTGGTCTCATTTCCATCAAAAAACATGACTGCTCAAAAATTCGATAGCATTAAACTAAAACGTGCTGATAGAGTACTTCCTCTTTTCACAGTGTCCAGTTCTATGAAAATTCATAATGATTGATCCTTTATTACTATTTCAACGCAAAAGTGTTACAAAAAGATTTGACACACAACTTCAAGAACTTTTGGAGTATGGACCAGCTCCATAACGGTTTTCACTCCTCGATGAGAATGGAATGCATAAAAGTATCGATTGATTTCTATGCTGTATCGAAAATTTGAAGCTGCTAATATCAGTGTAAAACAAGCTCAAAATAATGCTGATGCTCTCATCATTGAAACAGCGATTGAAGAATCCGCTAAAAGAAGTTGTATTGTTGTGGGTGAAAACATCGACTTGTTAGTAATATTGATTGCACGAGCTCCTATTGATAAAGTCATCTATTTTTTGGAACCCGAAAGATCAAAAATAGAAACAAAAATGTATTCCTCACAAAGTTTGAACCCATATCCAAATTGTCAAGCTCATATTTTATTTTTGCATGCAATGATAGGTTGCGACACTACATCAGCGATTTTTAAGAAAAGAAGAATTAATGTGTACAAATTATTTGAAAGAAAGGACTTAATAAACTACTCAGACATTTTTAGTAAGACAGAGTGTTCTCCTATTGATAAAGTCATCTATTTTTTGGAACCCGAAAGATCAAAAATAGAAACAAAAATGTATTCCTCACAAAGTTTGAACCCATATCCAAATTGTCAAGCTCATATTTTATTTTTGCATGCAATGATAGGTTGCGACACTACATCAGCGATTTTTAAGAAAAGAAGAATTAATGTGTACAAATTATTTGAAAGAAAGGACTTAATAAACTACTCAGACATTTTTAGTAAGACAGAGTGTTCTCCAGAGGTAGCCTTCAACAATGGAATTCGTTTTCACTTGGCTATGTATCAAGCTTCAGCACAAGAAGTATCTATTGATACATACAGATATTCCATTTTTACAAGATCTACACAGCTCAAAAAACCTGTTCAACTATCTATTCTTCCGCCAATATCTAGTTCTGCTCGGCAACATTTATATCGGGTCTATTACCAAGTTCAAATATGGCTAGACAACGAGTTCATTCCTTAAGATTGGGTATGGAAGCTCAAAGATACCATTTCGGAGCAAATTTAAACTCTGCTTCCACCTGCTCCAGAAATTTCGCTAAATACAATTTTATGTAATTGCACCAAGGGCTGCAGCTTAAACTGCGGCTGCAGAAAAGTTGGGTTGTATTGTTCACCAGTTTGTGGTAATTTTCATGGTCAGGCGTTCTTAGATTTATCACCCGAGATGCATAGCACCAAACATTACGTCCCTACTCATGATTTAAATCCACCTTGCTTCCTGACTGAATCCAGGAAAATACAAGAGGCAACAGAAGAACAAGAAGATGAAGAAGAGGAAAACATAACATAGAAATAGAGTCCAAAGAGGAATAATTATTGAAATTAATAACTTCTGTTTAAAATAAACCAAAAAGAAAACAATTTAAAAATTCATGATAATTTATTAAAAAATAAGCATTTTGCAAACAAAAACAAATGTGTATTAGGCCTACTGGAAATACCACTTTAAAAAAAACGCACTTTGTACTCAACCTCTAAGATGGTGCGGAATGGAGTGCACGTTTCATGAGAAATATAAAAGCTACCAGTTTATGAATCAAAATAGCTCAATAACGGTTATCGTTACAAGAATAAAGCTTGTCGCACACTATTCCGTCACGACACGACACGACATAGAAAAATGTCGTACGACAGTCGGTAGACCACCGCACACTATACCGAACCGACAGTCACTATCAGAACGCACGTCATTCATAGCTGGCTTGTCAGCAATTAGTGAAAATGTACGATACAAGTAGTTCCGATTCTGATGAAGAAATTTGTGTAATCGCAGCATTGTTAGAGGAAGAAAACAGGATGAAAAAGAAAATGTGGGTCCATCCCATCAATAATAAAAGGCAAAAATATGGAGAATTTCATCATTTGTTCAACGATTTAAAAAAAGATGACAAAAAATTTTTCCAATATTTTCGAATGGGCTTCGAAAAATTTACCGAGCTATGCTCTTTCTTAGAAACGGATTTATCAATAAAAGACACCAAATTCCGACGGGCTATAAGTAAAGAGGAGAGGCTGGCTGTTGCTTTAAGGTATGTACAATGAAAGACCATATATATAAACTTAAATATTTTTAATTAACTCTGTTTGGAAGAAAGGACAATAAATATTTAAAAAAATCAAATTGCAAATAGTAAATTGTTGAAAAAGCTGGAATTTATAGCGAGTCAATATCGTCAAAATCGTTTTGCGAATGTTGAGAGACTGAGGTGGCAGAATCTGAAATTTCTGTTTGTGGATGTAATGGTAATATTGTCATTTCACTTTCCTCTGAGCTTGTTTCCGTGATGTCGGTTGAAGTATATGTTGAAACTAATCTTGTAGCATTGAAGTTCGATATTTCCGCTGCGTGCACAATATTGAATATTTTAGATTTGACTTCTATTTGGATATCACTGGATGTGCGTACGGTTTCTTCCATCGAATCGAAAAATTTTTTTAAGTGATCCACAGTAGGGCGTTCATTGCGCACATTTATTCGCATTCACTTTTTCTCATTTAAATAGTTTTCCAGTACTATAGCTGTTGTAATTTTTCTTTTATTCAACTTCGTATTTCTCACTGAGTATCTTTGTTTAGTACTACTAGAGGGCTGCGAAGTAATATCCTCCGTTTGCGTATTTGCTTGTAATTGTGTGCCCTCATCACATCCATCACTCACGCTTGTGGCATCATTCACATTAGAAATTTGATGCCTATCAGCAATAAAAGGCTGAAGAAATTCCATTTGTTTTTCAAATCGCCATGGCTTCAGTATTTTTGCAGGATCTCCACTTCTTGTTTTACTGGATTTGATAAACCTGCGATAGCAATCTCTGAGGCTTGTCCACCGTTTTTTGCATTCAGTAGCTAAAACAACATTTTCTTTATTGTCTTTTTGATAAAAGCAAAATAACAATTTAATTTTATATAATATTTTGATACGTAATATGTTTAAATTGAAAATTGTTAACATTCTTCAACAGGTTTTTTGCAACAGGCGATACATTTAGAACAATTGCTTTCAGCTATCGTCTAGGAGAAAGCACAGTTCGCAAAATTGTGCATGAAGTTTGCGAAGCTGTTTGGAAAATTTTAGGTCCCATGGTAATGCCATCTCCTACCATAGAAAAATGGAAAGAAAATGAAGAAAAATTTAAAACGCTGTGGAATTTTCCAAATTGTGTAGCCGCCATCGATGGCAAGCATGTCATTATTGACAAACCAGCTAATAGTGGATCTTTGTTTTTCAA
This sequence comes from Nemotelus pantherinus, assembly GCA_963978885.1. NCBI lineage: Eukaryota > Metazoa > Arthropoda > Insecta > Diptera > Stratiomyidae > Nemotelus > Nemotelus pantherinus. The sequence continues at coordinate 76,139,134 of OZ022264.1, read as the reverse complement.
TTATAAAAAAACATTCAGCATAATTCTACTTGCTTTTGTTGATGCGCAATGCAGATTTACTGCCATTGATGTAGGTGCATATGGCAGGAACAGTGACGGTGGGGTTTTCGCCAATTCCACTATTGGAAAAAAAATGTTCGACAATACATTAAATCTGCCATGTGACAAATATTTGCCTGGCACAAATTCACTTCTTCCACATGTTTTCGTCGGAGATGAAGCATTTCCGTTGCACAAACATTTAATGCGCCCGTATCCTGGAAATGTAACATCCAATAACGATGAAATAAAAGTTTACAACTATAGGCACAGCAGAGCTCGACACGTTTCTGAAAACGCATTCGGAATTTTAGTGAAAAGATTCCGTATTTACCAGCGACGACGTCAAATAGCTCCCGAAAATCTAGATAAAGTCATTTTGGCAACATGCTGCCTACACAATTTTCTTCACAATGACACTTGCTACTGGAGTGAAATTGATGAGCATGAAGATATACCACAAGGACTAACAAATATTTCAGGCATAGGAGGATCTTCTACAACTGTCTCCATGCATATTCGGGAAAAATTCAGAGAATATTTTAATTCTGAAATGGGATCTGTATCTTGGCAGAACGATATGATCAAAAGAGGAAAACGAAGCGTCTAATTTAAGTTGGTAACTAAGAAATTTTATTGAAGAACCGACACAATTAAATTTACATTACTTTACATTTACTTAAATATTTACTTTTATGTACTTTTGTTGCAAATAAATAATTTTTTAAAGCAACTATCACTATTCGCAATCATTTTCACGCTCGCATAAACTATTTGAGTGCAAAGAAAAGTTTTTGCCACAATATTTACCTGATTTTCCGATTTCCTTTGAAATTTCCTCCCATATGTTTTCCTTCCTCCTGATGTTATGGTAGTAGTTTGAACTACTGTTGTATAACTCCTCATAGCCCATGACCAACCCAATCAACCTTTCATCCTCCATTTCCGCAACTTTATTTATACCTGTCAAATTCGTACGTTGATGTCGAACGACAGTTTACTTTCATCATAAGATGTATGTAGATATATGAAACCCCGCACACTTAACCGACACGACACGCTACAACGACGTACATCATTTGTCGGATTGGATTAAATTCAAACATCCCAAACGACAAAAAATTTTTGCTGTCCTGTCGTGTCGTGACGTGTTGGTCAAGTGTGTGGGCGTTCATACAATTACATACAATTTATTCTCTCAGATTTTTGTCGTGTCGTGTTGTGACGTGTCGTGTCGGAATAGTGTGCGATATGCTTAAGTTTTAAAGTTTTTGTTGTAGGAAATTTTCTAGTCTACAAATTCATCATACATATTTTTTCAGTACAGGAGACCGTTACTGAGATATTTGCGAAAGGTCACTTTTGGTGACTTTTGATCCGTATAAAATGTAACGCAGCACTCGGATTGATGGGGACTTTTGACATTTTGTTCAACACGCCAGTACCAAGGTTCACACCAAAATTCAGCTTTCCCTTAATTTTTCTGAATTTTTGCTTTTTTTGTGTCGAATTTCACTGGAATAAACGCTCATAAAACAAGCTTTGCACTTAGGCGGGTCACCAAAAACAAGTTTTTGGGCCCCACGTTGGGCGCACTTTGTAGCGAATTGTGCAGAACACCTCAACTAAACCGAAGTCTAGTCAAGAGCTTGCCAAGGGGTTTGAGTGCCAAACACCATCAATAAGGGGGAAAAAGAGAAAAGAGTTAATTGCCTTTGGAGCAGGTTGCGCCAGAAATGTTCGTGAGGGCCCATCGTCAGTATTAGCGGATCACTTTTTTATCCGACCCCAAGCTATCCAAGCAGCTGATTGAGCAGAAGCAGACAGGGCAGTGTGAGGGTCACGTTGTTTACTGACTCCGGCTTAAAAAAAGTGGCAGAAGTCGCTTCCTTATAATGGGCCACCCAGACCAACGCGGACACTAAAAAAGGAAAGTCCTTAAGAATAAGAAGGCCCAATAAGAAGGCCCAAAGGCTATAAGTTTTACAAATTCATTACATTATTTAATTATAACACTAAATTATAGTTTCGATTTTTCATTACTTTTATTCATTAAATGCGATCTTATTAAATTTAAGTTTACTAGCAACTCTTTTGTTGTTCTTGTGTTTTCTTGAAATTTTAATATGGTGGCAGAAAGAAACAAAGTCAATGTACATTAACCACTGCATTATATGACATGATGTATGAAAAATGGCAGACTTTTATAGATTTTAAGTCAATATTCTAAAATTCCATCATTACGACAATCAGAGAATGTCTTTAGCTATTTGGAAGGTAGATTTAATGGTTAGAACCGGCATATTTTTAACAAATCACTTTTTTTTTATTTTTAACAAATCAAACAACCAATCTGATTTCGAAAATATTATAAACTTTTTTTTCGTTCTATACACTTATAGTACAATACGCCCAAAGGAACAAAAATCCATAAGTTAAGAAGTTAACTTAACTGGTTTTCATCCCCTTTTTTGTTTTTAGTTTTAATAAATTAAATCTTAAGAAACATATAAGATTAATCTTGTATTTGAAATACTAAAGCATTTTTGAAATATTTAATTATGAAATGCAGCAAGTACTTAAATAGTTATATATATCAGCAAAATGATTAAGGGAGATAATCTCTGGTGTGGCCGATTTGATTGAGCTGAAATTTTCGGAGAACGTAGATGTATATAGTGGGTATGTCCATGACTTTAGAATTAAGATATCTCTAACCTTTTGGCGGCGGCGGGCATTTTGGTGAATTTTCAGGTACTCCTATATTTCCAAGCAGTATAAAATTTTGTTAAAAAAAGTAGTGGAAATGAAAACTTATTATGTTTTAAGCTTATCTATGATAAAGAATTGGAAATTTTGAACCTCGTGTAGGCGCTGAGTGCCTAAAAGTAGGCAAGGACTTTTTTTTCAAATTTCTATTTGTCACAACTTCTAAGAAAAACAATTGATCATCATGAAATTTGCAGAGCGTATTAATGTAGACTGTGCGGGTAACTACAGCAGGCTCCTGAAAAAGAATCCTTCAAATCATCGACCCTCCTGAACATTTTTTGATTTTTGAAAATGAATTCAAATTATTGATCAATTTTGACTTTTGTCCACCAAGACAAATAAAATTTTTCAAAATTCCGGGGTAAACAAGAACGGCAACCCATGATCAAATTACCTCTATTTTCAGCACTCAAAACTTTTGTTCACGAGAACTGACGATCGGATAATCCGATCAATATGAAATTTAGCAAGAACCAGGTCTGATAGAAGTGATTTTGATATACGGGCAACACTGTGGCAGTGGTGCCATTTGGAAAAATCGCTGAGAAAAAAAAACTGAATTTTGGCCTATAGCTTCCAATTTAGCCACCAGGTTTTAACAAAATTCACGCAGTAGGTGAACCTTACTCCAAATTAGTACAGGGTTGCCAGATATGGCAATTTTTGTCTCCTTAATATTGTAAATTTGCTCAGGAAAATAAGGATTTTTTCCCTATAACTTCCGATACAGTGACGAAATCAAAACGAATATCATGTGATAAGTGGATCTTGCTGCATTTTTAATTCTTTAGCAATTTAGTTGAAAAATTGTGAAAGGGTTGCCAACTATGATGAATTTTGTAATTTGTTGACATTTCTTTATCGAGCGATGTTGTCTTAAAATTTCCAAATGGGAATGGTCCTGCAATTAAAATAAACAACAAATATTTACGTTTCAAAAATTTCAATTCATAGGGTGGGTTTAACACAACGTGAAGCAGCTATGGTGCTAGCACATGATTGCCAGCACCAGACAATTTCGTTAATATTGCACCAACAGATGCTTCCATTTTGTATTCATAAGCAAAGCATTTACAATAAAATAAGCAACCGATATTTAAATGTTCCGAGTTTTGGAAATTTTTCGGATGGCTGCCCCAGACATAATTTGATCGCTGAAACTTTCGATGATATCCTCGGATGAGAGTGAAATTCAAAGGATTGATTGATTAAGCATGAGCATGTTATGGTAGATTTATTACTGCTGTGTTGAACAAACGTTGCCAGCACTGAACATATTCATCATTTGTGTTATAGAAAATGCTGCCAGAAAATGATATTTGTTCCTTTGAGTAAGATATGGTTGATATGGTACTACAAAGAAGTGTATAACGTCTTCACACATTTTTAAATCCCTCAAAGTTAATTTCTTCGGAAATTACTTTTCTAGAGGTTCTGATGCGCTAGACTTTTTGTATTTGCAATGAACAAATTCGCTGTTAAATAATGTGAAACCGTTTTTTCAACATTAATTGTACGTTCGTATTGCATTCTCTAATCAGATAGATTGCGAGCTAAGAACGATATCTGGTGAGGGATTGGCCAAAGCGATTTAGAGTTTGAGCGGGAGATGTTATTCAAATTTATATGGACAATTGATTTAGCGTGAAAGTTGTTGAAAATGCTAAACAAACATGCATGAATATTTTCTTTTCTCCATGTGTACTACTGTCATGTGTACTGTACTACTTTGTCCACCATTTTAGGACAAAATTCGAATGAAAACTTACTTTTCCTCTCAAAGATTCTTACTTTTCCTCTCATAAACGCTCTGAAACAAATTCAGCCGGGCGCAAATTCACAAAAGCAACCAATTTCGACTAGATTTATTTGAAATCAGGTTGATTTCGGACGTCAGAATTGGATGGTGGTCGATTTGGTATCAAATCGATCAGCTCATCGAAATCGCATGATTTTTTTTAGCCTCTATGCGAACATACTATAAATTTACATTAGCAGTATGCTATTTTAAACTGCATTATCACTCACACTCTAATTTTTCTGTATATAATTCGATTAATTTTATCACATCTTTCGGCTTACACGTTTAAGCTCACTTTTACTTAAATATTTCTCCTATAGGTATGCATACATAAATCGTAGACAACATTTTTGTTTGCAATGAATCTGAGTATGCACAAATACATTTTCGTTGTCCCAAACATGTTAATTCTATGGCACCGTGCCAAATATGCTGTTTCTATAGCAGTTACTCCAGTGGATTCGGGCATGGATTTATAGGCTCTTTTTATATGCTCTTGACTTGTATGTGTCAAATGTGCATCGTTTGCTTATTATGCTCGTGGATTGTAACTTGTTGTTGTATGTATGATTTGCTGAAAGACTTTAAGCTGTATGCATGATACGAATTTAAATCTGTTTGAAGTACGTATTTTTCAATTTTCAAATTTTTCAATTTTTGTTTTAATCATGTGATTTCTGTACTATTAATTATGATAGCTACTACTGAAATTAAATACTTTCTGTGGTTTATCTTTATCATTCAAGGAATTTAGCTTAGACAAATATAATGATCATTTAGAACCATAACATTTTTTGCCTTAATCTATAGATATATGTATATATATTCATGATGTTATAGCGAAGATTTTTATTTGAAATTAAATCTCTTAATTCTTTCTTCGAAGGAAAACAAATCGTTGATTTCGATAATCCAAAGACAAGAACGAATCGTACAGTTTAAAGAGATTAGTATCACGTGGAAGTAAAATTAGACTTTCGAAAAAATATATTTGGCCAACAGGGAGATGTTAATTAAATGATTTATACTATTGGCAGTATATTTTTCTGACGATACATATGTTTAGAAAAATATTGATTTTAACGATCTGAACAATTTTACGGGCTCGGTTGCGTCACTTGAACATCTTAAAGTTTTTTAATGGTTGATTATACTTACATTTGTATATCGCAGTGAATTGAGTTCATATTCAACAACTAAGTTTCATTTCATGATCTTTTTTGTCAAAAATGCGAAAACAAGGTTAATATTTCTAATCGCCTCTTTTAAATTTTGAATACAAACAAATGACTACAATATTGAATACAATATTCATTTTGGTAAAATAAAAGTTGTATGAGGAAATTAGGTCAAATAATCGAATTAATTTCACGGAATTAATAAATTTCTTAACCTTATATGTTTTAGTTTTATACGACTCGTTTATTGTGGTGCAAATTACAAAAGATAGATTATTTTTATGCAAATTGAGTAGCAGTCAAAATAAACTTACTTCCGTAATTCCTTAGGCAGTGGGACATATAATTAATATGAAATTCAGGGCAGCTTCATTTTCTTCGTAAAATGCTAGATATAAGTGGCTGCGAGCAATTTATTGCAAATTTTTAGTGCATAGCATCTAAAACGATTACAGGCATGTATGTTAAATATTTAGTTTACAACTGATGAACAATTTCAAAATTGATTAAAAAATGATATCGTGCGCATATTTTATGCACACAAATGCGTGCTGTGAATTTCGTAATGATCTAATCCAGGTAGGTGAAAACTAAATTAACGTAGAAGTATTTTTCTAAACAATATAATACAAGGAATATACTTTTTTCTCGAGAGAATTGATATTTGCTACTTTTTTCAGTTCATTGTATAGTTTTTGCTGGTTTAACAAAATATTTGTATACTTTTTACTTATTAAACAGTGGAAATGGAGGCATTGCCGGGAATGTGTACACTACAAGGTAATTACCCTTGAAACATCAACAGCTGGCGGAACTCTTGTATGCTGCAACTGCGGGAGGAAAGGGCACTTGAGCCGTAATTGTCATAGGAAATATGACTTCAGGTACTATTAAGGGAATAAGAAAAGCAGTGAGTTCAAATGCCTGAAAGTGACCACTCTTTTTTGGAGAGCAGCAACGAAGTCAGGAGCAAATAAACTTGAAGAGCGGAAGTTAGCTCGCAAAGCTGATGTCGCGAAAACTATCACAGTTGCCAGATTGTAATTTTGAGAAAATGATTTGATTCTTCAAAGGAAAATTGATGACGAAGTCTGCAACATTATAACCGGCCCCAGAGCTGCTAAGTCAATTCGAGAGGAGATGTAGCTAAGTCCTGAAGACTTAGCAACGGGAGACGGTGTGTGTTTCAGACGGCTATTGGTGAGTCATCACAAGTTCATGGCATGATCGTGTAGCAGATGCACTTCGGCGATCAGATATTTCAGCTTCGGGTTCCGGTAGCAGAAATCACTGATGAATGCATACTTGGGATTGACTTCCTTGGCATTTACGGTTTTTGGTTGGATTTCAGAGATGATGTTTGTGATACTGTTTCCATTGATTCGTTTTCAACTAGAGGAACAAGGAAACACTCTAGTGTGTAAACCAGAATGCAAATCGTATCACGGAATAAAACTAAAAAGAGACAATATACACATAAATAAGAGTGGCAATTTTTCCGCAACAAGGTGTATTGCCCAACGATGGCATTGGTGAATAAAAAAGGCATTCACTTAATCAAAACATTTAATCTTGTTTCTATTTTGTAAGCGCACAACGCCAGAAAAATCACACACGCTCATTTTGCTCTATTGGAGAAAGAAAATCGTCACGAATAAGCACTAACCTGCCCACTTGCAGGTTTTGTCTCTCAGTCCACCACTTCTTTCGGCCCCGCAACGAAACCAAGTACTCGTTCTGATACCACCTTCAAAAAGCCTTCACCATGTCTTTAACCTGTTCTCCGATATATGTTCGTCGCATCTGACAAGCGCCTGTATTAACATTTCTCCTATTAAGAAATGACTTGAGGTCAATGCGCCTACGTCACTCAGATCATTGCTAAATGCGTTGTTGGGATGAGAATTCAGACATAGTTATAAGTGAAGGTCTGCTTACCCATTATGCGTCTGAGATGAAATTTCATTGTTTTAACCCGGGCTGTAGAGTCGGGAAGAAAAACTTGCGACTCCAAAGATAAGCCTTCTAATATTTGCAACTCCGAATCCTGAGTAACGACTCCGTACTTCCACTCCAAATATTCGTAGCTCTAATATAAAGTTAAAGCCAGAAGGCTAAAATCGTTTTTTGTCTTACAATTAGATCATATTTTCCTACTAGTTTGTTTCCTTTCGTAACATTAAATTATAAACTACGCTATATTGTCAAAGAGATTTATTTCAAAATAGAAAATATTCCTATTACATATCGCACACTAATATAAAAACGCAGAAAACACTTAATTCGAGTTAGTTCTTAAAAATAATATTGCTTCAGTCAGATCTGACTTTATCGCTCCTCTTAAATCCGATTTAATTATGATAAGGGCAGAAAACAAGCGTTCCAAATACTTGAGTCGGGAGTAATGCCGTAACGAACAATGCTGCATTTTGGTCGATTTCGGGATACTTCGTTATGGCATCTTCTACTTCCAAAGCTAAACTTCGGTCAAACTTCCCAACATCATTCAGTGCCCTATAAAAATCCAATTTAAAGGCTTCCAGTTGCGATGAATTGCCTCCTTCGTCACTTTTTTCCAAACGTTCTTGTTGGTCAAGATATTTTTCGAATTCATCTTCATCATAAACTTCAGTACTTGGTGGAAGTGATGACGACTGAATGATTCCCTGCTGCGGTCTAGCCATGGCCATAGGCGTTCCGCAGTATAAAATCTGGCAGGTTCCAGGGGCCGAAAGTGGCAAAATATATGCTGACTTTGTCTTCCGATGATTTTGTCCTCCGTAACACATTACTCATAGTCGATGTATGATTGCAAGCTCTTTTCCCTTTGATTTTGCGAGTAATACTCATATGTAAATTATGGACTTTTTGGAAAACAGCTTTCAAGTGTTACATCTGCATGGCTGATAATGCTTGCTTCATGCATGCTGCTGGAATGCATTGCAGTTATTCCTGTTCGTGTTGGGCAAGAGCTTTCGAGCCATTTGGTTTGCTGGGAGACTTATCTGCTGTCTGAAACTAGATAAAATAGCAAAAGCTTTCAAACTGGTGCTCTCTGCTTCGCTTTCGTGATCGTCTAGTAAATGTGAGATACAGCCAGTGCTTCACTGCCAATGGTTCAATTTTTTTTCCGAACTACATAAACTATTTCTCGATCACTAAGTTTTTTAGAAGTGTTTAAACTGTTCCATTCACAAGACCCATTCCATCCCAAGAGGTTGCATTTGTAGTTTGAAAGTATTTGCTTAAAATGGTCGTTGTAGAGAAAATAATTGAATGAATATAGATCATCGACGAAATGAAGAAATGAATATAGATCATCGACACATAAACTGAATCTTAGTACTTTCCTTCTCTCTTTTATTTTTCTAAAGCCTGTTTTTTAGCCAGATAGCTATCGACAACACATTCGCAATCGAGAAATTTCATTGAACTCCTCATCTGCTTTAATAATTGGTTTGCAATTCGAATAGTGTTGGTAAAGTGATTCGATGATGTCACAGGTTTGACATGTTTCGATGGTGAACCATCTGTATATGAGAACAAGATAGATTATTGAGCTTACTGTAGCTAAAAATGTAGTTGCAAGGAGTTTTACCTTAATCTTGGTTTGGATACCTCCTTTGTGCGCTGACATGACAGTAGCATACGATTGTGCAACAACAAGCAATTCACTGAGCTTAGAGCTCTCTGCAAAGACCAAAATTATGTCTACTGAAGACAAGGCATCTCTAGCTCTTCAAACGCTAGGAACCCTTCTTCGACTGTTAGTCCTTTAGCAAACCTCACAACAACGGGAAGCTATTCCTGTTTGCGGCGCTTGCTTTATCTGCCATAATCGCTATCAGTCCGCGTTATTTAGTTTTATTCGTGATACCCTCATGAACGATTTCAATAATTATTTATGTACTCATTTTGTGATCTGCTACTACAGCAGTTCGCAGCCTCGCTTTGAAAATATTTTTCAAAATACGAATCATGCTTTGCATACAGCTCACTAAATCCCAAAAAGTTCCCGCGGTAATCTGAAGCACCATTTTCGTTATCTCTCCAAATAAACATATCCTTGACCACTGACACAGATTGGAAAGACGTTCACTTTTTCCTAATAATCTCGGTTTATTTTGACAATACTTCTACACTGTTCATACATCGATTCACTGGCTTTCCGGCACTCTTAGAAGCATCTTATGACATATGTCCTTGATTGCATTGTGCATACATTTTAGATATTTCGTGATTCAGTACCACTTTCCCAAGTTTCTTTTATTTATTGAATCCAATCACAATAAACAAAGAGGCGGAAATGCAAGGGTCTGCGGTAGGAAAGAACAATTTTTCTGGCAGGGGCCAGTCTGGGGTCTGGGGGGTCCCGGCCCCTCCCGGCCCCCCTTCCGGCGCGCCTATGGCCATGGCTTCACTTTCCGTATGCAATCCTTTCAAAGAATAGTTAATTCGCATAACGCAATTTTAGCACGCGCTTGCTGATCTTCTACCAGGATAACCCGGACTGAAGGATCTACATATATAGCAGTAAAAAAGACTTCATTAACTAAGAGATAAATTTCTCTATGAAGAAGTGAATTTTTTAATGCATCGACCAAGTTTTCATTCATTTAGAGAATGATAAGAATTTTTTTTTTTTTTGTTTTTTTTTTTTTTTTTTTAAACCAGGTGTAAGGTCATCTGCCTGAAATTCTTTCGTCATTATATAAGGTTTATATAGCGACTCTAGAAGTTTTTTTTTAGCTTCTTCTCAATCCAGTCAAAAATTGAAAAACTGGTCCAGACATTTTTAGGCTTGGTGATGAATTTCAGAGTCGGAGTCGGCTGTTAGCTTCGACTCTGACTCCAACTCCATTAAAAAATTTTCGACTCCTCGACTCCGACTCCTGACTCCGACTCCGAATCCACAGTCGTGGTTTTGACCGCAGCCTCCGACAATCCATCCTGATGAGAGGCCGCAGGTTTGATGAAACGCCATTCTGTGCCAAGAATATTTAGCCGCTCTGCACACTCTTTATCCTACCATATATGCAATAACTCTTTCAGCTCCTTATGCCCTCCAACTAAGTTCCGGCCATTATCACTGTACATTGTCGCACAGTGATCTCGGCGCCCAATAAAATGAGGAAGGTATGCTTTAAATGACTCTTTGCTAGAAATGGCTACATGCTATAAATTCCTCTATGCTATAAATGCCCCTTCATTACCACATCATGGTGCACTGCCCTGGATGCCATGCATACGAATACAACTACCTAGCCCTTAGCTAGCGTGACTCTTCCCATCCTGCCTTGCCAAGCCTTTATGGTGATTGGCCCAGAAAAGTCCATGCTGGAATGTAGAAATGGTTTAGTCGGGCATAGTCAAGGTACAAATTGCTTCATGGCCCGTTCATCCATCCTTGCGCAAATGACACAGCCATGGACCACCCTGTGAGCTGCGAGTTTGTAAAAAACTTCTCCATTGCTGTTTCTTGCCATTCTGGGTCACTGAGTATTACGCACATAGTTCTAGTATTGGGATTGATACCGTCTTGACAAGAGGGACTTTACTCTGAGACACTAAAAACCGCACGGTCACACCTTGTTTGTTCTGCTCTCACACAAAGATTACCGATAATTACGCTTTACTAGATGCATCAGCGAAAGCATTGGTCTGCACCTTCCACAGTGATGTCGTGCCTATCCAGCTTGATATCTGTACCCTTTTTAATAATGATAGCTCTTCTCGAAATCATTTCCATCGCACAGCACAGTTTAATGGCACTTGCTTATCCGAGTCCATCTTCAGCTTCGATAATTTTTGTAGCAAAATTTTCGCCCAAACAATTGTTGGGCTCAAATAGGCGAACAATTTGACGGAGGATATGTCTTTTCCAAGTATTTGTGCCATTGTCTAACTTTGATACGCGAAACGCCAATTAATCGCCGCTTGTGAGCCACTTCATTCCAAGCATTTTAGCTACTGATGGCTCACTTAGCGAAACTTCCTGCTGTTCAGACTCATTTATCGCTTGAAGTACATATTGACTATTCGACGCCCACTTTCGTAGATCGACTCTCGCTCAGAAATAATTATGCTTAGCCTTTTGCACAGCTGCTTTGCTTCCTGCTTAGTCTCTAAACCGAATCAGCAGTCGTCCATGTAGAAAACGTTTCGCACGATCGAAGATGCCTTTGGATATCGCTGCTCTTCATCGTATGCACATTGGAGCATGGCCATAGCTTAAGTACTATAGATAACACGGAAAGAACGTGATTTGCGATACAATTTACTGTATTTCCCCACTGATTGCGAGAAATAGATAGCATCATCCAAGTCCAGGCTGAAAAAAGACAGAAAGTACCTCGTCAATCAACGCTGCTACGATCAGATAGGTTTCTCATTCCCACTAGGTAATATACATGTGCTTTGCCAAAGAGACTATTTTAACGAATGGCGATTTATGTAATATTGATTTTCTTAAAACGTTTTCTGAGTACTATAATGGTAAGCGATAAGGTAGTTAACGCCGAATTCTACTTTTGATACCAAATGGCGAATAAAAAGAATATCTCCGACACTTTTATGCAATGTACTACGCACAATTTCGTTTCTTGTCAGCGAATGTTCACTGCACTAACTGTTTTTTTATGGGATTATACGCACGCCAACACACTCTCGCCTATCAACTAACACGGGTATATACATTCTCACCTGTCATTTGAAAGTATGCTTTTCTCCCATTGTATGCTTTTCTCACTTTTCACATTATATATGATAAAGTATGCTTTTTAAAAGCAAAGTATGCTTTTCTCACTTTTCTCACTCTCACATTATATATGATAAAGTGAGCTTATTTTGGTTTTGGTTCTTCTTAGGTGCCACCTGATGGTAAATCCTTCACTCTCTGCCATTCTCATCCATCAGGCAAATATCGTACAATGCCGTTCTTTCAGTACTATTTATTAGTACTTATGCTATGGCATGGCCCTGATGGCAGTGTGTGCTGCGGCTCCTATGTTATAGGTCACGATTGTAAGCCAATACTCACGTAATGGCTAATGGTGATCTTCTCGCCAGAATACCCTGTGACAATCCCAATCGCTCTGATCAATTCGCTCCTGACACCGGGGCTCGATTGGCAATTTACTCTGCCATTTCCGATGGCAACGACTGTCAAATTTATGGTATGCCATCTGTGCGTGGGCAATTTCATGGCATGCAATATCATTTCGAAAATGCCTCTAAGCGAGAAGGACGTGCGCTGTATCTAAGCGTCAAATGCTCTTAAGGAGTTATTTGAAGTGCAGAGCGAAAATCTTCCCCAATTTCCCAGCATTTCATACTCTGTAGACTATTTTCATTGCTCAACGAAATCTAAAAACCCCTTTGAATTCGGAATCCCTACATTTTCTTATAAGAAATAAACCAGGCCAACGGTTCAGCGCCATTTTGAAATCAAGAAATGTCAAAATATTGCCAGGCAGATGGCCGAGCAAATTGCATACCATATTGCCTACCATTTATGGCAGACCATAAAATATTGCATACCATAGGCTGCCTCCACTGGCAATTTCAAATGTTATGCCATGGGAAATTGCTAGTGGAGGCAGCCTGTGACGAAACATCAGTTTTATGTCCGCACTTGTTGCAAACATGTGCTGTCGAAATCATATGAGTGTATCCGCTTTGTTGCGCTGCAGCTTCTCACCCACCATTTGCACCTTGTTGCCATAGTCGCTCATTTTCACGCATGAATTGTACGTGTTCTTCCTTTAAGTCTGGATTTTGCGCTAGCTATCACTAGTGATGGCTCAAAAACGCCGAAACAGTTTGAAATAACGTTTGGCTGCAAAACACGAAAGAATAGTTTTTCCAAATAGCGACAAACAGTTTTTCTTAAAAGAATTTTTTTTTCTAAAACGAACAGTAATTCAAAAACAAAGCGTTTTTCTACAACGAATCGTTTTTCTTAAACAAATCGTTTTTTTTAAACGAATTGTTTTTCATCGTTTTACATTGTTTTTCGTTTTTATTAAACGAACCGTTTTTTAAAACCGAATCGTTTTTCGTTTTTTTAAAACGAATCGTTTTTCATCGTTTTTCGTTTTTTTTTAAAAGAATCGTTTTTCATTGTTTTTTTTTTTTAACGAAACGTTTTGTTTTTAAAACGAATCGTTCTTCGTTTTTTGAAAGCAAATCGTTTTTCATCGTTTTTTAAAACGAACCGTTTTTCGTTTGTTAAAACGAACTGTTTGGCAGTGGAAAACTGTTTACCTGCGGAAAACAGTATTTTCGTACTTACGGGTATTTTCGCACTTGCAAGTATTTTATTCAAATATTCAAAAAGTTTTTAGGGCAAAAAGAGCTGAAATTGGACAATTGGGGTTTTTTGGCCATAGTTTGGCAAAACTAGCTTTACAGCGCTTTCGATGATTGAAAGTGGTCGGGGAGTACAATAGTGATATTTTAAGAGCGAAAAAATGTTTGATAGGCGAAATTGGGCAAAAACGTCCATATTTTCCTAAAAAATTTTTTTTGGTCCAGCATGAATTCGGGGACCTTTCTGAGTTGTTTCGGGTGAAATTTCCATACAAGTCTGGGACAAAGCGGCCTAGTTTCGGAGATACGGCAAAATGAAATCCACCGGAAAAACTAAAAGTAGCACTAAAAGTGCCAAGGAGGAAAAGTTTGAGATCCTTTTTGGTTCACGAGTTGGCGTCTCCGGGTGTGCTGAGGCCCTCCTCGTGACTGCACGTCGCCACGATTCGTTTTTTTGAAAACAACAGAAACGCCCATTACTAGTTATCACTCAAGCATGTAGAATCAATAGGAAGTCGAATAATGTATCACCCACCTGCATCGCGCCGATGCGTTCGAACAATTAGTCGCTCCACTCGCTCCTTTTCTAGTGACCGACACACCTCTTTCCTGGTTTCTTCTTGCTCCAAGAATATTTGCACTTGCCGTTGTAGTTCAATCGCTCCAATGAAACTGCAATGCGCTCCACTTTTGTAGTCAAACTCGCTCAAAAGCTAAGTAACTTAAAAATGTCCTCTGAAGTAAAGCTCTGTCATCTTGTCTTACTATCCTGTTCGTGATTATTTTCACCCATACCTTTGAGCCCAACAGAATGTCGACGAGCCAGGTTTCGGGAAGTATAGGTCTGCTAAGCGCATTTCAAACACATCGGTCTCCTTGAAATGCCTTACCACTTTAGAAGGTAACAGAGGAGCCCATTCTTCAGGCATTAATAGAAAGTCCAGCTCGATTTCATGTTTAGAACTGAGTCATAGTTGCACAATCACCTTAGTCTTCCTCTTGAACGCAATTGGATCACTGCTGACTGCAGCCACCAAAGAGTCGCACAGCTCAACTATAATAGTGAATCACCTCGCACAGCTGCCCTCATCAGATTCGCTCGCGCTTCCGAATCTTACAATGCTCGCACAGGCTCGAATCTCCGTTTACTGGCTTTCACATACACAGATGCAGTCGCAAGGATCACCATCGTTTTTCCTTTCACATATTCACTGTTTTTCGTCCTCTCTCTTGGAGCTAGCTGCACATTGGACGCTTTGCGCTTGCTCTTCATTGCAGTACCCTCACTGTTAACGTCCAACGTACTGGTATTGCATGCCGTACCATCACACGAACTCACGCCAAATCCACTCACCCTTCTCTTCTCTCTTCAGCTGCTCTCAAATGAGTTGGAGTCCTGATTCCTGCGCACTTGATGTTGACTTTCCGTGCATTTACTGCTAAAATCGGGCAAATCACACTTTCGTGCATTCTTCGCCCTAAGCACCGCCCACTTGGTCCCGCACAAGGTTGCCAGTACATTGATTGTGTTTTGTACCAGAAGATGCTATTAATAACACCTTACGATAGAAATAAGTGTCCGAGGTTAATTTTTTTCGAAATTTTGAACCATTTTTGGCATTCTCAACATCTTTTCATGCCTATAACTTCCGATTCAGTGATCGCATCAAAACGAAATTCACAAAGTAAGTTGGTCCCAACGTAAGGCAGATTTGGTAAATTCTTTGAGTTAATGCTGTGAAAGCGCAGCTAATACCAGGCATTTTGTCGGTATTTGACTAAAATATTCTATGAATAAGTTTTCATATGGTAAACACTTTAGAAAGGAAACAAGCAGTATCTGGCTAAATTTCTAAAGCGTTGATGTTCTGCAGCGGTAAATATCGAAGTCTTCTCATTGTATAGCTTCCGATGCATTTATGGCCAACGAAAAATTTACCACTTGTGCACTGAGAATTAAGCTTTCTAATGCTATTTGGTGTAATGATTCGGCCGTGAGTACAGGAAATCGGTTTCGTAAACATTGCAGCCATATAAACTCTGAAGCGAAGTCTATAAAATTCTTTTACTTAATTTTTCATCATTCTTTCTAGTGGTTCTTCTGTGCTAGAATTTTTTTCGAAATAATTTTGTGTCGATTAGTAATACATATGTTAAATCGTTAATACTTAAGTTGGCGTTCCAATGACTGAAGCGTTCATAGCCATATATATTTTTTCAAATCTACCATAGCCAGCCCTACTAGCAAAAATGAATATTTAGTCTACAATCTTTGCCGATTTTATGAATCCGCTAAAACATTCCAGTGCACATTTTTGGTATTTACATAATTAATTACAAAGTGCAACAATAGAGATGAGCGAATGTATGTATAGGTCCAACTAGTGATGAGTCTGCGTCCGTACGTTGACGTATGCGCCGAGGTAAACCACGCAAAGCATATGTTGCACCCAAACATAACTTACCGAACAGCCAGAAAAGTGGCATGCTCCTTAAGCAACCTTTTGCTCAATTTTTACTATGAGCTGTCCGTACGTAAAGTGGTAATGAGATACGACTTGACATACGTTCGCTTATGCGTTGTATGGGCACTTAAATTCACTCATGTTTGCGTACGTCAAAAAGTGCCTTTTTTGCTCTAAAACCGGTCGGTTTTGACAGACGATTCAGGCCGCAGACTCATCTTTGGTTAGGGCTTATATCGGACAGTAGCGCATCTCGAAAGTTATTCAAATCATACATTATTCAAAATATGCATTCATTGTGAGTTTTACTTTTTCGGTTTGAAGACCTTGAGACCGTGAAACCGTTAACGGCTCGCAAGCGAAAATAGATTAAATTAACAAAATGAGCTATATATTGTATTCATTTGCACATTAACGAGATTCCTATGATTTCGTGGCTCAGACATTTGTTAAAATATTTGTCGAAAACGAATTCGTTGTTGATGTGCCACACACTTTTGCTCTCACTATGACAATTTCTTCCAACAGATACTTTGGATGTTGTGATGAATACGCGATGGACAATTTAGAAAAACTCCTTTCTTTATAGTTTTGGGACAGATGCGGCGATTGACCTCGAAATTGAAATGCAGATTATGATAGTAGTGGCTGATGGCTTATCATTGCAACCATAGTAATGTCTTGCTTAATATTTGGAATATATGAATCCTCTGACATTTTAGTAGAAGTGTATATTTGACAATAGTGAGATGAAACGTTTGATTTGCATGATGCTAGTAGGTGTTTAGTGTCCGCTGGTTTACAGATAAGCGATTAGTTGATTGTTAGAAGTGATACAAGTTAGTTATCCCAAAATGAGAGCATCAATTGTTTTACTGATTTTTGTTTTCGGTAAGATTGCTTTAGTAGTGTTTAAAATAATAAGTTTGTTAAAATTTGTGAAATTGTAAAAATAAGTTTCATCAAGAGTTATTGTATAGTTGACATAGTGTGTACATGTGAAGCTGCTTTCACTCATCGTGGTATCTATAAGGAAGATTTCTTGTGAGATACTAAAATTTCGGTTTGGTAAACAGTTTATTTATTAGAGTGTGAAACTTCTGCGAAAAGCGTACTAAATATTTTGTTTTTTACAAGCAAATATTTTCTATTGTAATGATGTCGTCAAGTGTTAGGAACAGAATATTATATTGACAATTTGCATGATTTTCCGAAACTGACGTTAAATTAAATTTAAAATTAATTTCACCTTTTAGTCTTATAATTTATAATGTTTTATTGATTTGAGCATCAAATAAACTATCATATATCGGATAATTAAAACTGTACACATTTAAGGCCTGATTTTTTCTTCAATAAACTTAAAATACATAAATTGTCAATCATTAGAAGTGTTTTTGCAGAACATATATATATTTTCAAGAGGAAATGAAGGGTGCAAATTTGTGAACAATTTCTGAATTTATAAACATTTTACTCATTAGTGCTGTTGTTATCATAGATAAAAATTTTTGAAAAAAACTCTGAACTATTCACAAAATCGATGACGCAAAACTGCTCACAGAACACACGAGTGCATCTGTTGAATTGACGTATGTATGTAAACAGGGTTGTCAGAGCCAAACATGGCTCTAAATGTTGCAAAATTGGTTGTTTCGATCACACAACAGTTTGCAATTAAATGACGATGACGCATAAACGACAAAGCACGGAGATAGTAATAATAATTACAGAATCATTTTATTTTACTGTAAATTCATTCAAACATTTCGAAGAAAAAGTGTCAATATGTCAAATGTTTAAGCAGGCTTAGAATTCATAATAAAAAACCTTTATTTTTAGTTCTATATCCCTGCAGGAGTAAATTATTTAAGTTCGTTAGTTTTGAAATTCAATTGTAATTTTTAACTATTTTGGACTTCAAAACTATTGCGAGTATTACTGTGATACCAATGTAGTTGTGGCGCATGACTTTCGATATAGGTTGGTTGTAATAAAGAGCATGTTTGGTAGATTATACTTTCAAAATCTAAACATTTCACTTACTTTTCTTCGAAAAACAATTTTTCCAACTAAATTTCGATCCCTTCGGTAAAAAAAAGTTGTTATACAGACCTCAATAGCAACACACCAGTTTTTCTGTTACTTTTTTTAAAGTAACATATTTATTTTATTTATTTATTTTCAAAGAATTTCGTCTAATACTATTTACAGATTTTAAACTTACAACAAATCAGCCAAAATGGACTGTTTTTAGCTAAGCTCTTTTTCAAAGATTGTAAAGATAAATTAAAATCAAATTGATGGTAATCATGGTTGAAATTTCTTTTGATGGACGAAACGGGCTCATTGTAGGCGTAATTGGTCCGATAGGCAGAGACAGATAAAATGTTGACTTGTCTCATTCTGTGACCCTTGGTATTGAGGCCAAATAAACTTAAAAGGTTTTCCGATGAAATGTTACCCATGAGGATCTTAGAAGCAAAGATAGTTTTGAAATTTTCACGTCTCTTATTAAGTGTATTCATGGCCAGTAAGTTAAGTCGATTAATGTAAGGAGGCAAGCGAAGAGGATCTGACCAAGCAAATTAACGCAAACAAAACCGATGAATTTTTTTCTGAATTGACTCGATACGGTCCACATAAACCTGCTGATAAGGCGCCCAAACTATACACGCATATTCAAGTATTGGTCTTACTAACGCACAAAAAAGAATCTTAGTAAGATGTATATCATGAAACTCTTTGGATCGCCTCTTCACAAAACCCAAGGTAGATGAAGCTTTTAATAAGACGGCGTTAATATGATCGTCAAAAGTAAAAGAATTGTTTAAAAGTACTCCTAAATCGAGTACTTTGTCAGAATAGCTTAATGGAATACTATTCAAAGTGTATTCAAAGGTCAACGGATTAATTTTACGCGTGTACGAAACAACGGTACACTTGTCAATATTAATTACTAATTTGTTAAGGTCACACCAGCACGTGAGTTAATTAAGGTCAACTTGAAGTTCCAAGCTGTCGTAAATATTAGATACCTTTTTAAAAATTTTCGCGTCATCAGCATATAGTAAAATTGATGAATGTTTCAGGACAGATGGTAGGTCATTTATATATAAAAGAAAAAGTAGAGGTCCTAAGTGACTACCTTGAGGAACACCAGATATGACAGCAATTTCAGATGATAGGGCGCCACGGAAAGATACGCATTGAGGACGACGTTCCAAATAAGATGCAATCCAGGAAATAAATAGCTGAGGAAAGTTAAACGAGGACAATTTACATAATAAAATGGAATGATCCAGTTTATCAAAAGCCTTCGTGAAGTCAGTGTGAATACAGTCTACCTGAAATCCTGCCTCGATTGATGGGATAACAATATTGGAAAACTCAAGCAGGTTGGTAGTTGTGGATTTGCCTTTCATGAAACCATGTTGGAAAGGAGATAATATGGATTTACTATGAAACCCCGCAACATTACTGATTATCGCTTCAAATAGTTTAGCAACACATGGGATTTTTGCTATGGGACGATTATTGCCTACAACATTTCCATCGTCTTTTTTATGAAAAGGTGTGACAATTGCGTATTTCCAACCACTAGGAAAAATACCGAGCGACAGAGAAAGATTAAATAGGTAGACAAAGATAGGAGACAGGGAGGAGATACAATATTTTAAGATAGCACTAGGAATTTTAAAGCATTTTAACTTTTTCTGCCACAATCAATTTTGATTTTTTGAGAAAAGAATTACTGAAGTGTGTTTGAAAATCAATAACTGTGCTTGTGCAAACAGAGCTGAAGCCATCAACTCGCCTTGTTTTGAATCATTTAAACGATGCCAACATGAAGGAGATGTTTCTAAACTGTTTTTGGTGATAGTTAAAGGAGATATATCAATCCTCACTATTACGAATCCCATAATGTATATTTATTCATTTCGTGTGGTCAGTGTTGATACTATTTCGGACCTAGGTCGGTTTTTGAAGCACCGATCAAAGGTTTGGTTTTTATCGCCTATCAGACGTCATCCACCACAGGCACAGTCAACTGAAGCTCACCAACTGAGGCTATGGTGTGGACGGCAGCATTGGAAAATGCTCGATTTGGCATACATTGGGCTGAGTTGGAGATGGTCGAGGCTGCGTCAATGTGTATTCGAAGGATCATAAAGCGTTCTGTAGGCATCTGTGCTAGGGCTTATTCTCTTCTTAATTTACATTATTAATTCTTCCTCAGGCAAACTTGATGGATTTCTGACATGTTTTGCAGACAATATCTCCTTTTGCTATTCTGAAGAGTGTATTTATTTACCAGCAAGGTATAAAAAATTAACACAAAAAGATACTATACAGATTATAAAACTCTAACGCACCAGAACCGCTAGAAATATTAATATTTTATGAGCAATAGAAGAATCGTGCAGATTTTGAGTGCATATTCTACTACACGTGCTCCAACCTGTTTCGAGGGCGAAACCGCTTTGATCATGAACTTCAAGATTTAGGAAAGTCAAACACTACAAAACTTTGAAAGCAGCATCTCCTGTAACTTAAATGAAGAAAATGCTCAGTGCTTGCGACACTTTACCAGCATATCGTAACTAAAAGCCTCCCACAACTGTCTCACGTCAAAATCAAATTACCCTATCAATTTCGATTTTATCCGATGACTTCGTCGAAAGTTACAGGGATAGAATGATGCTTGGGATCACCATCCAAAAAAATTTCCAGAACTTAGAAAATCTAAACATTGGTAACTTATTTTCATTGTAAATGCTCGCGATCTGAATACTTAATGGAAGCATTTATTGATACGAAAATAGCGAAAATACCTCTCGCTACATCAAAACCAAAAATATATCACCCCTGCCTCATATTTAAATGTACCTGTCCAGCGAATTTGAATTCGATCCGATGACTGCATTGGAAGTTATCGGGATACAAAGAAATTTAAGGTTACCAGCCGTAAAAGTTTTCAAATTTTCAAAATGTTCATACTGGTTATTTACTGTCACTACAAGATCATTACCGTTTGAAAATTTTAGGATAAAATTGCTTAATAAAGATATGACAAAAACATACAAAGTCAGCAATAGCTAGCAATCCTATCATGATTTTTCAACCAGATTCTTCCTGAATGTTGCTTATAATAATTTCCATTTACCGTATGAATTAGGTTTTGATTTCATGATTGTACTGGAAGATATAGGCCAAAAAACTTTATTTATGTGAGAGAATTTTCAATATCCAAGACACCAAAATTACCGAATCAAATATTTCAAATATCTCGAAACATCTCGATGATTTATGTTGGACTCGATTGCTGCAATCGAGACAATCGAGAGATCGAGACAGTCGAGACAATCGAGACAATCGACAGAATCGAGACAGTCGAGAGAATCGAGGGAATCGAGACAATCGAGAGAATCGAGACAATCGAGACAATCGAG
Organism: Nemotelus pantherinus; assembly: GCA_963978885.1. Taxonomy (NCBI): domain Eukaryota; kingdom Metazoa; phylum Arthropoda; class Insecta; order Diptera; family Stratiomyidae; genus Nemotelus; species Nemotelus pantherinus. The sequence goes on along the minus strand of OZ022264.1, from coordinate 76,117,116 downwards.
AGAATCGAATACACATCTCGCCATCATAAGGATAGGTTTATTATCTTAAGTTAAAATCAAGATATCTTTAACTCTTTGGTAGCGGTGGGCATGTTAGTATATAAGCACACCAGTATACACAGTACGCTTGTTGAACCGCTTGTGAAGAATAGATTTGAATGGATTGGATATACTATTTAGCAGATTTTTTTACGTGTGCATACATATGTAATGTAATGATCAGATATGCATGGAAATTTGTATGGCTAGCATTTAGCATGTATAAATGGCTGGTAGTTTTGCTAAAACCATTAACTCTGATCAAATATTATATGAAGTTGAGTTTTGTGATGCTGTTAAGTATGTTAAAATAAAATCTGCTTTTAGATAGTGCAGTTTGAAAGCATATCAAGCATCGAGTATTTTCTTAGTTGCGAGTATTTTATTCAAATATTCAAAAAGTTTTTAGGGCAAAAGTAGCTGAAATCGGCCAATTTTGGGTTGGAGTGGTTTCGGACATAATGGGCCAAGACCTATTGCTGTGATACAAACATTTCGGTTTTGTAGGGAAGTAGGGGATTTTTTGGCCATAGTTTGGCAAAAACTGCCTTTATCGCGCTTTCAATGATTGAAAGTGGTTGGGGAGTACAACAGTGATATTTTAAGGATGAAAGAAATTTTTTATGGGGAAAATTGGGCAAAAGCTTCGAATTTTCCCAAAATTTTTTTTTGGGTAGCTTGTTTCGGGCGAAATGTCCATACAAGTCTGGGAAAAATTGGCCTAGTTTCGAAGATACATTCCACATAGCGAATCCAATCCCGGGATCCCGCATCCCGGGATCCCGGCTAATTTCTGGTCCCGAAAATCCCGGGGTTGATGAGTTCTAATCCCGGGATTTTCGGGATCAGAAATTGGCCTGGATTCCGGGGTCGGGAGTCGAGCATAATCGGCAATCAAATTACGGCAAGACTCGAAAAGAGCAAATAGAATCCATATTTATGAGAAAGCAATTAGCATGCAGGTTCACATCAAAATGCGTAAAAAATAGAGCAAAACAAACCGATGTAACAGTTAACAAGAGAATACAAAGGGGTTTGTAAGTAAATAAGTATGGACTGTTTCGCATTTAGTGCATTCGTTACTTCGAATGATTTGAGGAAATTAATACTAGCGAATGCATACACAGATTTACCAAAATCCTCAACAGCAATCAAAAAAAGGTTGTCGGCTATGCAAGCAGGATGAAAAAAATAATAAAAAATTAGATAAAACAGGCTAGTATTTCAGGTGAACGGTTCAGTTTGACGTTTGATGAGTGGACCTCGACAACAAATAGGCGCTACACAAATATTAACATCTACTTAGTGAATTCTTACTGGAGCTTGGTGCGAGTAAGGATATCAATGACAGTTGCAAACTACCTAGATATATTAAAAGAGCGTTTCGCTGAGTTTGATGTTTCTCTAGGAAAATACATTGTTACCATCATAACTGATGGGTCAAATGAAATGCGAAAAGTAGGCAGACTAGTTAATACAGAGCAACATATTTGTTTGGCGCATAGCATCCTTTTGGCAGTTTGCGATGTTCTCTATAATAGGAGGTCCATTCTAGATAAAAGAGTTGATGAAGCAGCTGATAATCTGGACGAAGACCACGAAGATTTGGACGCTCCTGAATCAGCTTACTACGTTGAACCCGGTCGCCTGCAAGACACGCTAGATCTGACGAAGGACATCAGCGCATGCATAAAAAAAGTTCGTAAGGTAGTTTTATGTTTTAAAAAAGCTCTAACGAAAAATAATAACGATCTTCAAAACTATGTAAAATCCGAGCAAGGCATTTAATTGTCCCAATTACTGGATTGTAAAACAAGATGAAATAATCTCTTGACAATGTTTAAACGGTTTTCGATTTTGAAAAATAGTATACATTAATAGGCCTGCAATATCTAGAGCGATTAAAAGGAACTAAGTTTGATTCGATTCAGAAACTTATTGAAGTTTTACTCCTTGTAAAATTGACTGTGGAGGCCTTAAATCGCAAAGATGCAAATTTATGCACTGCTAATACTTCATCAAGATTTTTATTTAGGCTTCTAGGAGAAAAACGGTCCATTCTTGTGAATGCTATGAAAATTGTACTGAGCTATGTGGTTAGCTAAGCCATCTCCGGAATCTACATTGTGCCAGCAAAAATTTACCAAGTGAAATAGAATCTCTATTTTGGTAACCAAGCAACGCAAATATTTAAAAAAAAATATTCAATGATCTAGATGCTGAACCCATTGCTTGCCAGCCAAAGAAATGAGGAGAACCCAGTAGATACCCATATTGAATCAGAACAAGGTAGTCGTCAATTGATGCTACAAGAAGAGCTCCAAAAGTATGAAAATAATCAATCATGAAATGCCGCAAGAAACTAATTTAATTAAAACTATTGCAAAAGAAATGAATCTTTTCGGAAGTGGTGGCACTCGCATAGTTTGGAGCAGGCTTACCAATATTTATAGACCGTTTCCGCGACGTCCAACATCGGGAATAAATTCAGAAGCAGACTTGGAGACGATACTTTGGATACTTTGCTATTGCTTCAATGTTACTTCCGAAAAAACCAATAAACTTTGGCAGAATTTTTATGTGTTGAATATTTTATATGTTAAGAGTGTTGATTTATTGTTGTGATTTTTTGTCGTGATTCGTTGTTGTAATTTGTAAAAGTTGTAATTTTAAATATTTGCTTTCATACTGTCAACGTCTAGGATAATTAAAATTATTGTTTTTATTTGCATCAATTAAATAAATTAGTAATTATTCAGTAACATATTTTTTATACAGTTTTCAGCTTACTTATTGCTGTAGTTTTGAAATGATGGCACATAATATAATCTGTTTATTAAAAACTTGACTTATTTTGTTGTGTTATATTTTGAATCTCGAATCCCGGGATCCCGGGATTTGAGATTTTTTAATCCCGTAATCCCGGGATTGAAAAAATGGTTCGGGATTGGAATCCCTAATTCCACATGACATTTTGCGATATTGAGAGATAAGTTGTTCACGCAGCAACAATGTTCCAGGGAATTTAGTTTTAATAGCTAAAAGTTTGCGTCTGATGGTGACTTAACAGTATGCTCAACTTCCAAGTCGTCCGCACAGAGTAAATGAGGTACATCAGATAAAACATCCACCAAGACGGCTATCTTGAGGCACGCCTGAGTTTCATGAAATTTTTTTTTTAGAAATAAGCCCTTGGAATTTCACATGTTTGTTGTGGAGGTAAGAACTAACCCATCTTAATAGAGGTCCAGTGATTCCGAATTGCTGCAGCTTGGAAATCAAAATGAGTTGATGAAGACGGTCAAATGGTTTGCTGGAGTCAGCGTGGACTGCGTCAATTTGATCACCTTTCTCCACTTTGCACAGAACATGGGAAACCAGCACTACTATGCTGGTAATGGTAGAAAATCTTCCCAAATCATCGAACATCGACAAGAAGGGTTAGTTTATATGAAGCTAAGTTATGTTTTTTTCGAACAGTTTAGGAATAGTGTATAAAATGGCATTGCCTCTATAATTGTGAATTTGTCTTCTATCGTTATTTTTGAATTTTGGTGTAACGTAGGAGGATTTCCAATACGATGAAAAGTGGCTAGGAGAAAGGGATGAATTAAATAAGATATGAAGTGGAGATTGTAGCTATGCAACATATTTAATTAGAAAAGTTGGAAAAAGAAGATCAGGTCCAGGGTCTTTGTTCCTATCAAGATCCAAGATAGCTTTGAAAATATCATATAGCTGCAATATAACTGCCATAAAATCAAAAATGCGACACAGTTTGAATAAAATTAAACTATGTTTTCTAATTGTGATCATGGTTCCCTTCTGTCTATAAATCAGCATAGACAACGTATATCGACTCTAAAGCTTATCAAAGCAGAGCATAATTGATACGGGAAACTCGATCGTTTTGCGGAATAAGCCTCCGAAGCCGAATGAAATTGGAATTGTTTTTGCGGGATCATTAAAATTGAAAAATTTAGATAGACAAGAAGGGAACCATGATTAATAGATCAATAGATAAGAAGGAAACCATGATCACAATTAAATAACCTTTACAAGTAAATTAATTCGATGGATATAAGTCGGAGATGTTAAAATTTGTCACAACTAGCGTAAATAAAAATTAATGATTTCCAACTGCAAGTGGTCACATCAGTCAAGTATGCACTGTGTGCTGGTGTCTGATGAGAATCAGTGCATACGTTCGAAACCACTTTGTTAAAGAAAATTGTCTATGTAAATAAAATTTTTTTTCAATTTTAATCATCCCGCAAAAACAATTCCAATATGTTTTCTCATTTCCATCAAAGCCCATTTTTACTGGACAAAGCCCATTTTTACTGACTCGTCAATTGCTGTCTAGGCTGTTCAGCTGTTATAAGTGTGAGCCATCAGTATTTTTACCGCAGCTTGCCTGACTGCACAATGCTGACCCTAGCATCTGTAGTACAGAACACCTCCAATTGTTGAACTGCGTTCGTTATATTAGCAAACGTGACTTTATCTATAAGTTAGTAAGAATTGGGCTTGGTATTATCGTATAAATCAAGTGCATCTGGGCAGGGCTAAAGCCAGCATATTCTTGCTAGTGTAAATTACGTTACTTGCCTTCTACCTTTTTTCCTCTAAGTTCACCTCCCAGCAAACCTGCTGACCAAAGTAAAACCCAAGTACTTGACGTGCGACTTGACACTTTATTTGATGCCATTCAATCAACCTGTTTGGCTCTACTTCTCGCCATTTCCAATGTGGTCTCAATTTTGCCACACAACTCCTTACTTCAAACTCTCCGTACTTCGAATTTTTAGATCTTCAGAACGTTTCTGTATTTGTCCCAATGTTCTCTGCAATCGGCTGTGTATTTGTTTTCTGAACTTTTTTAGACCCTTGTTCGACCAGGGTGACTTGTGATTGCACTTATACATACTATGGGGCAGAAATGCTCACAAGTTTCGCTTGAGTTTAACCACTTTCTCTAGGTTTGTTACCGAGTCAATCCTGGGACGAGAACATAAACTATTATCAACCTTTCATTTGAAAGACTTCCAGTTAGTGCTCCTGGGGCATCAAAACGGGTTTAGCTTGCCAGTTGATCTTAATACTAACCAATCTAGTTACAAAACTATTTTTATTTATTGACAATTTCATCAACGAAATGATTAGTACAAAAAATATTTACATATATGAAATTATGAAAGACAATTAAAAGACGTTTAAGCCGACACTTGAACATAATATTAGCTGTGTTTAATGAGCACGAAAAAAAAGCAGAGCATCTCAAGGCAAGTCATAGTAGCGCGGCTGTCAAAAAAAGTCGAGCAAATCAGAGCAATTGAGAGGCAGAAAAAAGTCGAGCAAGTGAGAGCAGCTGAGAGGCAATTCTCAAATTTCATTACTTGCCAGGAGGTAAACCTGTCAATTCACTAACAAAAAACTGCACTTCAGTAACAATTTTTTGTTGAAAGTCGGTTCCGTGACAGTTGGAAAACAGCTGGTTGCTTGCTCGAACTTGCTCTACCAAAAAAAGTAGAGTAAAAACCGTGCTCTAAAGTGCTCTAGTTCAACTTAGAGCAGACTCATGAAACACAAATCAGAGCAACTTCGGGCAAGTTAGAGCAGCCGAATTGCTCATTAAACACATTTTGTTGAGATATCTCAACCTAGCTCAACCTAGAGCAGCTCATTAAACACAGCTGTATAATTAAAGTCGAACATTTGATACGCTGAGTTAAAGCTTCGGGCTATTGCGCAGGTTGGTTCATTCAATCCATAATTGGTTTTATGAAACGGGATGGATAAGGCACTATGATTTTTACGTTCACTGTGGCAAATACGAAAGTTCAGTTTCGAGTTTCAAGAGTGCCCATGGTCAATAATTGCAAGCGGTTTTCATAAGGAGGTAAGCGAATAGGATCAAAACCAGCGGAAAGAACTAAGAACAAAAATTAAAAATCTCTTTTGGACAGACTCAATGCGATCTATGTGTTCCTTATAATAGAATAGGGCGAACCAGAGAGCAGAACAAGATTTTAGTCAGAAAAATGTCATCGAATTTTTTACATCGTCTTTTTAAGAAGCCAAGTGCAGAGTTGGCTTTTATTATTATTGAGTCAATATGGTCATTAAAAGTAAAAGCGGAGTTTATTAGTATTCCTAAGTTACGAACTTTATTGGGACGAGTTAAAAGAGTATCGTTTAAAGAGTAGCTGAAATTAATCGGACATGATTTGTGGGAGAAAGATATATCTGAGCATTTTTCAACATTTAGTAAAAGTCAGTTTAGAGTGCACCAATTAGCGAAGTTAGACACATTGCGTTGCAGGATCATACAGTCATAAAGTGGTGATATTGTATTAAAAATCTTTGCGTCGTCAGCGTAGAATAAAATGGAAGATTCTGGAACAAAAGTGATCAGGTCATTTATATAAATGGCAAGAAGAATGGAACCAAGGTGGCTGCCTTGTGGAATACCTGATGTAGCAATTATGTCAGTGGATAGAATGCCACGAAATCGAACTTTATGCTTGCGATTAGAGAGATAAGATTTAACCCAGTCTATAAACTTATGAGGGACTCAGGAAAATGCAATTTACATATAAAAATGTCATGATCCAGGTTATCGAAAGCTTTCGTGAGGTCGGCGTAAATGCAGGCAACTTGTTTACCTTCTTCAATCGCAGGGATGACTAGGTTCGCAAGTTCTAGAAGGTTAGTGGTGGTAGATTTACTTTTAATAAAACTATGCTGGCAAAGTGAAATTAAGGACTTAAGCCTTGTACTATACTCGAGCGAAACGAACTGTCGCGAAAAGTACCCTTTCAGCAGCAGCGAAATGACATGCCGATATTGATAATAGATGGCATTATTTTGTGAGTCAAATGCGAGTACTAGTCAAGTTTTGATTGTCGGACATCTCTGCTCGAAAGTAATTCAAACATCAATTATGCGAACATGTTTTAATCAGTTCAAAAATAATAAAAGAAAGATATTAAAGCTCTTTTCAGCGAGGAACATTAATGAAATGAGCAAACAAATTTATCAAAAAGTCAAAGTAGATTTCAGCGTGACTGGATCGACAGATTAACTTGAAACGGCATTGATATTGGAATTTCATCGAGTGTCTCAGTTTTTTGCATGACAATTGAAGCGTTGATTTCTAAGCTCAAGAGTGAGGGAACAATTTGAAAGTGTATGATAAAAATCTATTGATCGTTATTGCGATTATGTACTATAACAGGAATATATTGGTAATAAATATATTTGGGAATAGGAAACCAAGTGACATTTTTTCTCTTATAAGATACTACAAGAGTCTTATAAGAGGAAAACTGAGAGGACAGTTCTAGTAATATCAGCCTTATAGGTAATTAGTGTGCTACTAGTATTAAATGGGTAATTTATGAGAGCTATTTTAGCCTTGTTTCAATTTTCATAATGAGACTAATAAATCTTTTATTGTTTAACTTTTACAATGCTTATTAGTGTACCCAAGTACTTTTGTGAAGGTGTAATTGTGAGATCAAAAGTCTTGTTATAAAAGTTACACTCTCCGTACAAAAGTCGCTAGAAAGAGAGAAATAATAACCCGTAGTCCAGATACTCAATTTTCAAACTTGAGAGTGTTATGAAAGTCAGCTGAAATGTCCTTACAAATGCTTTGTTCTGGAGAGTCTCAAGTGGATTAGTAGAGTCTCAAGTGGCTTAGTAGAGTCTTGTAAGACATCCCAAAAGCTGAATTCTGGAGGGTATGTTGGTTGGGATTTCAGTTGTATTTTTCAGTTTTTTTTTGCAGCCATGTTAAAAACCAACCATAGTTATCAGATTGAAACGAAATTCACAGGGTGAGCTCGTCTAAACATGAGCATCTTTGATAAATGTTTGCTTGCGATACTGGCAAAGGGCTGCCAGCACGAGGTGTATTTTATATTTTAGAAACAACAGATGATATCAATAAATTTTTATATGATAAGCACTCTACGATCGAAATAAGTAACAAGAGCACATTATTCCTACATTTTGAAACTTTTCGAGCGGGAACTTTCAAAATAATTTCCTGTCTTTAAGTTTTGATACATATATCGGATCAAAACTAAATTCACAAAGTAAGTTGATCTTAACAAGAAGCATATTTGATTTTGTCGTTATTGCACCACCCTATTATGGGAAGAAGTAGAAACTGTTTCACTTTCTTAAGTATTGAAACTTTCCCCGGTGATAGGTTTCAAAGTCTTTTTGCCCTACAGTTTCCAACGCAGTCATTGCCACCAAAAAATTAGCCATTTGTGCATTGAGTCCTGTTAGTATTAAGTTTTCATACGTTATATATCTGGTGTGATGACAAGAACTTGATATATCAATTTATCCATGTACATCACGGACGGCTCGTCGTTGGGTGCAAAAACCCTTTGCCTATTCGCCCGCTAAATTGCCCAGAAATCGTTGTGCATTACCACAACAGTATTTCCAGTGTTTTCTTTTCGGTTTCTGTTCAGAGCATGTTGCTTTGGACGATTTATTTGGTGGATTACTTGGGACGATGACTAGGATGTTATTTGTATGTTAGATTGCTGTGATGAATTTATGATTTAACGTAGTGTTCTTTATTGTCTAATTACTGTATTGAATTTATTATTTAGATTAAAATGCTTTTGATTTATCTGTTATTTGTACTTCTAGAGCGTGAATTTCAGTTCAATTGATTAAAGAGACATAATTGTTTTTAAAGTAAATAGTACAAGAGTATCGAATTTATTTTGCCTTGACAATTGTTGCGATCTTGCTATAAAGGATCTACTATTGAAAAGAAAAAGTTACTTCATAGATTCGTGGTGGCAAGGTATATAGAATTATTAATGTAATTTTTTAAATATATTATTTTACATTGAAATATTATGCACAATTTTAAAATTTATGAGATTGATGGTGATCGTAATGATCAAAAGTTAGAAATCGAATAGTACTGACAACATTCAACATTTTTTTTTGTGCTGAAATACTTACAGAATTCAGGATATAAATACACGTACAATACATATATAGTCGTCTCAAAGTAACGAGCCGCAGCCGATATGCATAGCTAAGATTGATTGAATATTTAATAAAGCGATCATATAGTCTGCTAGTTAATTCAGTAGTAGCTGTAACCTTAACCGAAACTTTGATGTTTCTATTTCTTATTTATTTTCTCCTGTGGATCTTAAAGTTTTTGCCTCATATGAAGAAAAAGAAAATAAATAATTTGATCTTATAACAAAATCCATCGCAACATTTTACTAAATAGCTTTGTCTTGTTTCTTTTTTAGGCTGTGCCAATTCAAAAAATATCAAAACCAATAATAAACGTTCTGATGGAAGCTATACACCTGAAGAAATCGAAGACTATCAAGGCTATGATGATTTGAAAAAATCAAGTTTAGTCCAAATTGCAGTTGACACAAACGGATATAGCACGGGAAGTGGCCTTCGTTCTATAGCTCAAGGATCTGCTCACCAAGCACACTCCGCTGTTGCGAAGCAACACGCAGCTGGCTACCAAGCTGCCTACATCGTTCAATCCACCCTGGCACATTCTGCTGCAGAATCAGCGGCTACAGCCAACGCCGCTCTGTCAGGCAAAGAAGTATTATTGGAAAATGTGGAAAAAGAAAGCCTCGAAGCTATTCAGGTCTTGGAAGAAGAGATCAATCAGTTTGAATCAGCTAAAAAAGCTGCATCTTTAGCAAAAGCAACCGCTGCGCAAGCTACGAGTCACGTTGCTGAACTCACTGCAGCATTAAACAGTGCTCACCGAGCTGCAGAGAGAGCCGAAGAAGCTGCTCGCGAGGCTGAAGCGGAGCTAGCGAGTCAAATTGCAATGACAGGAAAAGCTAAAGGACGGTTAGATGAAGTCGCCAGTAAGCTAGTTGCAGCGCAAATCGATTTCGAGGCTACGAAGGAGGCAGCTGCTAAGGCCACTGCTTCAGCCGAAGAGGCTCAGAGTAATGCGGCGGCTGCTGGTGTTTATGCTACGTCTAAATTGCAAGAAGTGGCTGCTGTTTCAAATAACGCCTTCCAGTCTCATGACTGAACCAGCGATTTTGAATTGTTTACGAAAGGATACTTAAGCTGTGCGAATGTGTAAATATGTTTTGTATAAAAATGATGAAAGGAAAAAAATTACGTTTTTAATTTACGCACGAAAATTGGCTCCAAAGCTGCTTAGCAATTATATTGAGTACCTACAAAAAAGGCACATACTTGTGTCTTACTGCCAAAGGTTCACCGTTCAAATCCAAAGTAATTTCGTTTTCAAGACCATATGTAATGAAACACATGCTCCAGTTTCAGGTAAAATTCAAACAAAAACACGATCTGTCTTGAACACATCCAAATACCTATCTTTCCATTATAATCAAAATACTATCAATTGTAAATTTTAAACATACATATATGTGTGAGCTATGCATTTTGAAGTTATGATTAATATGTTCCGCTCCCTTTACCGCATATTAAAACTGGGCTAAATTGAAACTTTCAACATGTAACGTGAGTGAATGTTCGTATTAATTCAGTCGAAACGCTGGTTTCTCATACCTTCAAATTGACCGTTTCTCATATGATAAGAGCCTTAACAGAACAGACAGACTATCATCATCGCTTTCGGCCAAACTTGCCAACCGTAACCTGCTGCCGCTGAATTGAATAAATTTTGCTTCTGAATTAGACGAGCTTATCGTAGCTCAACAGTAAACTCGCCGCGCTCACGATGATGAAAATGGACGCGTGGTATGTAGAAGCGTTATGATGGTTTTCCAAGGTTGAATTGCTTTGCTCCCAATAATAAGTTAGGTCAAGGTCAATTAATTGTATTTATGCACGAATGTTCCCATATTAACGAAAAAGGTAATTTTTATTATGTCGAGAAGAATGTTGATTGCTGGTGAACTTTAGGGGTCAATTTTGAATCATGAGATAAGCCATAATGGATTTACGCGAATCTCTATGACAATATGAAATATTTCTGGCAACTTCACAACGTAATTTGGAGGAATTACCTACATGTATGTATAGAGTAGGCTTAATATGAATATGTCATAAATATTACGTACAATATGCTAATTTTATAAATTACCTTGAAACCTTCGCGTTAATATCGAACAAAAAATTAAAAACTTAAAAATGAAATAATAGAGCGAAAATTTTGATCATTATTGTAAAACGGGCATTTGATTTAAAATTATTCCATAAATAATTTTAACTAAAAAATATTGGTGACGAGTTAGGCTCCTTTCACACATATGAGGTTCCATTCGGTTCGGTTCGTTTTCGGTCACTGCCGACAAGTATGAAACGGTGCTTCGGTTTCTATTCGGTACCTAATAGAAACCGTATAGCACCGAACACTCCCTGGCCACGAATAGATTTCATCAGGTTTCTATTAGGTGTGAATTCGTGTCCAGGGAACAGAAAGCAATCAAGGCGTTCACACATGCACGGTTTAGTTTCGGTTTTAGCCTGATTGGATCATTTGAATTTTTTAAGATTCATAAATTATCAGTTTACCTAATTAGTTTAGCCAGTTTTAGTTAGTTTTATTATTACCTCCAAGTTTTTTGAAATTATCAGTCGCAGTTTTTCCGATAAAATTAGCGATTTATAAGATGTTAATGTGGATCGGCAGATTTGTATTGTGCAATCTAAAGTAGCGCTGTGGGACAAAACTTGTGCAAAATATGAAGATAAATTTAAAACGCAAGAGGCATGGAAATACGATTGTGTGGAAACTTTTGAAGACTTTTATGAATTTGACGTCACTACGCAAAGTTGAGGAAGAAAAGATTTTGAAATGCGGGTGAGTCTGTGCCAGTGGTGCCATCTTGAAAAATCACTAACAAGGATAACTGCCTTTAGCCCTATAAATTCTGATTCAGTCGTTCGATTTTAACGAAATTCACACAGTAGCTTTAAACTACATTTGGTAGAAATGTGGTCGTAAAATTTGGTTGGAGCTGCCAGCTATGACAATTTTTGTGCCTTAAATTTTGAAAATTCTTTGAGGAAAATAAAGCTCTTTGCCCTATAGCTTCGAGTACAGTCATGGTATCATTACAAAATTCATATGGCAAATTTAAATTATTGTAGGCAATATTCAGTAGAAATCTAGTTTGAAAAACAATGATAGGGTTGCCAGCTATGATTGTTTTTGTATTTTTTTAACATAGCTTTAGTAAGCGATTTTATCATAAAATTTTCAAATCGTAGTGGTCTTGTAGTAAAAATACACACCAAATATTAAGATCTAGAAAGTTTGAAAGCTCTTGCGAATGGTAACCCTAAATTTCTTTGTTTCCCTATAACTTCCAATGCAGTGATCGGATCAATACAAAATTCACAGAGCTGGTTGACTTCAACGTGAGGCAGATGTGACTTATTTTTGGCTTCGGTGCTAGCAACGGACTGCTTGCACAAGGTGTTTTTGTTATTTTCGTACCAATAAATGCTTGCATGAAGTACTCACATCGCGAATATACAATATATAACAATATATATGACAATACAAACAATATATAATATATAAGACAATAACAACAATATATAAGACAATATATAAGACAATATATAACAATACACTCAAAATCTGCACAAATCCTCTATTGTTCTTCGAACATTAGTATTTCTAGCGGTTCTGATGCGCTAGGCTTTTTTTAGCATTTGATTTAGCTATAGGAGGACCACACTTACGTGAAGGGATTTTCTCCTTCATTTTTCGAATAAGTTTTTGTACGGGAAAGAAGAGACTGTGTTTGGCGTAACAGTAGAGGAAGCAATGGATGATGCTGTGTCAGAGACCTACTGTGAAGCTATGCTTGGAGAGTGTGCTTCGTTATTAGTAAGGTAAATTTGAATAGGGGAGTTTTAGATGTGCTTAGCTTTGGGCAAGGAGATTTGGATATCAGCTCGGTGGTAGTGCCAATATCAGGATAGGAAAAGGAAAAGCCAGGAGATGGAAAGTGGTGCCTTTTTTTAGATTTCCAATTTCCTAATATTATTCTTACGATTATATGCTGATGTCTGGTTGTTCCGACAGCTAAAGGAAGTCCCTTTCCAGGCAAAGTATTCGTTGTTTCCATTGAGACAAAGAGCCAGTCATAACGTATTAGGATCGTTACATTGAAACAATTTCAAAATTTCTTTTAACGTTTTGACCGTCGTGGAATGATTTTAGCTTTACAGCCATTAATTAAGGTTTCCTTCTCCAGAAACTTATACATCTAGGCTTCATCCGCTCTTGGAGAACGTCTCGTACCCTGGACTACATACTTCAATTCATTATGTTATATTGTGTTTTTACGTTGCATTGTAAAAGGTGTGGATTTAGCTGTGAGCTATCTGATATTGTCCTCATTGATTAAACGTTTAATAGGGGAAGTCAACATGCCATGTGTATTAACTGTAGTTGTTTGACTATGGCTTCCATTATGCAAAATTCCTTTCATTTCAGCAATCATCATCTCAATATCTTATGATAAGGACAGTTCGGCACTTGGAGTGTTATGAATTTTGGCCAGCTTGTCACGTAAAGCACATATATACTTTTTACTGAATTTTCGAAGAAAATTCAGTATTAAACTCGTTTCGTCGAAAATTCATATTTCTTATATATATATATATATATATATATATATATATATATATATATATATATATATATATATATATATATATATATATATATATATATATATATATATATACATATATATATATATATATATATATACATATACATATATATATATATATATACATATATATGTGTATATATATATATATATATATATATATATATATATATATATATCAGCGAAATGGTTAAGGGAGATAATTTCTGGAGTGGCCAATTCGATTGAGCTGAAATTTTCGGAAAACATAGATGTATATAACAGGTAGGTCCATGATTTGCTAGAATTCAAATATCTTAAACCTTTTGGCGGCGGCGGGCATTTTAGTGAATTTTCAGGTGCTCCTATATTTCCAAGCAGTGTACATTTTTGTTAAAAAAAAGTAATAGGAATGAAAACTTATTATGTTTTAAGTTTGTTTATGATAAAGAAGTGGAAATTTTGAGCCTTGTGTAGGCGCTGAGTGCCTAAAAGTAGGAAAGGATTTTTTTTCAAATGTCGATTTATCCTAAATTCTAAGAAAAACAATGGATCATCGTGAAATTTTTAGAGCGTATTGATATAAACTAGAATTTTACACACATGGACTTTCAAGACTGTTTAAGCAATTCTGTAGCTACAGCAGGCTCCTGAACAAAAATCCTTCAAATCAACGACCTTCCTGAAATTTTTTTGATTTTTGAAAATGAATTCAAATTATTGATAAATCTTGACTTTTGTCCACCAAGTCAAATAAAATTTTCCAAAATTCTGCGGTAAACAACAACGGCAACCCGTGATCAAATTACCTCTATTTTCAGCACTCAAAACTTCTGTGTACGAGAACTGACGATCGGATAATGCGATCAATATGAAATTTACAGAACATGTTGGAATTTGCTAGCACCAGGTTTGATAGAAGTGATTTTGGAAAACAAGCAGCACTGTGGCAGTGGTGCCATTTGGAAAAATCGCTGAGAAAAAAAAATAGTTTTTGGCCTACAGCTTCCGATTTAGCCACCAGATTTTAACAAAATTCACGCAGTAGATGATTCTTATTCTAAGATAGATTTAATAGAAAATTGGTTGAAAAATTAGTATAGAGCTACGGCAATTTAAAAAAAAAAAATTTGCTCAGGAAAATACAGGTTTTTTTCCCTATAACTTCCGATGCAGTGATGAAATCAAAACGAAATCCATGTGAAAAGCATATCTTATTGCGTTTTTAATTCTGTAGAAATTTTGTTGAAAAACCGTGAAAGGGTTGCCAGCTATGATGAATTTCGTAATTTATTGACATTTCTTTATCGAGCGATGTTGTCATGAAATTTCCAAATGGGAATGATCCTGCAATGACAATTAACAACAAACATTTACGTTTGAAAAATTTAAAAAATTTGGACGACGGTAACCCTTAAATTTAATTCACTCCTATAACTTACAGCGCAGCCATTCAATCGAAACGAAATTCATAGGGTGGGCTTAACACAACGTGAAGCAGCTATGGTGCTAGCACATGATTGCCAGCACCGGACAATTTCGTAAATATCGCACCAACAGATGCTTCCATTTTCTATTCATGAGCAAACCATTTACAACAAAATAAGCAACCGATATTTAAATGTTCCCAGTTTTGGAAATTTTATTGTTTGTTACTTGAATCTATAACCAAGTTTATTAGCTTATTCATCTGCATCATCCCCCTTCTATGGTAAGCATAATTTATGACAAACGACTTCGATTATATAAAAGCACTAAAAGATTATATAAAAGCAAAGCATCTAAGTTATATATCTATATGCTTTTAGAATCGTCAAAAATTGGTGCAACTGCACCAAGTTGTTTATATAATGTTATTTTATTTGAATAAAGCTCTTTGCCCTATAGCATCCAGTACAGTCATAGTATCATAACGAAATACATATGGCAAATTTAAATTATTGTAGACAATATTCAGTAGAAATATATTTTGAAAAACAATGATAGGGTTGCCAGCTATGATTGTTTTTTGTATTTTTTGACATAGCTTTAGTAAGCGATTTTGTCATAAAATTTTCAAATCGTAGTGGTCTTGTAGTGAAAATACACACCAAATACTAAGATCTAGAAAGTTTGAAAGCTCTTGCGAATGGTAACCCTAAATTTCTTTGCATCCCTATAACTTCCAATGCAGAGATCGGATCAATACGGAATTCGCAGAGCAGGTTGACTTCAACGTGAGGCACATGCGACTTATTTTTGGCTTCGGTGCTAGCAAAGGACTGCTAGCACGAGGGGTTTTTGTTATTTTCGTACCAATAAATGCTTGCATTAAGTATTCACATCGCGAATATACAATATATAACAATATATATGACAATACATACTATATATAATATATAAGACAATAACAACAATATAACAACAATATGTAAGACAATATATAACAATGCACTCAAAATCTGCACGAATCCTCTACTGTTCTTCGAACATTAGTATTTCTAGCGGTTCTGATGCGCTAGGGTTTTTAAAAAATAAAACTACCTTACAAACTTTCTTTATGCATGCGCTGATGTCCTTCGTCAGATCTAGCGTGTCTTGCAGGTGACCGGGTTCAACGTTGTTAGCTAATTCAGGACCATCCAAATCTTCGTGGTCGTCGTCCAGACTATCAGCTGCTTCATCAACTCGTTAACCTGGAATGGACCTCCTATTATAAAGAACATCGCAAACTGCCAAGTGGATACTATGCGCCAAACAAATATGTTTCTCTGTATCAAGTAGTCTGCTTACTTTTCACATTTCGTTTGACCCATCTGTTACGATGGTAACAATGTCTTTTCCTATAGAAACATCAAACTCAGCAAGGCGCTTTTTACTAATGTTCGAAGAACATTAGTATTAAAATCGATTCGGCCAAAAATTCATATTTCCATATATATATATATATATATATATATATATATATATATATATATATATATATATATATATATATATATATATATATATATATATATATATATATATATATATATATATATATATATATATATATATATATATATATATATATATATATATATATATATATATATATATATATATATATATATACTAGGTGGGGTGAAAAGTAACCTCCTTGGGAATGAAAAAAATGTTTTTATTGTTTGAATAAATGTTTTAATTTTTTTTTTAATTTTATTCAATTTTGTCCTCTTTTAGGTCGATACACTTATTCCAGAAATTTTCCAACTTTTTGATCCCGTCCGAAAAGTAATTTTCCGGAAGGCCTACAAAATACTCATCCGCGGCGTCGATGATCTGCTCGCACGAGCTGAATTTTTTATTGATGAGCCATCTTTTGAGGTTTGGGAACAGATAATAGTCCAAGAAAGCCAAGTCAGGCGAATAAGGTGGATGGGGAAGCAATTCGAGCCCTAAATCGTTGATTTTAGCCATTGTTGCGATGCTCTTGTGTGACGGCGCGTTGTCTTGTAAAAACAAAATTTTTTTGGCTTCATGTGAGGCCATTTCGCATTGATTTCGGCTTTCAATCGCTCCAATAATGCGCAGTAATACTCGCTGCTGATGGTTTTTTCTTTTTTGAGGTAGTCCACGAAGAGTATGCCATGACAATCCCAGAAAACCGACGCCATGACCTTTCCGACCCATTGAGCCTCCCTTGGCCGCTTCTGAGCACTCGTGCCGGCTTCAGTCCATTGCCGGGCACTCATTCGGTTCTCTGGCGTGAAATAGTGGATCCAGGTTTCATCAAGTCACCAATCGAAGCCAAAAGTCCACCCGATTCCGCATCAACATGGCCAAATACGCTTCCGAAGTGCGCTCGCGTTCGAGTTTTTGGTCCGGAGTCAGCATGCGCGGCACCCAGCGGAAGGATAATTTTTTTATCTGCAGAATCTCACCCAAAATATGGCGTGTGCGCTTGGTACTAATCCTTGTGGCATATGCTAGCTCGCGCATCTTCATTTTCCGGTCGGCCAACACCATTTCATGTATTTTTTTGACATTGTCCTGTGTAACCGCATCGGAGGGCCTGCCACTGTGGACTTCATCGGCAGTGGAGTTTCGGCCACCACGAAACTCTCGAAACCAATATTTCACGGTATAATCTGAAGGAGCACTAGCCCCATAATATTTATCCAACTTTTCTTTTGTTTCCTTCGCCGTTTTGCCTCTCAAAAAATAATGTTTTATGAGAGAATGAAAATGGTTTATTTCCATACTCAACATGATGCCAAACACGTCAACAAAAATCGGCTGTAAAAACAAAACAAATGACTGTATCGCTCTGAAATTTGACATGTCTGCCTAAATATGAATGGACTATAAGGCACAATAATCTTTTTTTCGATTGCAGCGCATTCTGGTGGTCAAGGAGGTTACTTTTCACCCCACCTAGTATATATATATATATATATATATATATATCATCAAAAAATTTCAGTGAGATAATCTCGGGAACGCGCCATCCGATTGAGCTGAAACTTTCAGGATACATTGGTGTATATGCAGAATAGGTCCACGTCTCACTAAATGTCAATTATTGTTAACCCTTTGGCGCCGGCGGCCATTTTAGTGATATTTTTTATATACCTATTATTCCGTACACAAATAATTTTCGGATAAATAAAGTTGATGAAATTTACATGTGAATCGGATAATGTTTTGGAATTTTTTAACCCTATGTGTGCGCTGGGTGTCTAAAAAGAGAACGGGAAAATTTGAAAATTTTTAAATTGCGATAACTTTTGACAAAGCTATTTAATCATTACGAAATTTTCAGGACATATTGGTATTATTTAGTTGTAGATTTGTGTAGCTTTTAATGAACGTGCTGGTAACTCTGTAGCTGGGGCAGGCACTGAAAGTGAAAACCTCCAAATCATCGTCTCTCTTGGAAAAATGCCGTTTCTTCAAAAGAAAGCCATTCATATGTAAATCTTGTGCTTTGTTTACATAACAAAAAAAAAAAAAGTTATGGTATAACGGGCACGCCTGGTAACCCTTGCCCAATTTACCTATATTTTTA
Organism: Nemotelus pantherinus; assembly: GCA_963978885.1. Taxonomy (NCBI): domain Eukaryota; kingdom Metazoa; phylum Arthropoda; class Insecta; order Diptera; family Stratiomyidae; genus Nemotelus; species Nemotelus pantherinus. Next base: position 76,098,402 of record OZ022264.1, on the reverse strand, counting down.
GCATCAAAAACTTCTGTTCACGGAAACTCACGATCCGATAAGCAGAATTGTTTGAAAAATGCAGAATGTATTGGTCTTAAATAGGACCAGGTCTGATAGAAGTGATTTTGAAATGCGGGCGATTCTGTGCCAGTGGTGCCATCTTGAAAAATCACTAAAAAAGATAACTGCTTTTAGCCCTATAAATTCTGATTGAATCGTTTGATTTTGACGAAATTCGCACAGTAGCTGGACCTTACTTCAAACCAAGTTTGGTAGAAATTTGGTTGAAAAATTCGGTTGGAACTGCCAGCTATGATAATTTTGGTGTCTTAAATTTGAAAAAATGAAAATTTGCAAGTGAAAACATTCAAACCATCGAATATCCTAAAAAATGTCCGTTTCTTACAGCAGAACCAATCTGTATACAAATCTTATGCTTTATCTACACGTTCTAAGTTAAACTTTGGAAATTTCATGTCGGACAAGAACGGTAACCCTTTCCCAGTAAACCTATATTTTTAGCATCAAAAACTGCTGCTCACGGGAACTCACAAACCAATAATCAGATACAATTGAAATTTACAGAATGCATTGGACTTAAGCAGGACCAGGTCTGATTGAAGCGATTTTGAATTGTGGGCAACTCTGTGCCAGTGGCGCCATCTTGAAAAATTACAAAGAAAAAAAACTGCTTTTTGCCCTATGAAATGTGCATAAGTAACCCGATTTTCATGAAATTGACACAAAAGCTGAACCTTACTCTAAGCTCTGTTTGATAGAAATTTGGTTGAAAAATTCGATTGGTGCTGCCAGCTATGGTAATTTTTGTGTCTTTGGTTTTGAAAATTCACTCAGGAAAATAAAACTTATTGCCCTGTAACTTCCAGTGCAGTCATAAAATCAATACGAATTTCATACTATTAATGGAACTTATTATAGACATTATTCAGGCCAAATTTTGTTGAAAAGCCACGATAGGGTTGCCAGCTATTGTTGGTTTTGTGTTTAATTGCAATATCTTTACTAAGCGGTTTTATCGTAGAATTTTCAAATGGTAATGATATTGTAGTGACAATAAACAGGAAATATTAAGTTTTCGATTATTTGAAAAAACTTGCTGCAGGTAACCCTAAAATTCTTTATACTCCTATAACTTCGAATGTAATATAACAACGTGAAGCAGATGTGATATATTATTGGCTTTGTTACTGGCAGAAGGTTGCCAGCACGAGTCGGTTGTGCTACTTATGTATCAATAAATGCTTACAGTTAGTATTCATACCGGAAACATTTACAATGAAAATAAATAACCAATGTTTCAATTCCCAAAGCTTTGCAAATTTTTCGGATCGCAGCCCCAAACACCAACTTCAGTTACAGTGCTGCAGGCACTGAGCATTTTCTTCATTGATGTTTTATGAGATGCTGGTTTGAAAATTTTTGTGAAGTAAGCAACTGAGAGCGAACATAATTAACAAGTGTTGCTCTCATAAACTTTGAAATTTATGCCACTGGTAATATCTGAAACCTTTCCACCATATGAGTTATAATGCATTCTTAAGACCAAAGTAAAACGTGGCGTTTGAAACGTAATAAGCAGCTCATGTGGTGGAATATGCACTCAAAACCTGCACGATTCTTCTACTGTTCTTTGAACATTAGTGTTTCTAGCGGTTCAGGTGCGCTAGAGTTTTTTTTTATTGTTGTTGAGGATTTTGGTAAATCTGTGTATGCATTCGCTAGTATTAATTTCCTAAAATCATTCGAAGTTACGAATACACTAAATGCGAAACAGTCCATACTTATTTATTTGCAAAAACCTTTGTATTCTCTTGTTAACTATTACATCGGTTTGTTTTGCTCATTCTTTACGCATTTTGATGTGATCCTGCATGCTAATTGCTTTCTTATAAATATGGATTCTATTTGCTCTTTTCGAGTCTTGCCGTAATTTGATTGCCGATGATGCTTGACTCCCGGCCCCGGAATCCAGGCCAATTTTTGGTCCCGAAAATCCCGGGATTAGAAACCATCAATCCCGGGATTTTTGGGGACCAGAAATTGGCCGGGATCCCGGAATCCCGGGATTCGGGATCCCGGGATTGGATTCCCTATTTACAAATCAGCGACGATCGACGCTTTAGAAGCCAAAATAACGATGTACGGCCCAGTTGCTTCAAAAAGTGATTGAAAGTCGATTCTCTAGAATTGGCTTCTTGAGAGGTCGTCGCGGCGGTCATTTACACGAGATAATCTTCCAAAAATAAATGCAATGAACCAAATTTTGCATAAAAAAGTAAAAGAATTCGAATTCAAAGGAAACCTTTCTAAAAAACACTTTTTAAATACATAGAAATGTCAAGTTTGATTGATGATTTACATACTTCGAAAACCAATAAAAATCATAAGTTGGAGCACAAAACGAAATTTCATTTCGAATCGTTCGAAAAATTCAGAATTCGATCACTTTATGTTATGAAAGCTATTTGAATGAAAAAACCTGCCACACTGAAACCAGCAATAATTTCGGTCCGCATAAGTGATGGACGTATTCGTAAAGCAATGTAATCTGCTGATAAATACTATGCATCATAAGTGTTCTTGTATTATCTGAATCTGAATATCTGAATAAAATTGTTATTTTTGCTTATTATCAAGTACAAGTAATTATATATAAATTGAAAACTTTGAAGTATCTTTGAAATACGGACTTTTCGATCAAATCATTTCAATGAATAATCATCTATTTTCCGTAGCCAGGTGAAACACATTACTGAAAAAAATTGAAAACATAAAAAAATTATATCCAACCTATTGTATGAAAAAACAGTTGATGCTATTAACGCGAAAGATAAGATAATGTTTTTCTGTAACACGGTTCACGTAAGGTAGCAATAAAATTTACGCAAACACTCATTTTTGTAGGGCTGTTGGTCAAATTCTATTAGGTCTCGGCTATTTGAAATTAAATTGTTGTTGTCATATCCTTGGGAGATTAATTTAACTTACGCAATAGATTCAAATGCGGTTGTCCAGCTATCCGCATCGGAGTGCCATTGGTTTTGCCAATGACATGATCGCTATCATACATTCCATAATAATTACAAACGCACTACAAGATCTAAGTTGATTTCACTGTAGCAGCATATTGTCCATTTGTTAAGATGTTAATCATTTGACTTACAGATAGGGTCTAAAGTGTTTATATGTTTTTTATTGTTTTTTTTTCTCCAGAGAATTCAGACGGAAAATAATAATAAATCAATTTCTCAAGTTGAAAGCTTTGTCACCGCCGAGAAATCATTTGCAAGTTTATAATTTATTTGAGTTGAAAATGAAATCGAAAATGAAATTGATACCTTTTTGGCTATATTTTGCTTATACATACGAAAAGCAGATAATTTGAAAAAGCGTGGGTCTGAAATGCTACCGCTTGTAAAAAGTGGCTGAAACATATATTGTAAAATTGGGGAACAAATCACTTACGCAAGCTGAACTTTGACGAATCTATCAACATGATAGACAAATAGATAAAAGTATGGCTGATCTATATGAAGAAAAAGTGTTTTTACATTTTCAAGGTATATGTTGTATTTATGCAAGGACAGTAAAATGTTTTTAAGATTTGTGTTTCAAATTTTCATTGCAATTACATAAAAAAAAAATTTACATTAAAAACTCCCTTGTGGCACTATTAAATGTCAACTTATACTTATTAATGATGATTAAATTTAATGTTGGTTTTGTTCGCAAAAATAAATGTCTTAACTATTTTAATATACTTTACATGCACCAAATTTATATTGACTAATTAAAATAATTAGTTTGTTGATAATTCGATCAGACAAGGATAAGATAAGCTATTTAGTTAAAGTCAGTGTCTTAAAAATATGCTCAAGTCGTAAATTGTTTCTTATTTATTAAAGCATAAATCATGAACTTTGGTCTGCTTTGTTTCTATTGTGATTCAGTGTTTCAATACACTTAAAATCTGACTAAAGTGACGATTTGATCACTGGCAGACATGCTGGATCGTTTGTGACAAAACTTTTGCTTATCTACACGATCTCCTATGTTGATTTGTTTAAATCGCCATTTGACTCTGAAGTCTAGTCAGACAATCGTTAAGCTCGCAATTTTGTCATCAAACTATTTTGAACAAAAGTTTTCAGACAAATACCAAAGATGAACTACTACAAAAATATGTATGCAAAATAGGTGATCAATAGGCGTGAATTGAATGAATTTAATTCATTATGTTGTCAATCAGACAATATATGAACATTTCATGAGCCCGAAATGATGCATTGAAAATAAATTCGTCTATTGCCAATCGATTTTGGGTAGATTTTGAACAAAACTCTCACTACTGACTTAATTTTGCTGCAAGCTGATGTTTCTTTAAGCATTCATTTCCAATAAAGACGATTATTTTAAAAGTTTTCATTACAACTTTATGCATATTAAATTATGCCATCCAAATCGCAATTTTACTGCCAATATTGAAATAGACCTGAATGTACACAAATCTGCTCAACTTTGAAAAAATCATGCTGGGAAAAATCTAAACCAGTTCATTCAGTCCTAGCGCACTTCAAATTGCAAAATATGTCTAAAAAGTAATTCATTTTGCATGTTGCGAAATTTTTCGCGAAAAAACCCTTCGATCACGCTAGCACGCATCCACTGCCAGAAACTGCAATCTCACTAGCTACAATAATATTGAAATGATCTAGATGTGAGAATGAAGCATATACGATTTCACGTCTCAATCAATTTACGCATGCAGCATTAACATTGAACAATCTATTGTTTCGCTTTCAGATATTCTCATTAATCTTAATTTATGATGGAACTTGTGTTTTTTCCAACGTTTGTATCTGCTCAAAAAGTTACTCCAATATGTATGTATTAGCCATAGCGATTTATTTGAGCTCATAAAAACAGAAAAGCAGATATCGTATTCAATGACGTGCGTGTGCTTGTTTTCTTTGCTCATACGTCTTTCAACATGAAATATCTCAAATTGCCGTATTTCATCTGCTCTTTTAATTCGTATTGCTTTGTTAACGATTTGAACAGGTCAATTTCGAAAGTGGTAAGCATAGGACGGTAGATATATTAATTCTTTGAGCGTCCCAATCCGAAAAAAAATTTTTGGTTTTGAAAATGTTTTCGAATTAACAAGTAAATTGAACTCGCGGAGGAATCAAAATGCGTAGCTTCAAACTTCGAAGAGATGCAGAGCACAAAGTAAAAGTAAAGTAGCCCCACGATAACTCCTGAAGGGCTTGACTCTGGTAAAGATTTTCACTTGCAAATTTGAAGTCAATGTAGTTTGTAGAATGATTAGTTCAACGCTTCACTTTGTCTCTAATTTAGCTCAGGCACATTTTCAGAGCTATAAGGACCCAAAATTTGGTGCGCAGTTGAACTAGAGACTCGACACAGTAGGAGCCAGTACCCGGTCAACAAGGTTACACGAGCTTGAAGTACAAAGTACTGTGTGATTAATTCAAAGAAATTAATTCTATCTGATTTTGATAATTCATCTCACCACTATAATAGATAGGTACTACACTCAAAGTCCGGTACGATATCATCCATTTACGATATAATCCGCTCCAACCAGAGTATTTCATGACAGATTTGACAGGAGAAGATAGTTGCCTGTTAACACTGAAGCCAAATCAGGCGATTTCGATTAGCTGATCGCTTTAGAGCTAAATCGACCACAAATCTACCTGATTAACCATACATTTGTCTCGGCTGTTGACAGTCGAAAGCTACCTGACTTAGAGTTAATCCAATATAAATCAGGTACTACTGTGCATTTTGTCCCAGCTGAATATTTCTCAGAGCGTGCTGAATTCCATTCATGAGAGGGAGAGTAGATTTCAGTGAAATGTCATTCGAATGTCGCTCTAAAATAGCAAAAATTGAACAAAAAAGGAAAATGTTAGTTGTATAAAGTGGAAAAAAATGTTCTTGCAACATTTTGAACAATTTTCACGCAAAAAAAATTGTACACATAAATTTGAATGACATTTCTCGCTTCAAATCTTCTCTCTTCAAATCACTTCGAAACAGTGTGAACGCTTCACCTGATTAACTTGACAGCTCCAAAATTTACCTGATTTAGAGTGAAGTGTGAACACCGTATAAGACTGAATTAATTTCTCTAATAGAACAATATTCTCATTTGGTTCCTACTAACATTTTCCAGGTTTGATGTGCTAAAGATGTTTCAACGGAAATCAAATTGCTATTTGACAAGCCAATTGTACGTCAACCATATCACCTTGCGTATGTTGAACGCGAAAAAGTGAAGAAGATGATAGAGCAATGACAGACCCATTCGTCATTTTCGAGTCCTATTGTTCTGGTGCGGAAAAAATCAGGCGACGTCCAAATGTGCAATAACTACAGGGGTCTTGGGATGTAACTAGATCGCCTCCTCGCGGTGCATCCTGGGTAACGCTAAATGATCTAGACTCTCTTCACGACCGCTTTCGTCTCTGGACCTTTCTCGACTTACGATTCGTTTGTTGCACTTGGGCTGGTGATCGTAGCATTCTGGACCTAGTCGTCTTCAGGCGCGGTAGCGACGGAGTGAAATCCGCTTCGTGAACGGCTCCGGGTTAATACGATCATCTCCGTCCCGTTAAAACCCTGGCAGGCCTCAGAGTACGTTCTCAGGTTCGTCGCCATTAAGTTGGTGGTGTAGGTTCAGTTGAGGTGGACTCCTGATTAACACCGATCCGGCTCTGACTACTTGTCCCCATAAGGGCTGGTGGCAACCCTCGCATGGCCTCCCTGCTTTGCATAGATAACCATGGGATCATTAAGGTGACTACACATTCGAACTTGAGATAGCGGCTCTGAGTGGGGACCCTTGTAGCATGAAAAAGTATCAAACCAAACCTAAACTCGTCAGGCACAAACCTGGCAATCAACCAAACTCATCCTCTAATGTAGAGGAGGGGGCTAAGTTAGCTGCGCCGTTGCTTGCAGTTAAAGCTTCAGGAAGTGGAGACATGGTGAATAAGCCAGCTCTGCGGACTGAGGCTAAGGCTGCAGGGGTTCGTGGAGACATGGCGATCGAGTCAGCTCCACTGACCACTGGCACAGCTGCCAAGCACGGCTATGGAGACATGACGAGTGGGTCAGCTCCATTGCCTGGCACAGCGGCTAAGCAAAGGTGTGGAGACATGACGAGTGGGTCAGCTCCTATGCCTTCAAAATCTTCCTCAACCCCTGTTTCAGGCGGTTCCGGGGCTGAGGTCACCAAGCCTGGCCCTGCGAATGCCAAGAAGTCCGTTTGTGGCCAGTGTGATGGGAAGGTTTCGGTGAATGAGCCTACTTCCGGTGCCGCTTCCTCTTCAGGCACACAAAGCTCCTCCGCCAATAAATCTCGGGCTTATGGAACTAGAAGGGCAGCCTTCAAAGTTCTGAGGAAGTTTGAAAATGTCCCTCCTAACACTATGTCCGACAAGGACAAAAAGTCCCTTCAGTGGGCAAAATCACAAATTGGGGAGCACTCTAATCCGCTCCCTCTACACCCTGGAGCTTCAGCTCAGAAACGACAAAGGTCGGCTGAGCAGATGAATCAGGGCAGACAAGACTGCAAAAAGCAGAAAGTAGTGACGGCTCCTACAGGGATAACTCGGCCATTTAGTGAAATGGCCAAAGAGTGCCTGGTTTGGGCCGTGATTGATGCCAGCAAGGGAGATGGAACCATCTCCCCCGAAAACTGGCTTAAGATCAGGCAGGCTTTATTTGGAGTCTGCTGCAGACTGCAGAAGGCCAGCTCGGGTCCACCACCTACGGTGAACGTTGCGGGCTGGTACAAAGGAATCAGGCTGGTTGCGTGTGGGGACCAACGATCAGCCGATTTTTATAAGCAGGCAATCTCCGAGCTGGGGGAACTCTGGCCAGGCGCCAAGCTTAAGGTGGTGCACAGGGATGAGATTCCCAGCCGGCCTAGATGCAGGACTTGGATTCCAAGTTTCCACTCGGATCCAGTGGAAGTCCTGGAAATAGTGCGGCTTTTCAACCCGGATCTTCCAACGGAAAATTGGAGGATTGCGAAAATTGGAGAGCCGGTGGATAATCGGCGGGAGGCCCTCTTCATCATCAATGAAGAAGCACTCCCGGTCTTAGATGCCCGAAAAGGCATTATCAGGTATGGGGTCGAAAAACTAGCCCTGCGGATCTACCGAAGCGACAGGCCAAAGAGCTCTGCTGCGGGAGATCCAACACCTGAGGAACCTCAACCTAAACAGGTGACTAACATGACGGGGGACGCACCTAAAAAGGGGTTGGACACATTTTTGAGGGCGACATCTGAGGATGAGTCGGATGTGAAATCCCTCTACGCAGACGGGGTTAGTGTCGGGACTACCTCCGATTTGGGTGGCTGCCTGGACCTCATGACTCTGGAAGCAGAGGAAGAGGCTGGGCAGACATCTATGTCAGACGGGGAGGACCTGGATCTAACCATCGTCGAAAATAAATGATGGTGAAGGTATTGCAGATCAACCTTCACCATTCCAAAGTAGCATCAGCTACCCTGCTCTTCCGACTGTCTAGGACAGAGGAGGAGCTGATTCTAATCCAAGAACCATGGGTTGCTAAAAACCGGGTTTGCGGGTTACGCACTGAGGGATACAGACTAGTGGTACCCAATGGCTTACATGAGCCACGTGTCTGCATTCTTGTCAAGAAAACCATAAACGTCCTTGTACTACACAATTTCAGTGACAGGGGTAACATGGCTGTTGCAGTGGAAATCGACCAGAGACCATACTGGTTTGTTTCTTGCTACATGGCACACGATCATGGCGATAGCCCACCTTGCGACATTGTCAAGGGTGTTGTGGCTGAAGCCACAAAGATTGGTGTGCCTCTTATTCTAGGGACTGACGCCAACGCTCATAATGAAGTATGGGGTAGCTCCAACACTAATGGCCGAGGTGAGGAACTTTTTGACTTCATCCTGGCCTACGACCTTTCTATTGCCAATACTGGTAGTGAACCAACCTTCCTTACCTCAAACCGCAGGGAGGTTCTTGATGTTACTTTGATTAGTGGGCGGCACTCGCATCTTCTCCGTGACTGGAGGGTTCTACAAGAGTGCTCATTCTCTGATCATAGGTACATATCGTATAACGTGACTGGCCGAAGCTCTGCTATGCAGGCAGCCTTTATCAACAGAAAGAGGACGGACTGGAAGCTATTTAAGTCTCTGGTACGATCCTCACTGGAAACTGCTCCTAGGAGCATTGACTGCTACCATGAATTGGATCGGGCGGTTGACACCCTTACTAGTTCTCTCAACTCCGCGTCTAGGGAAGCATGTAAGCCACCCCCGGCCAGAGGCAATCCTAAGCCTCCCTGGTGGAGTATGGAAATTAGCATCCTGCGGAGAGAATGTAGGAGGGAGTTTAATAGCTCGAAAAGATCTAATGACTGGTCGGTGTATAAAACGAAGCTGAAGGCTTTTAAGTATGCCATACGCAAGGCTAAGAGGTCCTCATGGAGATCTTTCTGTGGAAATGTAGAGAGTTTCAGCGAGGCAAATCGCCTTCGTAAGGTCTTAAGCACGACACCAAAGGCTATGGGGTGCATAATGAACCCTGAGGGCATTTGGACTAGTTCGAGTGCAGATACTCTAAACGTTCTTATGGACGCACATTTCCCGGGTAATTATTGCCCTATAGGGACAGTGCACCAAACGGAACTAAATTACGGTAGAGAGCCACCTTTCAGAATATCAAACTCTCAGCTGAGGTGGGCTATTAACTCCTTTGAGCCGTTTAAATCCCCGGGCCCTGATGGCGTGCTTGCTGCTGACGTTCAGCAGTCCATAGAAGTATCGCTACCATGGCTCAGGGAGATTTATAACGCTTGCCTACGCTTCTCGTATGTTCCCACCAGCTGGCGGGAAACTAGAGTTGTGTTTATTCCGAAAGCAGGAAAAGTCTCTCATGTTAAGCCAAAGGACTATCGTCCAATAAGTCTTAACTCAGTCCTGCTTAAGATTTTGGAAAGGATCATTGATTATCATATTAAACGATCAATCGATCCTATGTTGATCTCGCAGTCACAGCACGCCTATACCAAAGGCAAGTCTGTGGAGAATGCTCTTCACGTCCTTATTGACCAAGTTGAGAAATCTCTTGCTCTAAAGGAATATACGCTTGCTGTCTTCCTGGACATCGAGGGGGCCTTCAACAACGTTAATTCTAACGCAATTGTTGAGGCTCTCTCGGTGATGCATGTGGATGAACGGCTGATTGCTTTTATTGTGCAGCTCCTCAAAAGTAGAGTTGTAATCTCTACGCTGGGTAATGCCAGCGTAAGACGAGGAGTCAGCACGGGCACACCTCAGGGTGGAGTTCTCTCTCCCCTGTTGTGGAACATCACGGTGAATACTCTTCTAAGGAAGCTGGACCGTGCCGGCTGCAAAGTGATTGCTTATGCAGACGACATAGCTGTTTCAGTGTCGGGAAAGTATTTATCTACGCTATCGGAGAGGTTAAATCACTCTCTTGACATAATTTCGCGTTGGAGTCGTGAGTGCGGCTTGAATGTGAATCCTAATAAAACGGAACTAGTGCTGTTTACAAGGAGGTACAAAGTTCCTGATTTTGAGTTACCCAAATTGAATGGGGTCTCCATTAACTTGAGCCAGAAGGTCAAATACTTAGGGCTGATCCTTGACTCGAAGTTACTATGGACGTACAATGTGGCAGAAAGAGCTCGGAAGGCTTTCAACGCACTTTACTGCTGCAAAAGGGCCATAGGGGCGAGTTGGGGATTGCAGCCTCGTACTGTTGATTGGCTTTACACTGCTGTGGTGGAACCAATTCTTTTGTTTGGGGTGGCGTTCTGGTGGCAGGCTGCTCTTAAGGCTACCTGCAAACAGCAGCTTGAAAAAGTGCGGAGAATGGCTGCACTACTGGTAACTGGAGCGCTCCGCTCCACCCCTACTAAGGCACTGTTTGTGCTGCTACATTGGCTGCCAACCAACCTACTGATCTCACAGCAAGCTAATCTTGCAGCTGTGAGACTAAATTGTATCTCAGCATGGAATAGGACAGAGTTCGGTCATGCGAGGATCTTGGCCGAGGGAGTACCCGCACCAGCGGTTGTTGACTACATCGCCCCACAATGCATACTGGATTTGGAGTTTACAACTCGCATTCCATGCAAGGAGGAATGGTGTGATGGTATCACCCTTGATAATGGGCTTATCCATGTGTACACTGACGGCTCAAAGCTAAACAATAGAGTTGGGAGTGGTGTATACTCAGATGAGCTGAATCTCAAGCTGTCCCTCCGTCTACCAGACCACTGTAGTGTCTTTCAGGCGGAGGTAGTGGCTATTTATCAGGCAGTCGAATGGCTTCTGTGTAATCGAATATTCGGGGTCAATATTGGTATTTTCACAGATAGCCAAGCGGCTATTATGTCCCTTGCTGGTCCTTGTACAATGTCCAAGATTGTTGCTGAATGCCGTGCATCTCTTAGGGAGATGTCGAGACATTCGGTTGTTCAATTGATTTGGGTACCTGGACATGGGGGTTTTCAGGGCAACTGTGAGGCCGATGAGCTAGCAAGGCTTGGAACTTTGCTACCCGGGGTCTCTTGCTCCTTTTCAATAGGTATACCGATGACATCCGTCAAACTGGCCATAAGGCAAAAATATCTTGAGGACGCTAAGAAGTCCTGGGCAGATGAATCTTCCTGTGCGATAACAAGGCAGTCCTGGGTATCCATGGATGCGCATCGCACCAGGCAGCTTTTAGGCTTAACTCGAAGCGCCCTTCGTTGCACTGTGGGCGTTCTAACGGGCCACTGCCTGATAGGACGGCATGCACAACGTTTGGGCGTAGAGTTTAATGACTTCTGTCGGAGCTGTGGCTCTGAGGATGAGGAGGAAACCGTCCTTCACCTCATGTGCCAGTGTCCGGCTTTGGCAAGGAGAAGACTGGCGGCACTTGGTGCACCCTTTCTCTCAAACCTGACGGAACTGTCCCTGGTAGAGCTAAAGGGGATAGTCCGGTTTATCAAAGGAAGCAAATGGTTTCCTGACTTTAGTGAGTAGAAGAGAGTCACTAAAATATTGTGGTATCACAACGGGCCTCTCCTGTGCCTATGTGTGCTGGTCGTCAGGCCTCTGAAGATCGGCAGCCACGTTAACCTAACCTAACCTAACAGGGGTCTTAATAAGGCAACAGTTAAAGAGCTTTTTCCGTTACCAAGAATCGATGACCATTTAGACAGCCTACATGGGCAATTATACTTTACGTCTTTGGATATGTACAGTGGTTATTATCAGATACCTGAAGCTTGAGTAGCCTAGTCGGTAGAGCACTGGCTTCTTGCGTGTGGGGTCCCTGGTTCGAATCCAGGGACTAATTTGATTTCATGAATTAAATTCAGGAAAAAATCAGCAGTTTAAATCTTTGGAAGAAACTTTTAGGCCTTAAAAAAGATGTGATATAGCATATGAATAAACAGTAAGATTATTTTTGATCTGCAAATATTTCCAGGCAAAGAATAGTTAAAGGATAGCAAAGTAGAGTTAATCGAAATATATTTCCATTATCAACTAAGTATCAAGTGGCATTTATTATTGTCGGTAATATCTTTCCCGGAAATATACTTATTGACCGACTTCGCTACTTACTTCTGACAATAATATCCAAACTCTCATGCATGACTTAGTGAAAACAATCAAAAGCTAAGCGTGCATACGAGATTATTGGTAATATTATGGATTTAAACTCAAATTATCTGTGTGAGTACATCAATGTGTTTGCACTTGCTTCTTAAAATCTTTATCTACCTTTCGTAAACAATACTAAAGCGAATGAAACTTGTCATAAATGCTCGCACAAATGCATTCTCACCGTATATACTTATTGAGGATTTAATGACAATGGCGAAGTAATTATTCGGCTACTCTCGCATAGCCCTGGTAGATGTCCCTGGTAGAGCTAAAGGGGATAGTCCGGTTTATCAAAGGAAGCAAATGGTTTCCTGACTTTAGTGAGTAGAAGAGAGTCACTAAAATATTGTGGTATCACAACGGGCCTCTCCTGTGCCTATGTGTGCTGGTCGTCAGGCCTCTGAAGATCGGCAGCCACGTTAACCTAACCTAACCTAACAGGGGTCTTAATAAGGCAACAGTTAAAGAGCTTTTTCCGTTACCAAGAATCGATGACCATTTAGACAGCCTACATGGGCAATTATACTTTACGTCTTTGGATATGTACAGTGGTTATTATCAGATACCTGAAGCTTGAGTAGCCTAGTCGGTAGAGCACTGGCTTCTTCCGTGTGGGGTCCCTGGTTCGAATCCAGGTTCAGACGAGGGTCCGCACACCAAGCTTTGAGCTCACTTAGCTCTGATTAGGTACCTGATTTAAATCAGGGGTAAAGTGAGTCGCGGAACTAATCACTCCACACTCCTATTCACAATGATCAAAAAAATTGTAATGAAGCTCTCTACCAGCTTCAACCGCTAGACCCGTACAAGGGTTGTCGTGGGATTACTTTACTTTTATTATCAGATACCAATGCATGAAAATTCAAAAGAGAAAACTGCGCTCGTAACCCCAGACGGGAAATATTATTTCAAAAGATTACTATTTCGGTTTCGAGATTTCAAAAGAGGGTATATCGCCAGGTGAAATTTCGCCAAATTTTTGCGACGTTAGAAGGCTCATAGGTTTCATTTACAATTTTTCATTTACTGCGCAAAAATGAGGATTTTATTTAGGGGTTGAGTCAAGAAGCAGCCTTTAATGATATATTGATTGATGCACCCGTTTTATGTGTTTATAATTCGCATGCTCGAACGGAATTATACACTGATGATAGTGCACTTGGACTGGGGTCAACGTTATTGCAAGAGCAACCAGATGGAAAACTGGATCCTTTGCCTACTATAGTCGGAAAACCACTTCAGAAGAATCAAGATGTACTTCATTCGGACTAAAAGCGCTAGCCATCGGGCGCTTTTAAGTTAAAGTTTAGAGTTTATTTGTTAGGCATTCATTTCACCATAAAAGTTGACTGTAACAGTCTTAAATTTTTTGAAGCGAAGAAGGATATCTGTCCGCGAGTCGCTAGGTGGCTCATGAGGCTATCCGAAAACACTTATGACATACAGTATCACACTGGTTCTACAAATGCAGTGGCCAATTCATTGAGTCGGCACTCTGTTAATGATTCAGAGTACAAGTGCTGATCAATAAGTAATGATAATCGGTTATTTCCAGTTCGAAAAAAAAGTAAAAAAAAATTTTTTTTCACTAAGTTAGCATAAAAAGAAACATATAAATAGACCATAGCTCCAGGGAGGTATATTCATTTGAATACGAACAGTCGAAGAGAGAGCATCAAAATGGAGAAAAACGAAATTAGAGCTGTCATTAAGTACTTTTGTTTGAAAAAATTGTCTAGCAGAGGCATACACGGCGACATAGTGGAAACACTAGGGTTCTTTGTTCTTCCATATACCACCGTTGCACGCTGAGCCAAAGAGTTTAAGCTGGGAAGACCATGTCCATGTGAAAAAAATCAAAGATATCATATTGGTAGATCAAAGACTGACCATAAGGCAAGTAGTTGAAATCACAGAGATCTCAAATGGCACTGTTCAACTAATCGTTGCCCACGAATTAGAAGGAGAAGGTCTCTGCGCGTTGGGGGCCGAGAATGTTAGCCGACTGGCAAAAGAAGAAACGAGTCGACATTTCGAGAGTGAATCTCGAAAAGTTTCAGGCAGATCAGGAGATTTTTTTTGTCACGTTTCGTGACCATAAATGAGATTTGAATCTACCATTTTGATTCACAAACCAAACAGCAATCGATGACGTGGAAGCAACCCTCTTTACCAACGCCAAAGGAATTCAAAGTGTCGAGCTCGGCGAGGAAAGTTATGCATGAGTTTTTTGAGACACTGAAGGAATCATCATAGTGGAATATTTGGAAAAAGGAGCCACTATATCAGGCTGCTTCTACGCAGACAAACAAGAAGATTGCGAGAGGCAATGAAGGAAAAAAGACGTGGCTGCAATTTAAAAACTCTAGCGCACCTGAACCGCTAGAAACACTAATGTTCGAAGAACAGTACAAGAATTGTGCAGGTTTTGAGTGCATATTCCACCACATGAGCTGCTTATTACGGCCAAACTATTTCAAACACCACGTTTTACTATGGTCTCAAGAATGCATTATAACTCATATGGTGGAAGGTTTCAGATTTTACCACTGGCATGAATTTCAACGTTTATGAGAGCAAAACACGGGTTAATTATATTCGTTATCAGTTGCTTATTTCACAAAATTTGAAAGTAGCATCTCATATAACATCAATGAAGAAAATGCTCAGTGCCTGCAGCACTGTAACTGAAGTTGGTGTTTGGGGCTGCGATCCGAAAAATTTGCAGAACTTGGGGAATTGAAACATCGGTTATTTATTTTCATTGTAAATGTTTCCGGTATGAATACTAACTTTAAGCATTTATTGATACAAAAGTAGCACAACCGACTCGTGCTGGCAACCTTTCGCCAATATCAAAGCCAAGAATATATCACATTTGCTTCACGTTGTTTAATTACATTCGAAGTTATAGGAGTATAAAGAAATTTAGAGTTACCTGCAGCGAGTTTTTTCAAATAATCAATAACTTAATATTTGCTGTTTATTGTCACTACAATATCATTACCATTTGAAAATTCTACGAAACTCTAGCGCACCTGAACCGCTAGAAACACTAATGTTCGAAGAACAGTAGAAGAATCGTGCAGGTTTTGAGTGCATATTCCACCACATGCGCTGCTTATTACGGCCAAATTGTTTCAAATGCCACGTTTTACTTTGGTCTCAAGAATGCATTATAGTAGAAGGTTTCAGATATTACCACTGGCATGAATTTCAACGTTTATGAGAGCAAAACAGGGGTTAATTATATTCGTTATCAGTTGCTTATTTCACAAAATTTTGAAAGCAGCATCTCATACAATATCAATGAAGAAAATGCTCAGTGCCTGCAGCACTGTAACTAAAGTTGGAGTTTGGGGCTGCGATCCGAAAAATTTGCAGAACTTGGGGAATTGAAACATCGGTTATTTATTTTCATTGTAAATGTTTCCGGTATGAATACTAACTTTAAGCATTTATTGATACAAAAGTAGCACAACCGACTCGTGCTGGCAACCTTTCGCCAATATCAAAGCCAAGAATATATCACATTTGCTTCACGTTGTTATATTACATTTGAAGTTATAGGAGTATAAAGAAATTTAGGGCTACCTGCAGCGAGTTTTTTCAAATAATCGAAAGCTTAATATTTGCTGTTTATTGTCACTACAATATCATAACCAATTGAAAATTCTACGATAAAACCGCTTAATAAAGATATTGAAACAAACACAAAACCAACAATAGCTGGCAACCCTATCATGGCTTTTCAACCAAATTTGGCTTGAATAATGTTTATAATAGGTTCCAGTAATTGTATGAAATTCGTATTGATTTCATGACTGCACTGGAAGTTATAGGGCAAAAAGTTTTATTTTCCTGGGCGAATTTTCAAAACCAAAGACACAAAAATTACCATAGCTGGCAGCACCAATCGAATTTTTCAACCAAATTTCTATTAAACAGAGTTTAGAGTAAAGTTCAGCTACTGTGTCAATTTCATGAAAATTGGTAACTTATTCACATTTCATAGGGCAAAAAGCATTTTTTTTTCTTTGTAAATTTTCAAGATGGCACCACTGGAACAGAGTTGCCTACAATTCAAAATCGCTTCTATCAGACCTGGCCCTACTTAAGTCCAATGCATTCTTAAAATTTCAATTCTATCTGATTATTGATTCGTGAGTTCCCGTGAACAGAAGTTTTTGAAGCTAAAAATATAGGTTAACTGAGAAAGGGTTACCGTTCTTGTCCGACATGAAATTTCCAAAGTTTTACTTTGACTGTGTAGATTAAGCATAAGATTTGTATATAGATTGGTTTTATTGTAGAAACGGACATTTTTTAGGATATTCGATGGTTTGAACGTTTTCACTTCCAAATTTTTATTTTTTCAAATTTAAGACACCAAAATTAACATAGCTGGCAGCTCCAACCGAATTTTTCAACCAAATTTCTACCAAACGTGGTTTAAAGTAAGGTGCAGCTACGGTGCGAATTTTGTCAAAATCGAACGATTCAATCAGAATTTATAGGGCTAAAAGCAGTTATCTTTTTTAGTGATTTTTCAAGATGGCACCACTGGCACAGAATCACCCGCATTTCAAAATCACTTCTATCAGACCTGGTCCTATATAAGACTAATACATTCTGCAAATTTCAATAAATTCTGTTCATCGGATCGTGAGTTTCCGTGAACAGAAGTTTTTGATGCTAAAATTATAGGTAACTTGGGCAAGGGTTACCATGCGTGCCCGTTATACCATATCAAATTTTTTTGTTTGTTTATGTAAACAAGGCATAAAATTTACATATGAGTGGCTTTGTTTTTAAGAAACGACATTTTTTCAAGAGAGACGATGATTTGGAGGTTTTCACTTTCAGTGCCTGCCCTAGCTACAGGGTTGCCAGCACGCTCATCAAAAGCTACACAAATCTACAACTAACTAATACCAATATGTCCTGAAAATTTCGTAATGATTGAATAGCTTTGTCAGAAGTTATCGCAATTTAAAAATTTTCAAGTTTTCCCGTTCTCTTTTTATGCACTCAGCGCACACATGGGGTTAATAAATTCCAAAACATTATCCAATTCACATGTAAAACACGTTCAAAATTTATTTCGTCAACTTTATTTTTGCAAAAATTATTTGCGTACGAAAAAATAGGTATATTAAAAATATGACTAAAATGGCCGCCGGCGCCAAAGGGTTAAAGATTTTTAACTTTTTGTGAGACCTGGCACTATTCTGCATATACACCAATGTGTCCTGAAAATTTCAGCTCAATCGGATGGCGCGTTCCTGAGATTTTTTCACTGAAATTTTTTGATGATATATATATATATATATATAGAAATATGAATTTTTGGCCAAAGTGATTTTAATACTAATGTTCTTCTTCGAACATTAGTAAAAACAGGATTCGAGTTTTTACATCTTTCCTCGGAAAAATTTTTTTACATCATCCAGTCACTTTTACATCTTTGTTCGGCTCAAACAACACCTTCAGGGTAAAAAATTTGAAGATGATAGTGAAGTGATGGCCACTGTTGAGGCATTTGGCGAGAGTCAAGATAAAGAATTTTTTTCTAAGGGTATCCTGGGTTTGGAAAAAAGATGGACTAAATGTATTGCCTGTATAGGGGAGTATGTTGAAAAACAAATATATTTTTTACGTTTAATCACCTTGGTTTATATTCATTATCATTACTTATTGGTCGACCCTCGTAAATATTGCGGGCCTACCCATGTTGGGGATTCAGATTTCTGCCGATTGGGTATCTGCTACGCAAGAGAGATATAAGGAAATATCGGATATTCGCAAGATGTTAGAGCTAGACGATGTTTCTACTCGTGAAAAGTTTACTCTGCATAATGAAAGAGTATATCGGACAGAAAATTGCAAATGAGGACTTTGCGCTCCTGAAAAATTGAAAAATGAGCTTATAGTAGAAGCTCACCGATCTCTCGCTCATTGAAAAAAAACTGGAAAAGCTCAAAGAATAAAAGATGCAGTAAGCAATTTGATAGATAGATGCTTGAACTGCTTCTTTTATAAAACACTAACAGGAAGACAACTTGGCTTCCTTCATCCATTGGATAAGGAAACAACTTCCTTCGACACAGTGCACGTGGATCATTTAGGCCCATTTGTCAGGACACGGTCGAGAATAAAGTTTGTTTTCGTACTAGTTGCCGGGTACTCAAAGCACTCCTTCCTTTGATTAGTAGCTTACGTAGATGCTGTTGAACCAATAGCCGCAATTTGCATAACATAGACCACATTATACATCGAGTGACGTAGGAGACAAATTCAAATTTGGTATTTCAATATCTTAGCGTATCCTTGCAGGATAGCTCTTTAACACTGGAAATTATTAAATTAAATTTGGAAATGAATCACAAAAGTAATCCCTACGTTGAAGAGCTATTACAAAAAAATGCAGTAAGTTGAAAGAACCAATTTAATGTGAAAAACCAATCAGCTCCTTTTCTTCATGTTGGGGAATTGGTGCTGATTAAAGTGAATAGTAGGTCTATCGGTGAATTCGTGAATTGCGTCCTAAACATTGAGGGTTTTACACAATAACAAAGGTGTTGCCCGGCGTATGAAATACAGAGTGTTGCTGGCGAGAAGTAGTCCGAAAAACAATTTAGGGGGTATTTCTGATTGCTAGCATCAAATGCATCCAATCTCAATCTAAAATTTTAATCCAAAAGTAAAAAAACTTGCAACTTGATGAGATTGATATATTAATTGCGTATTGAATAGCTGAATTTACTTTTATTTGATTTAGTATTATAATAATGAAGTATCCATACCATTTATGCTTGTAAAGCATTGTTAAACAGACAAATGAGCAAAATCACATTTGCCACATAGACGGAGGCGTCATGCAATAGGACGTGGCCGAATGTTGTAATATTTTCAAATTTGTAATATTTGTAATATTTTCAAATTTAGATGGCGGTAAAGAGTATTCCAAACATCTGTCTGTTAAAAAAGGGGAAATTAGTTGTAAGAGAGAGATAGAGAGAGAGAGAGAGTTGAAAGACGTGTTTGATTTCATGAATTAAATTCAGGAAAAAATCAGCAGTTTAAATCTTTGGAAGAAACTTTTAGGCCTTAAAAAAGATGTGATATAGCATATGAATAAACAGTAAGATTATTTTTGATCTGCAAATATTTCCAGGCAAAGAATAGTTAAAGGATAGCAAAGTAGAGTTAATCGAAATATATTTCCATTATCAACTAAGTATCAAGTGGCATTTATTATTGTCGGTAATATCTTTCCCGGAAATATACTTATTGACCGACTTCGCTACTTACTTCTGACAATAATATCCAAACTCTCATGCATGACTTAGTGAAAACAATCAAAAGCTAAGCGTGCATACGAGATTATTGGTAATATTATGGATTTAAACTCAAATTATCTGTGTGAGTACATCAATGTGTTTGCACTTGCTTCTTAAAATCTTTATCTACCTTTCGTAAACAATACTAAAGCGAATGAAACTTGTCATAAATGCTCGCACAAATGCATTCTCACCGTATATACTTATTGAGGATTTAATGACAATGGCGAAGTAATTATTCGGCTACTCTCGCATAGCAATACGTCGATCGACTTATGGCTGTAATTATTCCCAACTTCGGACCGAGTGAAAGTTGCGAAAATGAAACCACCAGCAAAAGTTTATTATCGTAATTGCATTTAGTTCTCATATGGCACCTACATGCTAATACGTTGAGAAAACAATTCGATGAAAAGATTCAATACAATGTCACCGCTAGTATCGAGGGAAAAATGTATGGAACGAAAGACTTAGGCCAGTAACTTGAACTACAATATTTAAGGTTTGTATTAGATAGAAGACGTTTATGTTTCGCACGTTACTTTCAAAACTAATTTCTCTTGACTGTATGACATAAAGTTTTGAAGCTACTGCGGAAAAAAACCGAGAGGTTTTGTCAAAATTTGAATTTGTGAAATCAAATTGCGTGAAGTATGCACGGATGACTTCGGATGACTTCGGATGACTTATCGAACACGTGTCCACTTTCATTTTATTTGATAATGCTTCTTAGAAGCTACTGTTTTCAGTGAGAGATTTTGAAACAAAAATATAATTACATGTTGTCTGTGAAAATAAGTTTTGTCCATTTGGTTTAATTATTAAGTGGGCCTGGGTTGGTCGTCGGCTATATATTCAATACTAATTCAAATTTTGACAATAAATTGTATGGAATGTATTTTAAGTGTTTTTAACAATATATTTTTATTGACAATTTTCATTGGTTTACTGCTTACACCACAAAAAGGTAGTCAAACCACGCTATGCAGACTTGTGCTGCTGTGCCAAGTCATAGAGAAACAATAACTTAATTTAGAGAAGAAACAATAACTTAATTTAGAGCAAAGAAAAAGAGGCTCAAATATTTCACTACCATTACACTATCAGTTAGAATGCTGTGACACTGATTCGATAAGTGAGCAACACACAAATCGCATTCCAAACAATGTAGAAAATCGAATCCAAGAATCATACATGCACTTATTTCAGAAATTATTTCATTGTTTTGACACGGAATTCATGAACATCGCACCGGTGGACTGCTGACCGAAAGAATGATGAAGGTCAAACTATTTAATATCTCTATTGGTGCTACTAATTAAAGTGATTTCATTTTTTGTGTTTTGTTTTTCTGTCGACGCTTATCACAGTAGGATATTATCGGACAATTTTAAAATGATCGACTCTCTTATTAATCTAAATCACCCGAGAGTTTTTTCATCAGATTGAGCGCGAATGGGAGCTACGTTTGGATGGTAAAAACTGATATTACAACATCGCAAGCAATTCAAGTGGAAAATGATGACTACTTGAAGTTAGGCTTGGACAACAAGCTGATGTAGAGGAGTTAGGGTTTATTGAAAATATTTCGACTGCATTTCAAAGTTGTTTTTGTCCTAGTTTTTACTATATTTTAATTTCGGAAAACTGACACCATACCATTTAAATGAAATGTTTTTTTTTATTTATTGTAGCAAGTGAGTAAGATGCATGTCAGTGAAAATCTGTTAGGTAGGTAGGTAAATTAAATCTCACATTCAGAGTTTGAAATAAAAGACATATGTACTCACAGCAGATACCTCGAATATCACCCTCTCACAGCCACTGTTATCAAAAAACCATCAGATTTCTTTCGTTAACTGAACTTTTTGCTAAAAATTGCCAAAGGTTAGGTCAGTCAGACCTGAGAAGAAATCTTTTAACAAATACAATTTGAGTACAGCAACAGTTTCAATGATTTTCATAAACTTACTTTCAATGTCACTTCAAAAAATTATGTTAGGAGAAAGTGTTCGAAACACTTCAAAATCAATATTCGTTGAAATATGCACCAATAAAACACTCCTATTTAAACTTTCTAATACATTTAGTTGTTTTGTTTACCAGGAAAAGAAAACTGGGAGGACTAGTGCTTCCAAACATGAAGGGTGTAACACTTCAACTTTCAGATGAAGTCAAATATCTTGGAGTAATCTTGGACAAAAAACTTCTCTGGAAGAAACATGTAGAAGTGAAGATTACTCGTGCTTTAAAAGCTTTGCAAGAGAGCTTTTGCTACCACATGGGGTCTAAAGCCTCGTGTAGTGATGTGGATCTATACAGCAATAATTAGGCCGATGTTCACGCACGCATCGGTGCTGTGGTGGACTATCGGGGGGCTATTGTATGCTCGGAAAAAGTTAGCCACGCTGCCAAGGACGGTGTGTCTGGGTATCTGTGGTGCCATGAGCACTACTCCGGGTGCAGCTCTTGATGCGCTTCTCAATCTACTTTCTCTCGACATTCAAGTTCAGAGTGTGGCGATGAGCTCTGCCCATAGACTAGCTCAGCTTGGCTTATGGGTAGGTGAAGACGATGTGCGACACTGCTCTATTAGTGGTTCGATGTGTGAGATCTCTCCGATTCTCACTATGCCTTCGGACGCTCGGGTGCTCTTCATCGACTTCAGAAGAAGGTACGAAGTAATCCTCTTAAGCAGAAGTAACTGGGACGATCCAGATCTGTGTACGAGGAGATATTCTTAGGTCTTCTTCACGGACGGCTCGAGGTCAGATAGTAGATCTGGAGCTGGTGTCTATCTACATTCATCGAATGGCAGGTAGGCTTTCTCTCTTGGAGAGCACGATTCGGTTTTTCAAGCAGAAATATTTGCTATCCTGAGAGCTGCCTGTTGGGCAATTGAAGAAAGATGGAGGGGAAAGAGCATTGCTATTTGCAGTGACAGTCAAGCTGCACTGATCGCGCTGCGTAGACCCCTGACAAACTCGAAAATTGTCCAAGAGTGCAGAACACAATTAAACTCTGTCGCCAGATTCAATAGGGTGCATCTGCTCTGGGTACCGGGGCACTGTGGTGTTAAGGGAAATGAAATTGCTGACGTCTTTGCGAAGCAAGGTTCGGGACTTCTACTACGAGGCCCTGAACCCGCCTTGGGTGTGCCGACCGCATCTGAAAGTGCCATTCTTCGAAAGTGGGTAGATGATGCTCACAAAGATAGATGGACGACTGCTGGTGTGGCCAGGCACACGAAGGTCTTCCTTTCAGAACCCAACCATGTGACTGCGGGATTTTTGCTCAATAAGAGCAGGAAAGTTTGCAGGGCCATGGTAAGTATTCTGACTGGACACAACTGTCTAGGAGGACATATGTACCGAATAGGTGTTGTACAGGATGACCTCTGTTCATCTTGTCTAGAAGAGGCTTACTCTGTGGAGCATTTGCTCTGTGAATGCCCAGCGTTTGCGCGTCTCAGATATCAATGCTTTGGCTGGGATGTTGCACGCATGCAGACGATAGCCTTTTTTCCCCTATCAGTGATCCTATACTTTATCAAGAAGTCTGGGAAACTATGGTAGGCAGGGGGAAATGAGTACAATGGGTCCTTTGGCCTGAGTGCTTGGAGGTGCCATTGCGCCTCTCCCCCAACTCACACACATACACATTCATTTATTCCAACTGAAAGTACAACTCACGAGCTCAGTTCAACGACAAGATCGACCACTTTTGATGCAGGACAAAAAAAATCCCAGGCATTAGTTTTAGTTCTACATTCAAGAATGAAAACTACAGTAAATATTAGTATTCTTTTCTAATATCACTTAAGACTACGATAAACTTGTTTGGAGATAAGCGATTCTCATTGAAACACATCCTTAATATAGCACTTCTCAGCTGGCTGCGTTCTTCGTCAAGATAAGATCAAGGTAGAATTGTGCTATATTCACACCATCCATTTAATTATTGGTGTTTTTTTCTCGTTTCCAGCTTGGTATCGATTCCTGATTAAGATGCTGACAAAAGGATTTTAATAAAGAATCGAAACCACAGTGTTATTATTTGAGTTCTTTATAGCTTTTTATATGAATCATGGCTCATTGCAATGTGAACTCTTGTACTATAAAATCTGACAGTTTTCTGTTTATTACATGTTCCGATTTTAGCGGTAAAACTTTTCATGAAAGCTGTTGTGGCGATGCACTCATTAGCATGGTGAGTTTGTATTGGCTTTGCAGCCACTGCCACTCATCACCTATGGCACACTATTCGGCAAAGATACGTGTTACAAAGCAATGCCTTAAAGACGTGGCGAAAGTTTTTCCTTTTTCATTTATTTCATTTATTTCAAGCCAAGCAAGGCATATAACAAAAAATTATAACAAATCACAATTCGAATTAAATATAAGTTTTCTTAAACTACACTATAACAAGCTAGCATAAATAATTTTAAGTCCATATTTCAAACTTATATTTGGTTGTCAATTTGAGGAATTTATAAGGAAAAATGTTTTTTTTTTTAGGATTTTAGAGCCTTGAATGGGGCATATTTGAAACTTGTCTTGGGAATAGATAAGGAATAGTTTATTTATTTATTTACCAAACAAGGTATAATAATAATACATATAAATGAAATAAATATAAAACATAAAAACAAACCGGACAAATTTAAAGAAAAAAAAACAGGCTTAAAATAGGTATAAAATACAAACAAATATAATATAAATAAATAAACATTCGATAAATAAATACACAAAGCTAATTTACATGTAGGTCACAATATTAAATACGCAAAACGCAAAAACGAATTTAATTAATTATCTAATTAAACAATTATGAAAATAGTCCTAAGTCATAAGAAGATACTAGGCCGGTAGACTAGGGAGGGTAGGATAAGAGAGCCTTGGTAACTCTATTTTTAAAGGACACTTTGGATATCGTGGGGGAAAAGTGTTGGCTCATACTGTTGAATATTTTGCAGCATCTGTTAATTGGCTCATTATCAGCATATGCGGTGCTATGCTTATATTCAACTAGCATTCGTCGGGATCTAGTGACTCTCAAGGGCTGATTAAGCACAAATCTTTTCTGTATATAGTCGACCTTAACAGCGTCTCTAATGACATCAAAACTGAAGCAGGCAGATAACATTAATCTTCTGGATGCAAGAGGTAATAAGTTTAGAAGTCTAAGGCGAAATTCATACGACGGTAAATTGCTAAAATCACTTGGATAGTAAAGACCTCTAAGAGCGAATAGCAAGAATTGCTTCTGGATAGATTCAAATCTCTGGCTGTGAATTTCGAAAACTGGGTTCCAGATAATGCAAGCATACTCAAGAAGAGGGCGAACGAGCGCGGTGTAAAGTGATTTGGTAACCCAAAGGTTCTGAAACTCCCTGGCCCGTCGCTTAATGAAGCCAAGTCGTTTACTTGCTTGAGAAATCATTTTGTCGTAATGAAAATTAAAGCGGAGCTTTTCATCGAGCACCACACCGAGGTCTAAAATATTGTCCACTCTACTAAGTGCCGTATTGCTTAAAAGGTACGTATAATGTACGCGCGTACTTTTTCTAGAAAAGCTAATTACATGACACTTTGCGATGTTGAGAGGTAGGTTATTCACGCTGCACCAATGTTCGAGGGAATTTAGTTTTGATTGAAAAAAGCTGGCATCTGAAGACGACTTTATAGCATAATAAATTTTCAGGTCGTCCACATAGAGTAGATGAGGCACATCAGATAAAACCTGTGACAAGTCTGATATAAAAATATTAAAAAGTAAAGGGCCAAGATGACTACCTTGAGGTACACCTGAATTGACATGAATTTTTTTAGAAATAAGCCCTTGGAATTTCACATGTTGTGAGCGGTTGTGGAGGTAAGAGCTAAGCCATTTTAGTAGAGAACCGGCAATTCCGAATTGCTGTAGCTTGGAAATCAAAATGGAGTGGTCAACACGGTCAAATGCTTTGCTAAAGTCAGTGTAGACTGCGTCAATTTGATCACCTTTCTCCATTTTACAAAGAACATGGGAAACCAGCACCATTAGGTTGGTAGTGGTAGAACGTCCTTTCCGAAAACCATGCTGCTGTTCGTTAAGTCGAGAATCGACCAGAGGGGATAGTTTAGCACATATGATTTTTTCGAAGAGTTTAGGAATAGTTGATAAAATGGCAATATCTCTATAATTATGAATTGATCTTCTATCGCCATTTTTGAATATTGGTGTCACGTAGGAGGATTTCCAATACGACGGAAAGTACCCAGAGGAAATAGATGTATTAAATATAATGTGAAGAGGAGTGATTAACTGTGTGGCACATTTAATAAGAAACATTGGAGGAAGAAGATCAGGTCCAGGGCCTTTTTTACTATCAAGCTCCAAGATAGCTTTAGAAATATCATCTCTGGAAATGGTTATAGCCTCAGCGAAAATTGGTCTAGTTACTCTTGGGGAATGACAGAATGATGAAGTACTTGCTGGATTAAAAACGTCTTGGAAGTAGTTGGAAAATTTTTTAAATATTTTGTAGCATCTGTTGATGGGCTCCCTGTCTCCATAAACAGTCTGATGCTGATGTTCATTGAGAAGACGTGTATACCTAGTACGTCTTACAGGGTTATTGAAAGTGATTTTATTCGAAAGATACTTAACGTTGATCAAGCCCCTAATTGCATCGAAAATGAAACATGAGCATAATACCGTTCTCCTCGAAGAAAGTGTCTCAAGGTTTAAAAGGCTTAATCTATAATTATAAAAATGGGATTCCAAACGATGCAACTATATTCCAATATTGGGCAAACTAAGGATACGTAAAGAGATTTTGTAACCCATAAGTTCTTAAATTCTTTCGCACGTCTTTTAATGAATCCTAATTGCTTGCTGGCTCTTGCTAGAACTTTGTCGTACTGAAGATTGAAGCGCAGCTTTTTATCTAGAACGACTCCGAGATCTACAACACTATCCACTTTTTTCAGCAACTGATTACTAAGGCGGCAATTAAAATTTAATGAGCATGACTTGCGGGAAAAGCTTATGGCATGGCTTTTGTCTACGTTAAGAAAAAGTTTATTGCGGTCACACCATCACTCCAACGATAAGAGTTTTGACTGAAGGAAAATTGAATCGGATTCTGATTGAATAGTGTGGTATAATTTTAGATCGTTCGCATAAAAAAGGTGTCGAAATAAAAATATTGAACAGAAGTGGACCTAAGTGGCTGCCTTGCGGTAGCCCCGAGGAGACAGTAATTTTTTTTTTAAGAAAACCTTGGAATTTTATATGTTGTGTTCGATTCCGAAGGTAGCAATCCAACCATCCTAGCAAGTTTCCGGAAATGCCTAGTTTTTGCAGTTTATACTTCAAAACATCATGGTCAACACGGTCAAAAGCTTTGCTGAAATCAGTATATATGGTATCGATCTGACACCCTTTCTCCATATTGTACATCCCAGATCCCAGATGTAAGTACATCCCAGATAAATATCAAAAGGTTGGTGGTAGTTGACCTGCCCTTTCTGAAGCCATGTTGCTGTTCGTTAAGAAGAGAATCAATAGCTATAATGAGTTTATCACAAACAATTTTTTCAAATAGTTTAGGTATAGCTGATATAATGGCAATGCCTCTATAATTTTTAACCGAGCGCTTGTCACCACTTTTATGAATTGGCGTGTGATGAGAAGATTTTTAAAATTGAGGAAATCTACCGCATGATAGCGATTTGGTGAAAATTATAAGCAGGGGTAAGATGATAGTTTCTGCACTGTTGACAATGAAGCTCGGAGGAAGTAGATCTGGTCCAGGGTCTTTTTTCATGTCAAGTTCTCTTATCGCTTTTACAATGTCCTCTCTAGTTAAATATATTTCATCAGCGATAGCAAACTGAGGTGTTGAGACAAGCGACACGTTACATAATCCACTGGGTGGACAGAAAACTTCTTGAAAATGGTCGTCAAACATGTCACATATTTTTAGTGGGTCAGAAGAAAGTCAGTCATTTTTATACATTGCTGTGGGATAGCCTGAAGTTTTTTGCTTGGTGTTCACGAAGTCCAAAAATTTTTTGGGGTCACAGATTATATTTTCCCTAACTATATTAATATAACATTCATATGCTTCGCGAGACTTCCTTAAGAATTCTTTAGCTAGTTCATTGTATCTTCTCTTGATATCTTCGCTAGCATTGATGTCGGTTTTTATTATCTTATATAGTTTGTTTCTCTGATTTCGTAAACACCTCAGAGTTCTATCCAACCAAGGCTCAGATAGTTTATCTTTTCTCTTTATTTTCGGGACGAATTTTTCAACCGCATCAAAAATTAACTGGTAGAATAAAGACACAGCATTGTTCAATTCCAACGTTAATAGAGAACTATTCCAGTCAATATTATTCAAGTGGAGGTTAATGCTCTTATAGTCAGCATTTCGAAAATCATATACAACTGAATTGTTGTGTGATTTTGAGGCTGCCAAATCAGATATAGATAGCTCGACTGTAAAAGCAGTGCGGTGAAAAGTATTGGAAAATAGATGCTTCCCCCTGCCTACCATAGTTTCTGTCAGATTAGTTACTACATCGTCGTAACTGTTGGTAAAAATTATATCTAACCAATTGCCATTTTGGTTAGAAGTCGGGGCGATTTGCTGCAAATCATTGCTGTAAAATACACTTACAAGATTTAAATCAGATGAATCAAAGATATTGAACGGAAGGAGGTTGTTGTCGTTTTCACCTTCCACGAACTTTAAATTTGGACGGTTGAAATCTCCTAGTATTATAATCTTATCATTATCATCAAGTGATGAGACCAGAGAAGAAATGGTTTCGCATATGTCATTGTAAATGGTATCGTCTGAATTAGGCAGGACGTAGAAAGTACCAATGTACAAGAAACCTATGGACCAAGAAATTTCTCGAGAGGGAGTTATGAGCGGCAATGAGTACACCACCACCTCTGGTTTGTCCAGTACGGATATAATTACGGTCATTTCTGTATATGGTCCAGCAACCGTCGAGTTTTTCCTCGTTTAAATGAGAGTGGTTTAACCAGGTTTCAGTAAAGGTAAGCACATTGAATTTGCAAGATTTGGCGTCAAGGAAGAGTAGATTTAGTTTGCCTCTCATACCACCGCAATTGTGGTAAAATAGTTCGAGGCCATGTTTAGATTGTTTTCTGTTAGGATTGATACCTATTGAAATCTTCCCTTGCTTTCTGAAGCTGAGAAATATATTTTGAGAAGACATGTGAAGCGTATAGTTCTAGGTCACTTTTGACTTGGTCTGCGGATACTCCAAGCTATTCGTGGTACCGAGTAAAGATAACATGAAGGGAATCAAAGACAATTGCTGGATCATAATTTTCAGATGAGTTTTAGTTTTACCCTCAAAACATGCGCAGTCGCTGGCTTTGTGCATATAAGCCAGGAAAAGACGAACATTGTCGTATATTTTACCATCCCTTAGCCGAGAAAGTAGATACCTATTTTCTAAATCAGCACTTGATGTAATGATAGTTCACGTGAGACAGTCTTGACCAACAACAAATATCTTCTTTTTGCGTTACCGGCAGTTCTGGTGTTACTGATCTGCTAAAAAAGAGCTTTTGGCCAACTTAAGTATTTGTTAAGGAGTTTGTCAGGACTCCCGTCAGAAATTTTTGATCCAGAGCATCGAAAAAAGATAAAACTTGGACCAACTTCTGAAAATCTATTATAGAACATTTGTGGTCTGATGACCTAGGAATTCTATATAATCGTGCCTGTAGTCGCGTCGGTAATTGCGTCTGATGATATTGTCTGCCTAACATAAACCGGGTTGTCTGAAGATATTTACGGTAGTTAAATTTTGCCCCTTCACACTGTACTACGTAGGGATTGGGACCGATCTGTCAATGATTTTACGCTATGAGGTGGTGTTTTAATTGGTATACACTCTGCAGAAACTTAATTTCTTCCTTCCCGGTTGAATGTGTTAGTGTCCATATTTCTCTCTCACCATTCTCAGTATGGCTTGTTTCCTCAATCTGCATCCTTGGTAGTAGCTTCTTATTGTTTTATGAATGCATCTTTGAGGAACTTCTTTTCTGCTTTCTTACTTTTATTGTGTTGGATTGGGATGATCGTTTCTCGAGTATTTTGTCTACTCGCTACTTCTTTCTTTTTGATCCGCTCAGTTTTCCAATTTAACAATATACCCAATGCTAACAACAGGATTCTCAATTTCGTTCAGACTAATCTTCCTCCTTCTTCCTTTTTTGAGTCTTTCTCTATTTTCATATGTGCGTTCTTATTCTCATTATCCTCTTTTTTATGGGATTAACTCTAAACCTCTTGGTTTCGATTTTAAAAAAGCAGACTATCCCGCTTTGTCCAATTAAACACTACTAACTGGTAGTATAGGTACTAGTGCTACTAACTGGTATTATTTTTTCAGAGGGCTAAATGCGAATGATGCTCCCTACAAATTTCGTTCCTTCATGCCTAGCTTAATTTCCTGTTACAATCCTTCTTTTCACTGTAAAAAAGTTTCAACCTTCCGTGGTTCATTGTTGATGTCGTGATTGCTCTTCGAGCGAAAGATGCAGCGCGGAGCAAATTCAAAAGGCCTAGTTTACTTTATTATCTTTTGAAGTTTCAAATGTTATGGCCTGCAGCTAAAAATGCAGCTTATGACGCGATGCGTACTTACCTTGAGCATGTTGAAGCTTCTATTACATCCAATAATCCTAAGCTTTTCTGCCTCTATATCAACTATTTAAAACTTCCCCTGGCATTCTTTCTTCTACGTCTGCATCCTCATTTCAAGATTGTTGTGAGCTCTGGGCAAAATTTTCTTCTTGTTTAACCTTCCACCACAGCGTCTCTTTGCCAACAATCATTTTTCCTGACCTACTGGTATCCTTTCTTCTTTTTTTACTACTCGGTTGGAAATTGAATGGTGAAGACGGCATACCAGACCTTATCGCTAAATCACTTCCATCTTCTTTGTGCTTTCTTTTGTCAAACATTTTTAACCGTAGCATCACAAACGATTCCTTTCCATCACAAAATTTGGCAAGATATCTCCTATCCATAAAGCTGGTGATATTTCTTCCATCTCTAATTACTGTCCCATATCAGCTATGTCCTGTTCGAAAGAGCCGTTTACAATAGAGTGTACCTTTTCATCCAAATTTTGCTGGCCAGTGAACAGCATAGATTCATTGAAGATATGTCATCGGTTTCAAACATTATCGCAAACATTATCGCAAACGACCAGCAAAATCATATAGCTATCCTTTATGCAAACTTTATCAAAGCTTTCGATTCTGTGAACCATGATAATATTCTGTCGAAGCTAGCTGGATTTGGTCTCCTTGGTGTCTCTTTTCCTTGGTTCTCTTCCTATGTTTGCGATTGCTCTGGTGCTGTGAGTGTTAACTCTTGCTCTTACCTACCCCTTTTTCATATGTTAGGAGTTCCGCCAGTATCCATTTTTGGCCTTCGATTGTTCCTTTTGGTTTTCGACTCAGCTTGCCTTACGCTGATAATTTTAAAATTTTCAAAACAATTGAATGCGCTACTGACTGGTTCATATTGCAGAATGATTCAAATGCTTTGGCTAACTAATGTGTTGCGAATTTACTCACTTTGAATGTTGTGAAGTGTCATCAAATGTCTTTTGCCTACACAACATTCCCTTTGGATTTATCTTACTCTGTACTGAGCCAGTAGTGCCATCTTGAAAAATTACAAAGAAAAAAACCACTTTTTGCTCTATGAATTCTGATTCAGTTACCAGTTTTTCATGAAATTGACACAGTAGCTGAACCTTATTTTAAGCCGTCTTTGTTATAAATTTGGTTGAAAAATTCGATTGGTGCTGCCAGCTATGGTAATTTTTGTGTATTTGGTTTTGAAAATTCGTTCAGGAAAATAAACCTTTTTGCCCTATAACTTCCAGTGCAGTCATGAAATCAATACGAATTTCTTACAATTAATGGAACCTACTATAAACATTATTCTGGCCAAATTTGGTTGAAAAGCCACGATAGGGTTGCCAGCTATTGTTGGTTTTGTGTTTAATTGCAATATTTTTATTAAGAGGTTTTATCGTAGAATTTTCAAATGGTAATGGCATTGTTGTGACAATAAACAGCAAATATTAAGTTTTCGAGTATTATAAAACACTCGCTGCAGGTAACCCTGAATTTCTTTATACTCCTATAACTTCGAATGTAATATAACAAC
This sequence comes from Nemotelus pantherinus, assembly GCA_963978885.1. NCBI lineage: Eukaryota > Metazoa > Arthropoda > Insecta > Diptera > Stratiomyidae > Nemotelus > Nemotelus pantherinus. The sequence continues at coordinate 76,066,112 of OZ022264.1, read as the reverse complement.
GTGAAGCAGATGTGATATATTCTTGGCTTTGATACTGGCAAAAAAATGCCAGCACGAGTCGGTTGTGCTACTTTTGTATCAACAAATGCTTACAGTTAGTATTCATACCGGAAACATTTATAATGAAAATAAATAACCTATGTTTCAATTCCCAAAGTTCTGCAAATTTTTCGGATCGCAGCCCCAAACACCAGCTTCAGTTACAGTGCTACAGGCACTGAGCATTTTCTTCGTTGATCTTATATGAGATGCTGCTTTCAAAATTTTGTGAAATAAGCAACTGATGACGAATATAATTAACCCGTATTTTGCTCTCGTAAACGTTAAAATTCATGCCAGTGGTAATATCTGAAACCTTTCCACCATATAGCTATAATGCATTTTTGAGACCAAAGTAAAACGTGGTGTTTGAAACAGTTTGGCCGTAATAAGCAGCTCCTGTTGTGGAATATGCACTCAAAACCTCCGCGATTCTTCTACTGATCTTCGAACATTAGTGTTTCTAGCGGTTCAGGTGCGCTAGAGTTTTTTTTCAACTTATTTCTTTATTGACATTATGGCCCAGTCATTTTAGCATAAAAAAGGGGTCAACCTCGGAATGGGAGATAATAAGCTGAATTTTTGTATATACCTTCATTTAGGGGTCCTCAAATTTGCCTCAAAAGTTTCATCAAATCTCGTGTCTGCGTCGGAAGTTATTCAAGATCAAAGGTAAGAAAAAACAGTTTTTTGCGATTACCTTGATTTCTATTGCTCCAATGATGTCAACACATAGGATTGAAATTGTAGAGCATAAAATTTGCGACACATTTTATCTGAAGCATTTTTTCATGCGCTCAACCGTTTTTCCGATAGAGGGCGGTAAGTGCGCGCACTCAGCCATATGTACTGTAATGCAAGGTCAACCATGAATACCTGTGAAATACCTTCAGTATTGAATTATTTGTATTATTTATCAGTAAATACATTGTATTTTATAGCATTATACCTATTTTTAAACAATAATTGTGCCAATTAGCCAAAAAAAACTTTCTCAAATCGATGTTATAAAAAGAAACTTATTGGTATGGTCATTGAAAAGTTTGAGAGTGTAAATATCACAACAAAACAAGCGAGAGATGATGCTGATGTTCTAATTATAGTAACAGCTATCGAAGAATCCAGACATGAAAGGACTGCCATCATTATAAGAGAAGACATAGATTTACTAGTTATTTTTATTGGACGCACCCAATTACATCAAGAAAAAATTTCCTTTAAAAAAGTTGGCAAAGACAATGTCAAAACACAAATATATTCTTAATAATAATATATTCTAAGTTTTGACAAATATCCCATTTCTAAAAAGCATGTTTTATTTTTACATGCATTCAGTGGATGTGATACAACTTCTGCGCTGTTTAAAAAAGGAAAAAAAAACTTTCATAAAAGCACTAGAACAACTTGCCAATTTCGACGAACTAGCTCAAGTTTTTCTAGAAGAAAAGTGCCCTGCCCAACAATTATACGATAATGGCATTCGAATCTCCAAATTCTAAGGATAATATCGATCACCATCGATATACTCAGTTCATTAAATCTACAAAACTTAATAAACCTGTCCAGTTATCTAATCTTCCACCGACAAGTGCAGCGGCCCATCAGCATATAAACCGTGTCTATTAATAAGTTCAAAAACGGTTAGGGCATGATTTAGAACCCCAGGAATTGGGTTGGTTGCTCCAAAATGAGTTCCTGGAGCCAATGACAACAATATTACTACCAGTTTCCGATGAATTACTGAATACTTTATTTTGTAGTTGTAAGAATGGATGTGGTGCACGGTGGCGATGTAGAAAATCGGAGCTGCAATGCACTTTAACTTGTGGCCAGTGTAATGGGCAAGCTTGCCTCAATGCTGTTTCATTGCAAAGTGACTGTGAGCAAGAGAGTGTTTTTGACCATGAAATTCAGGAAGGTCTGCAAACACCAATTCAAGGCAACGAAGATGATGACAATGATACAGAAATTCCCGAACGTCCAGAAGATGACGATGATGAAGAAGAAAAGTAATACTTTTGTTATTTAAATTATACAAATAATTCAAAACTGAAGGTTTCACGGTTGACCTTGCATACAGTACATATGACTGAGTGCTGCGTGCTTGCCGTCCTCTATCGGAAAAACGGTTGAGCGCATGAAAAAATGCTTCAGATAAAATGTGTCGCAAATTTTATGCTCTACAATTTCGATCCTATGTGCTAACATCATTGGAGCAATAGAAATCAAGGTAATCGCAAAAAACTCTTTTTTCTTACCTTTGACCTTGAATAACTTCCGACGCAGACACGAGATTTGATGAGACTTTTGAGGCAACTTTGAGGACCCCTAAATGAAGGTATATACAAAAATTCAGCTTATTATCTCTCATTCCGAGGTTGATTGCTAAAATTACTGGGCTATTATTCAACATTACTCAACTTCAATGTTCCATTTGTCCGTAATGGTAACTATTTCTTTTCCCTGCTCTTGAGTTTATCTCGTCAGGTCAATAGCCTTAGTCTTGGTCCTTTTTCTGGAACGTAATCTGTGTTCAAAATTACTTCAACAAATAATGTTTTGTTTCATACTCAGAACATTTTCGTCATTGTTTTGTACATATATATATATATATATATATATATATATATATATATATATATATATATATATATATATATATATATATATATATATATATATATATATATATATATATGTATATATATATATGTATATGTACATGTATACAGGGTGCGTGACCAAAATCCGGACAGTTTTCAAATTGAATTTCCCGCTACATTGTGTTTGTGCCAGAGGTCGCTGTTCGCGTACAAGTAGTAAGCCGACATAAGGTGTTTACCTCAAAATGTTCAGTCTGTCAGAAATGAATCAGGAGTATAATCGAGGAGCCGCCATAATCGAAAGTCTTCGTGCTGGACGGTCAGCACGGGAGATTATTCAACTTTTCCGATATCCAAAATCAACTGTATATGAGGTTGTTACTAAGTACAATGCTCAAGAGCAGTTAAGTGAAGGTTCAAGTACACCGGCAACAAAACGGCACTCAAAAAAACACACCGTGAGAGCCCCTGAAGTCACCAAAAGGACTGGAGAGCTGATTCTGGAAGACCCGGGTTTATCGTTACGAAAACTGGCGTCTTTTGTGGATGTGAGTGGGATTACCGTACGGAGAATCGTTGAGGAGGCCCTTCGGTATTATTCTTACACGATCAAGGTTAGACAAATGCTTTCTGAAGTTGCAAGAACAAAACGAGTGGCTCGCTGCAATTCGATCATTTCTTCTAAGGTGCAATTTGATCATTTCTAAGGAATTTTTGGCCTTTGAATATTCCAGATTTAAATTTCTTGGACTATTACGTATGGAACGTGATTGAAAAGGTTACCAAAAAGTCTTGACATCCAAATGTGACATCATTAATGCCACCATTGAGGCAACGTTCGCCAATATTGACAGCGCAGAATTACAGAGGGCGTGTGAGTGCTTCAGACCGCGAATGGAGGCCGTGATTGAAGCTGATGGAGTCTAAATTGAATAATTACAATGTCAATAGATGCATGAAATGCCATGTAAGACGCTTTTGTACTTAAACTTCATTTCCCAAGTATTGTTTAGCCTCTTAGCATGCACTATGCAGCACAAAAAATCACCCGCAACACCCACAGGATAATAAACAAGGAAGTGATGCTGTCTCCATATAATCTCCAACGTGCCAGGCACGCCAAATCTCTCAAAACAAAGTTAAATCGAGAGATAGTTATTTGTCGATAGAAAATCAGCTTCCAGGCAAGATTTCTTCCTATACACTAATTTGATTTGTCACACATCAAACGTTCAGATATTTTCAGGCGTTTGTCTGCACGCAATAATTCAAGCAACATATATAGTGTCATATGGAGTATCTCATGAGAGTCGATATATGTAGTTATACGCATAGCGATCAATCTTTCTCAAAGTCAGGAAGAAAACTGCTCAAAATTCTATTGTGCAATAACTCGTGCATATAAAAATTACAAAATAAGAACTCAATCAAGCGAAAAGCTCCCATCCAATGTGCATATTGTCAGAAGTTTGGCCACACTACAGCTTATTGCTCACTCTCTAGTGTCTGCGCTATTTGTGCTGAATTTTACACAACAGGATCTTGCGGCAAAAGCAAACAAGACCCAGTATTCAAAAAATGTAGCAATGGTGGTAATAGTCATATTTAAAGGTTTTCCTGTTTTCCAATTGCTGAGAGAAAAAAGGATTCAATTTTAAAACCGTGTTCAACAAGTTATGTGCTCGGTAAACAGCCTCTCAGCCAGAAATCTTTGCATATTCCTGACAAACTACGACTGAAATCAAATACTCCAATGCAATTAAATTTACATGGTCCTACCAAACTAACTACTCAACGCTACTACGCTAACGCCAATTACGAGCTTTCGTCAATCCTTTCAATACCATCAAAAAGTAAAAATCATGTCAAGATGACTCTGGGTAGGATGATGCAAGAAGTTATTAAAAAGCAAAACATTAGATTTCAATTTCTAACGAAGTCCAAATAAGTTCATTTAAGATTGCACGTTGGAGTATAAATGGTCTTGCCCAGCATAAAACAGATTACTTGCTTCGCTTTTAATTACGATATTGATGTGTTTTTTTTTTACATTGGAGACATATCTCATATACGAAAACAATAAATTTAATGTTCCTGGTTACATATTTTATGACATCAAACATTAAAACGGGAAGGCTAGAAGAGGATCAAATATACTTATGTAACAGCAACTGCTGAGTTATTCTTTGGAAAAAGCTAGTAAATGCGATATTCAAGTAACATTAATATGTTTAAGAATACAGTCATGTGAGCTTTTTAATTATATCTCTTTACTGCCCGACAAAATACAACAGTTTAAAGGTTATATGTTTCAAGCAAATTCACTGTATCAAGCAGCTTCAATACTAGACACATTTTTAGGGCAGTCAATTCATAGCTACTAGAGATAAGATGCTCAACGAACCTTTCCAAACTCTGTGGCTTTAGCTATATTTCCAGTCCCTGGCCAATCAACGTGTCGGTCGTTGGACACTAACAAAGTTCCAAACCTCATTGATTTTGTAGTCCAAAGGGAAGACATCTTCACTTTGCAATTGCAGACGCAATTCTTGATCTCCCGTTGAAACAACCCTCTGTCATTTTTTCAATGAATGTGAAACCATACGTTACTAGCTTAATTATCTAATGAAATTAGCTTGTACGCCTTCAATAAACTTCTTAACTTTCTTTTTTAGGCTGAAGACATCAATGTCACAGCTCATTTATTCATGGATGCAGTTACTAACCTAGCTTCAAAAGCCAAATACACCGTTTGTTACGAAAAGTAACTTACACTTCCTTGATTTGATTTTTAGTTCAGGAGAAAAGACGGGCAGGCAGCAAATGGCGCAGATAACCCCAAACAAAAGCGCGACATAACGAAGCGTCCACAGAAGTTTAGGCATCAGTCACAAAGTTAAATGAATTGAAATATCAGTCAATCTCAGAAAATCTCATACCCTTAAAAAATGATGACTATTCGCTGTGGAAGAAAATAAAAAACCCTAGCGCATCAGAACTGCTAAAAACTCTAATGTTCGAAGAACAGTAGAGAATTTGTGCAGATTTTGAGTGTGTATTCTACCACTTCCTTGTTTTCCTACTTAAAACTAATACACCCTTAATAATAATAGAATCTAAGCTTATTTTAATTTCGGTGACTTCATCGAAAGTTACAGCGATAGAAAAGTATTTTGGATTATCATCCGAAAAATGCGCAGATCTTAGAAAATTGAAACATTGTTTAGTTATTTTCATTGCAAATGTTTGCGATGAAAATACATAATGCAAGCATTTATTGGAACGAAAATAATAAAAAGGCTTAGAGCTGGCAGCCCTTTGCTAGTATCGAAGCAAAAAATATGTCGCATCTGCCTTACGTTGAAGTCAACCTGCTCTGCGAATTTCGTATTGATCCGATGACTGCATTGGAAGTTATAGGGATGCAAAGAAATTTAGGGTAACCATTCGCAAAAGTTTTCAAATTTTCTAGATCTTAATATTTGAGGTTTATTTTCACTATAAGATCGTTACGATTTGAAAGTTCTAAGCTGAAATCGCTTACTAGAAGTATGCCAAACAAATACAAAAAAAATCTAGCGCATCAGAACCGCTAGAAAACTAATTTTTGATGAAATTGTCTTTGAATGACAAATAAATGTGAAAAGACGTAATACACTTTTTTGTAGAATCATATCAACCATTCCTTATCCAAAGCAACAAAACTCAGCTATAACATAAATGATGAAAATGTTCAGTGCTGGCAACACTTTCCAAACGAAACAGCAATAAGTTTACAATGACAAGCTCATACTTAAATACACTTATCCTTTGAATATCGTTCTCATCGGAGGATTTCATCGAAATTTTTAGCGGTTAAACGTTGTTTGAGGCTGCCATCCGAAAAATGTTAAAAACTCGGAAAATTTCAAAATTGATTCCTTATTTTTATTGCAAATACTTTACATATGAGTACGTAATTTCAAGCATCCGTTGGTGCAATATTCACGAAAATGGCCAATGCTGGTTACCCTGTGTCAACAGCAAAGGAGTATATATTCCAAATCTGCTTCACGTTAAGTTAAACTCAACTAGTAAATTTCATTTCGATTGAATCCCTGCGCTGAAAGTTATACGGGTGAAAAAAATTTTAGAGCTACCACCCTCAAAACTTTCCATATTTTTAAAGCGTTAATATTTATTGTTAATTTTCATTGCAGGATCATTCCCATTTGCAAATCTAATGACAAATCGCTCAGTAAAGAAATTCCACAAAATTACAAAAATGGTCATAGCTGGCAGCCCTTTCATGATTTCTTACGAAATTCCCCCGACATTTTGCTTTCATTACGGTCCGTTTACGGCATGAAGTTCGTTTTGATTTCATGACTGGACCGGAAGTTATAGGGAAAAAAGCTTTATTTTGCTGAGCAAATTTGCAAGATTTAAGAGACAAAAACCACCATAGCTGGCAGCTCTATTCTAATTTTTCAGCCAAATTTTCACCAAGTGCTATCTTAAGTAAAGCCCAAGTACTGTGTGAATTTTGTTAAAAATCGGATGGCTGAACCGGAAGTTATAGGCCAAAAACCGGTTTTTTTTCTCAGTGATTTTTCAAGATGGTACCACTGCCACAGAGTTGCCCGCATTTCCAAATCACTTCTATCAGACCTGGTGTTGGCTAATACCAACATGTTCTGTAAATTTCATCATGATCGGATAATCCGGTCGTCAGTTCTCGTGAACAGAACTTTCGAGTGCTGAAAATAGAGGTAATTTGGTGATGGGTTGCCGTTCTTGTGCAAATCGAAATTTTCAAAATTTCAATCTGACATGATGGACAAAGGTCAAAATTTATCAATGATATGAAATGTTTGTCAAAAATCAAAAATTTTTCTGGAGGGTCATTGATTTGAAGGATTTTTTTTCAGGAGCCTGCCGTAGAGTTACCCGCACAACCTTGAAACCCCACATGTGCTAAGTCCTAGTCAACATCAATACGCTCTGCAATTTGCACGATGGTTCAATGTTTTCGTCAGAAGTAATGACAAATCAAAATTTGAAAAAAAATCCTTGTCTACTTTTAGGCATGCTACACCCACACACGTCTCAAAATTTCCAATTCTTTATCATGAACAAGCTAAAAACATAATAAGTTTTCATTTCTTATACTTTTTTTAACAAAAATTTACACTGCATGGAAATATAGGGGTACCTCAAAATTCACTAAAACGCTTGCCGCCGCCAAAAGGTTTCGGATATCTGAATTTTAGCAAAACATGGACCTACCTGCTATGTACGTCTACGTCCTCCGAAAATTTCAGCTCAATCGGATCGGCCACTCCAGAGATTATCTTGGAATATCATTTTGCTGATTTATATATATATATATATATATATATATATATATATATATATATATATATATATATATATATATATATATATAAAGAAATATGAATTCTCGGCGAAACGAGTTTAATACTAATTTTCTTCGAAAATTAGTAAAAAATCATAGTTTTCAACCCTATCATTGTTTTGAAATCAAATTTCTACTGAATATTACCTATAAAAGTCTAATTTGCCATTTGATTTTCGTTATTATTCAATGACTGTACTGGAAGCTATAGTGCAAAGCGCTTTATTTTCATCAGAAATTTTCAAAATTTAAGACAACAAAATTACCATAGCTGGCAGCACCAATCGGATTTTTCAACCAAATTTCCATCAAACAGAGTTTAGAGTAAGGTTCAGCTACTGTGTCAATTTCATGAAAATCTGGTAACTTATTCACATTTCATAGGGAAAAAGGCAGTTTTTTTTCTTTGTAATTTTTCAAGATGGCACCACTGGCACAGAGTTGCCTACAATTCAAAATCGCTTCTACCAGATCTGGTCCTTTTTAAGTCCAATGCATTCTGTAAGTTTCAATTGTATCTGATTAGTGATTCGTGAGTTCCCGTGAACATAAATTTTTGATGAATATAAGTTAACTGTGAAAGGGTTACCGTTCTTTTCCGACATGAAATTTCCAAAGTTTTACTTTGAACGTGTAAATAAAGCATAAAATTTGTACACAGATTGGTTTTATTGTAAGAAACGGACATTTTTTTAGGATATTCGATGGTTTGAATATTTTCACTTCCAAATTTGTATTTTTTCAAATTTAAGACACCAAAATTATCATAGCTGGCAGTTCCAACCGAATTTTTCAACCAAATTTCTACCAAACGTGGTTTGAAGTAAAGTCCAGCTATTGTGTGAGTTTCGTTAAATTCCAACGATTCAATCAGAATTTATAGGGCTAAAAGCAGTTATCTTTTTTAGTCATTTTTCATGATGGCCCCACTGGCACAGAATCGCCCGCATTTCAAAATCACTTCTTTAAGATCTGGTCCTACGTAAGGCCAATACATTCTGTAAATTTCAACTAATTCTGCTAGTCGGATCGTGAGTTTCCGTGAACACAAGTTTTTGATGCTTAAAATAAAGGTAAATTCGGAAAGGGTTACCAGGCGTGCCCGTTGTAAAATAGCAAATTTTTTACTTTGGATATGTAGACAAAGCATAAGATTTATATATGATTGGCTTTTTTTTCAAGAAGCAATATTTTTTTCAGGGGAGTCGATGATTTGAAGTTTTTCACTTTCAGCGCCCGCCCTAGCTATACATGGAAATAAGGAAATAAGGACTAATTGGAAACGTACACTGGAAAGTTCTGTTCACGAGAACTGACGACCGGATTATCCGATCATAATGAAATTTACAAAACATGTTGGTATAAGCTAGGACCAGGTCTGGTAGAAGTGATTTTGAAATGCGGGCAGCCCTGTGGTAGTGGTACCATCTTGAAAAATCATTAAGAAAAAAATCAGCTTTTTGGCCTATAACTTCCGATTCAGCCATCACATTTAAATAAAATTCACAAAATATTACTTTAGATAATATTTGGTGAAAATTTGGCTAAAAAGTTAGAATAGATTTGCCAGCTATGGGGATTTTTGTCTCCTAAATCTTGCAAATCTGTTCAGCAAAATAAAGCTTTTTTCCCTCTAACTTCCGGTCCAGTCATGAAATCAAAACGAAGTTCATCCAGTTAAAAGGCTTTGATAGGAACCAAATGTCGTAGAAATTTCGTACAAAAATCATGAAAGGGTTGCCAGCTATGACCATTTTTGTAATTTTTTGGAATTTATTTACTGAGCGATTATGTCATTGGATTTGCAAATGGGAATGATCCTGCAATGAAAATTAACAACAAATATTAATGCTTTAAAAATTTGAAAAGTTTTGATGGTGGTAGCCCTAAAATTCTTTTCACCCGTATCACTTACACCGCGGTGATTTAATCGAAACGAAATTTACTAGTTGGGTTTAACATAACGTGAAGCAGATATGGTATGTATTTTGCTTTGCTGCTGACACAGGGTAACCAGCTTTAGCCATTTTCTTTAATATTACACGAACAGATGCTTCAGATAGCATGCTCATATGCAAAGCATTTGCAATAAAAATAAGAAACCTATTTATAAATTTTCCGAGTTTTGAACATTTTTCGGATGGCAGCCTCAAACAACGTTTAACCGCTGAAAATTTCGATGATATCCTCCGATGAGAACGAAATTCAAAGGATAAGTTGATTTTAGTATGAGCTTGTTAAGGTAAACTTATTACTGCTTCGTTGGAAAAGTGTTGTCAGCACTGAACATTTTCATCACTTGTGTTATAGTTCAGTTTTGTTGCTTTGGATAAGGAATGGTTGATATGATTCTACAAAAAAAAGTGTATTACGTCTTTCTACATTGTCACTCAAAGACAATTTCTTCGAAAATTAGTTTTCTAGTTTTGATCTTAGGGACATATCTTTCAACGACGTCAAATATTTTATCGTAAAAATGGGAAAGGACTTCCTCAAGATGTAACGTTGAAATAGTATTTGGGCAATCTATATAGTCAAGTAAAGGGTGAATGTTTTGTTAGTCAGCATTAAAAAAGTCATAAATAGAATCAGGAGTGGGAAGTTCAACTGATAGTGCAGTGTGGTGTAAACTATTTGAAAAAAGATGCTCTACGTCATAAGTTGGACCTACCACTACTTCGTCATAGGCGTTTGTAAAAACAAGATCCAACGAATGACCGTTTTGGTTGGGAGTTAGAGAGGCTTGTTGCAAATTGTTGCCATAAAAAGTACTCGTAAGATTGGAGTCGTTGGAATCAGAAAGGTTTACAGGGAGAATGAGTGCGTCATTTTTTTTGGGAATAAAACACAAGTTAGGACGATTGAAATCCCCTAGGACTATTATTTTGTCTCTTTCATTTAAAGATGTTGTAATGGCAGATATTAATTTACAAAAATGGTGGTTAACTGATTCATCCGATCTGGGTGGGATATAAACCAAACTTATGTAAACGAAATCGTTATTCAAAGAAACACGAATAACTATGTGTTGGAACAATACATTGTGGATGATGTCGATAATCTCACTTGAAAGTGTGTTGCTAATCGCCAGTAAAACTATGCCTCCTCGCGATTGACCTGTGGAACAATAGCCACGACCGCCTCTGTGAATTGTGCAACTACTATCTAGGATCTCTTCATTCTTATGGTAATCACTTAGCCAAAAAATTAAAGTCGCAGGATTTTGCGTCAAGGTATAATTTATTCAATTTGCCTCTTATACCACCACAATTATGATAAAAGAGTCTGAGGCCATTTAAACAAGATCTTATGTTATGATAAATGCCTAACCGAGTTGACTGCTTTTCGAGGAGAAGCAGCTGTCATCAAATTTTCATGTAGGAAATACATATTGGCCCAAGCAAGACCAACAGAGGCTATAGCTACTATGTGTATACCCCCTTGGTGCGAGTTGGGCTGATGTTGGGCTCACTCCCAGCCTGAGTGGATTTTTGGCTAATATGTTGGGCTAATATGTATTTGAAGCATCAAGGGAGACAATATTCGTGGTTGTCTCAGTAGAGGTGACATAAGAGGCTGGCTAAATAGAGCATCAAAAGGAGCTAATAATAACTACATTGTTGTTTGCATTTTGGCGGGAAGAAACGGAAGCATCAGTAGGTCGTTTTGCTAATGAGCTGTTACGAGTTGAAACAGTGTTAAAAACAGAGAGATAATTAGCCACTTAGTGCAATTTTCGGATTTATTAGTTTTGCAATCAATATCGCTAATAGTATCAAGTTTTTTCTTGAGAATAAATACATTTCAACATAAAAATACTTTTTTTATTTCTTGCTAAATATGGAATATTTCCAAGTTCAGCCATCATTTTGCTTTGGATTATACCAATTGGCCGACGTCATAGTTTCTTATCGCTTCTGACTTTCAAGACGAAGACTGAGAAAAGACCTGTCTCAAGGTAAAGATCTGTGCCGGTAGTGACGGTGAGCAATTGTTAATCGGTTGGTTTTCTTGTAAGTTCCCTGATGGAGCATGCGGCGGTATCAGAGCAACGAGCAACTGAGTTGTGACTTTGTCTTTAGTTAGCAGTTTCGCGCTGTCCAGTTCGAACGTGTGAGCCGTATTCCGTGTCGCCGAGCCTATATCGAACTACGAACAAGTGTGTACGCGATTATTAATTAAAAGCAAACTATTTGCACGGGAAAGTGATTTTATTCGAAATCGATGTGAAATTTGCATGCAACTGCAATACATATGATCAGTTAAAACTGGTTGCCGGAGACTGGCTGCAAGATAAAATCACTTTAAAATAACTGAGTGTTCCAATTAATAAGCTGTTGGACGTGATATCGCTGATAATCTGCTGAGCGATATAATTTTGGGTGTAGCGGTAGGCAGATAATCGTGTTTCAGAAATTCTTTCCCGAAAAGTTTCTTGAACGTCCGTTAAGTGGAAAAGAGAAATTTTTATATTGTCATTCATACGGAAATCAGTGTCAATCGATGGATCGTGTTTTTCTACGACTTGCCATCTGCAATGTGCTAAGTGGTGCTGTATGGCTTGTTTTGCATTAAAGAGCATTCCGTAACGTCGCGGTGATCGAACGAATGAGCGAAACTTGCAATTTTGCGGTCCGGTAATTTTTTAAAGTGATTGTTGCAATAAATTCAGTTCAAAAGAAAGAAAAAATCAAAGAAATTAGCACCACCGGCGGCAATACAAACGTATCAATGGTGATTTGAACGATAGCGGATCGAATGCATATGTGAGGTGACATTGAAAAAATTGATATTTTAATTTGTTTGTGAAAAGGATAGGCTACAACGTAGATGATATGCGTGATATGTTGCTACATTTTGTTTTAGCTTAATCTGTTGAAATGTTTTTCATACAACTCCTTTCAATTTGCTGAACAAAAGAAGACAACTTCACCATCTAATCAGCAACTAAAAAACCTGTATACACGATTTGTTTGGATGTTGAAAATCCGTGAATTTTTCAATTGAAACCAAAACTGACTAGAGGCAGTTTCACGCCAAAATCGCTTTTTGTCAGTGTGTGGAATATACGAAACAAAAACGGATTACTGCACAATTAGTGTGGTGCATTTTGGATTGTAAAGCGCAAGGCCGTTTGAAAGATTTGCAGTGTTAGTGAAACCGAACAGAGCTGGTATAAAGCTGTCGAGATGAAAATTGTCTATGGCGCCGCTGTTTTCGGCATGATTGCCTGTATTGCGAGTAAGTATTTGAAATGACCATTACAATACTATTAAGCACGTAAATATAGTTGTGGTTGAATTGTTGGGTGTGCGATACTAATAAGTTTATGTCGCTGGTTGGAGTATTTTTTTTTTTAGATAATTAGATGTTGACCCAGAAAATGGCTTGAGGAAAACAGTTGCATGTGCAAATAGCTATCTCTATTCTCGAGATTCAGCTGCTGAAATTATTAATTCAAATATATTAAAATAATACAATACATTATTTAAAAATAATATAAATCATTGGCTTTGTTTGCATGAAAAAGTAGAAAGCAGGCCATATAATTCTACTGAAGTAGAACATAGGATTTAAACAAAAATGAAAAGTTGAATAGTTTCATCATATAGCCTTCAAATATGTAGATGCTTCAATCAGAACAAATCGTTTAACAATTTCATCTTAATTTGAGAAAAATCTATTGGCCGCAAATTTTTTTTTAACTTATGGGCTTAAAGGTTGTTGCAATTGCTATCAGAATTGAATCATTCCAAAGCATGCATTGCATTGCATTGATAGAAGACATATTGCATTATAAAGTTGCTAAGCGATCAATATAGAATTTAAAGATCTTAATGGCTGAGCAGCTGGTTTTTGTATTTTACCATCCCATGAGCTCCTTTCAATAGTTTGATGAAATCATTTAGAGTTTCACTTGACAATATCTGGATACTTAAAAAAAATCCTTAGTTCAACTAAAGTGCGAAAAAATCTTTTCACCTCCTCGGCTCAGATACGCAGTTTTAGATAGTCGCAAGATTTATGTGGATAATTTTGGCTTTTTCCGTAAAGACCATAAGTTTCATCTTGAATTCATTAGTAGAGATGCATCCCGTATAACACATCGGTACTGCTACGGAACAAAATCGGAATTCCGAATGTATTGAGCAGTACTGATGCATGCAGAACTCTAACGGAACATTTCGTATACTGAATAAGTGAATTGAAACTGTACTTATACAGTATTGGATAAAGAACTAAATAAATACTGGTCCAATACAGGTACAGTACCGAATGTCATAATTGAGTTATGATTTAATTCAGTTTGATGATACTGTTACAGTATTCATTCACCAAATAATTAATACAAAAAATTGAGTGAAAGTACTTTATTTTTCGCTAATTTGATGTGTTATTGAGATCTATACGGTTTTCTTCTGTTTACATGTTTCTATAACTATACAAATCTGTGTAAATTTCGTGGTATATGTGACTAATTGCTATTACCTTCTAATGCAATTCAGCTGGATTTGAACTCAGGGCATCTGGATCTGTATCGTTTGGGTATGAGCACGCATCGCTCTGAGCTACTGTGGTTGATTGCTAACCTAGAAAAATGTTCGGCTCCTATCATCACAAAAGTGACACACGGTTTTTGGTAAAACTACCTTTTAGTTTTTTAAATGCCTAGAAAAATTAAATTTGGCAGTAAAGTGATGGTGAACCCCGGCGAGAGTTGTTCTGATCACTTTATTAAACACTTGTACATGATGCTTGATACATGATGCTTAATCTTAATTTTAACACTTGATACATGATGCTAACACTTGATCTAAATACGCGAACGAAAAACTGAACAACACCAAATGGAATTTTGACAGTTACCTATTTTCAGTACCGCTTGAGTTCCGGTTAAGTCACGAGTTTCAGTGTTGCTTACTAGTTTAATGTACTTTGAATTTCAGTACCGTTTAAATTCCGATTGAGCAAAGAATTTTAGTATTACTTTATTTCGAGTTTTCAGTACCGCTTAAATTCTAATTTACTAATGAATTTCAGTACCGTATTGAGTTTCTGAATCAGAACTGATAATGAACTCGCAGTTCATAATAAATTCCGATTTCCAGTACTGCACTTACAATACTTAAAAATGCTATACGGGATGCTTTTAGCATTTCGTAAACAAAAGCGGTTTCCATTTCACAAACTTAATAGCAATTGAGCATGTTTTAAGCATGTCTTTCTTTTTCAATAGCCTGACCGAATAACCTAGCTTTGATTTCAAATTAATCATATGGAGATTTGCAGATAAATTAGCATCAATAATTATGCTAAGGTGTTTGAAAGAACGAGTTCTTTGAATTGTTTGCCAATAATTAAGGAAAGCTAATATCAGCTTTCTTGATTGCAGACAATCAGCTGATCACCATGAGATCATTGAGAAAATATCATGCGTGTAAATAGCATGTTATTTCGTTTCGATTTATGGTGTATATTGCAGTTTATTAAAGAAACCAAATGGTTTTCTGATTGCGGAGAGTGATGTCTATGATAACATTTCGGGTGTTGAATGTACTTATGTGTGTCATTCGGTAGAATTCGCCAATTTACAGCCACTTGACCTATCTACCAAATGAAACATTTTAGTTAACGCATTAAAACCATTAATTAAAATTTTCTGATTCAATTTTTACTAATACTCGAAGAACATTAGTATTAAAAATTTTTTGGCCAAAAATTCATATTAGCAATAATGAATATAGGTGATATTAGCGCCTGACTCACTCAGAGCCTGACTATCAACGTTTTTCTACATTACAAGATCTGCATCATAAAGAAGTTGCATTTGCATATCAGACATACGCAACAGCTAAAATTTAATTTTCAAGCTCAACCTAAGAGATTTTGGAATTTTGTTATTTCTAAGACTTATAACGATGGGTATTCACTCACATTTAAATCTGACGACTCCTATTTTGATGATCGCCTTGATATTAGTAATTTATTTGCTTTGGTTTTCCGTAAAGCTTATCGTACGGACTTTCCAGACTCCAGACCCTTTTCACCCTACTTGACGAACTCAACAGTTTCTTCTTTGGAGATGAAGGATTTAAAAATTGACGAGAACACTATTATCACATTTGTTGATAAACTTGACAATAATATAACACCTAGCCCAGATGGCATACCTAATTTGGTCTTGAAATATTGTGTGTCATCACTACTACCTGTGCTGTCTTATATTTTCAATGCATCCTTAAAAACTGGCATCTTTTTCTCATTTATGGAAATACTCCACAGTCACTCCTATATTCAAGAAAGGGAGTCGTAATGACGCTTGCAACTAGAGACCTATTGCAAAACTTCCCTGCGTCGCAAAACTTTTTGAAGCCATAGTCACGAATGTTATAGCCTTTGATTGCAAATCCATTATGACTCCGTATCAGCATGGTTTCATGAAAGGTCGTTCAACCACAACCAACCTGCTTGAATTTTCTCACCAAATAACCAACTCAATTGAAGCTGGCCTCCAAACTGACTGCGCCTACACTGACTTGACGAAAGCTTTTGATAAGTTTGATCACTCTATACTTTTAGTTAAGCTTCATTCCTTTCAATTCCTTTACTTGTTTTTAAATTGGGTTGACTCTTACTTGAGGAATCGAACCCAACGTGTATCCTTTCGCGGTGCCTTGTCATCTGAAATTAGAACCACGTCTGGTGTTCCACAAGGTAGTCATCTAGGCCCTTTACTGTTTGCCTTATTGATTAACGACGTAGGTTCCATTCTGCAGTCATCTTCTGTTCTTCTTTATGTCGATGACGCTAAAATTTTCAAAGTTGTGAGAAACCTTAACGATTGCAATGATTTGCAGCAGGATCTAAACAGATTTGCCAGCTGGTGTTCCGATAACAATCTCCTAATTAATCCTGACAAGTGTACGATTATATCTTATACACGCAAAAATAATCCTGTAATCAATGAACACTCACTTTTGAGTAAATCTTTAAATAGATCAGCGAAAGTACTCAATTTAGAAGTATTGCTGAATCAATCCTTTACATTTGACGATCACATCGATTCAATCGTTGTGAAAGCTAGCAATGCCTTAGGTTTTGTCAGAAGACGTTTGAGGGAATTTAACGACATTTTTCTAACTAAGACCCTCTTTTGCAGCTTAGTCAGACCTATTGTCGAATATGCAAGTATTGTATGGGCACCATATCAAAAAGTCTACATATATCAAATTGAGTCCATTCAAAAGAGGTTCTTACGTTTCTGTCTCCGCGGTCTTCCGAGGTATGACCCTTTACATCTACCTCCTTATCAAGACCGCTTAAATCTTTTACGAATGGATACCTTGAACTCTCGACGTCAAAATTCCAAAATCTTATTTGCCGCAAAAATTTTGGAAGGCACCGTTGACTCAAACTACTTATTAAGCCAACTGAATTTTAACACTAATAACAAACGTGTCAGGCGGGTTAACTTTTTGTCGATCCCTTAACATCGGACCAATTATGGTTGCAATGAACCAGTCACTGCAATAAGTAGATGCTTTAACGAAGCTTATTATAAGTTTGATTTTCATTTGTCTACAGCATCACTTAAACGATTTTTGCATAAGAATAATTAATTTTTATTGTATGTGTATTGTCTGGATTAGACGAATTTAATAAATGAATGAATGAATGAATAATAAATATAAGTAATAAGTGTTTGAATTTCCTAAATTCTGAAATTTACGTAAGTGGTAGTCTTGAAAACTTTTTCACCCTATGTATTCTTGAGATCAAACCGGTGCATGGCCCTCGAAACAGTTCGGCTGTTATAAAGAGGTAGAATATGCACCCAAAATCTGCACAAGTCTTCTACTGCTCATCGAACCATAGTGTTTCTAGCGTGTGTTTAGCTTTAAAAATCAGCGATTTTTATCTCTTAACATTTTTTCTTTGGAAGTTAAAAAGATGCTGATAATCGACGCTGGAATAAATTTAAACAGCCTTAAAATATCGATATCTGTCAAAAAATTGACACATATCGAAGGAAAAATTAGCCTTTGAGACAAAATGTTTAAATTAGAAGGCTCCAAATTTAAACGTTATAGTTAACTTTTTAGCCTGATAGTGAAAATAAACTTGCAGACACATTTAAGCTGACTCTTTGCGCAAAATGGTCCAAAATGGACTCTTAAGCTGATTAGTTTTGTATCTAATAGATTTTATTTGAAATTAAAAATACAAAAAAATTAAAATACAAAATAAGCTTCCAACCATCGCCAAGGCTCAAATCTAATTTATCGATTATATCCTCTATCGAGATATAATGAAAATTTGAAACGCGTCAGGCAAAATTAGAGGCTTTTTTTTCGGCAGTTTTTACCTAGCCCAAAAATCTGTATAGCCAGGTCTTATTTAAAGCTTGAGATCTATAGAAGAAATGATAAACTATCTTTGAGTGCTAATTTCATTTCAAAGGCAACCTGGCGAACCACTCTACTGGGTACTGTGCAAGTGGGCTCAGAAACAGACGTCTGTTACTTTTAAGTGTTCAAGCCAGAAAGACCTATTGTACTGAAAATACCCTCATCTTACCATTTTTCCCCGGATATCTGAACAAAATTCACTATTAACGATAGAGTAAAAAACGCACTCCTCTACATACGCGTTACATTCCAGCAAAAGCATTGGAACAATAAATATTCCGGCAAAGGACGAACAAAATCTTTACGAACCCCCTAAGTCAATGAAGGTACTTATAGGGAAGATAAATTAAATCGGTGACCCTAGACTGAAATGAGAAGCGAACTAGCTAACTAATGCTATCCGCATTCAAATAAGCAAATTTCGGAACAAACAGTAGGAGAGCTTGATGCAGAGCATTCAGTGGGGCGAAAGCACATTGTGGCGACTGTCCAAATATTTCAAGACAAAAACAGACGAAGAATTTGTTCAATCTATGGAGCCTAAGGTCTCAAGTATGATTTGGCAGGCAAAGTAGAACCCTTTGTTGATTATGAGGAGCTGCAGTTTTAGATTAACTTATCATCAGATGATGAACTAGACAAAAAAGAGGTGATCAAACATGTTGCGAGGAGAATTGCAAACTTTGAGTTTCGGGAGGCAACATCTGTAAGATAAACTAATCTGGATGAAGTGACGAGTCTGGTTACAAGTATGAATCGACGTGAATTGCGTGGAACTGACCAAATTGGCACCCTCTGCCATATCATACTACATACTACAGACTTTGACAGACACAATCAACGCGTATGTCCGACTGCAGACATATCCAGAAGTACGAAAATAAGTAACTATTATGATGAGGCTGAAACCTGGCAAAAACCTCATTTTTTACCAGAAGTAGAGAACAATTAACTTATTTTTCTCAATTTTCAAAGTAACAAAACGCACTCTTCAATTTCGTTTAAACGAAATATAGTTCGAGAATGATATCCTTTCGGAACATTTTTCTTTTGGCTTCAAGCCACTTCTCTCCATCAAGCTCCAGCTAGCAAGAGTAGTCCAACACATCCGCACAGAGCTTAGCTATAGAAAGTCGACCAGCTTAATTATGTTTGACGTGAGCAAAACTTTTTGTGTAAGAATAGACGAATATTTTCCCACAAAGATCACCCCAACTTTTTTTTTGTAAAAACTTCTCAATATAGATATGACTTGATTGCCCATCTCAAGAATAACTTTGTTCTCATACGATACTTGCATCTTCCACACATCTCGATTAGCAGGCACAGTCACGATTAACAGACATCGTACATGAACGTTCCATCAACACACTTCTGGACTACTTTCACAAATAGGATATCAATATAAACCCATCTAATCCAAATAAAACTCAGCTAATTTTCATCACACAAAAAAGCAGACAAACTTTACAGAAACTCATAGTAAATGGATAAGAAATAGAATGGCAACGAACTGCAAAATACTAAGCACTGACTTTCGATGACAAACTAACGTAGACTACGCACATAGTATAAAAACATGCCATATACGTCCAAACTATACAATCCTTGTCCTCCTTTACTCAAAACAAAAGACCAAACACGAAAAACTAACTACTTTTGTGCAAACAAACAATGAGGCTAAGACTATTTTGTGGATGGATCAAATTTAGCACATAAAAGAGAAACAAACATAAACTGGAAACCTGTCAATATCTCGCACTGCGAATAATTTTCAGGATATCGTGCAAAGTTCGAAACACATACATAGACAAAGACCTGAGGGTAGGGATAATAGACAAATATATACGTGACAAAGCACTAAAGCCATTCGACAAAATCGACAGAAACCCGAGCAATGCTTAGGCCAGTTTGACGCTCTTAATCGCTGCTGAGATTCTGTAAAAAATAGTCAAGCAGGTAGAGACTTATTCAGATTCTCCACAAAAACTTCATCCAGTCTTCTCATTCCAAAAGAACCTACGCACTTTGATCGTATTTACAGTCATGGGAGTATAGCAAACTATAAGCCAGAGCAAATCCATAAACGGTCTAGACGAACGTCGCTTAGACAATAAGCCAGTCATGTTTCGGATAGAGAACATCTTTCTAGATGCTCCTATTAAGTAAAAATCCAGACTTGACCGGTAAGCCTTTAATAAATCTTTGGCCAACAAAAATTTTCTACAATCACAGGTTACATGCAGTAGTAAGGAGGAATCTATAGAGCTCCTCACTAAAAAATCCCCGAGATAAAAGAGAACTGCACGTTCAAAGCTCCCTTGAAGACTAATCAAGACCCCTATGAGCATCCGCATTGTATCAAAATTTTGATAAGGAGAAGAAATCAAATCTGGAAACGAGCCAAGTCAACTGGTGATTTCAGTTAAAAACAGGAAGTTAATCGATTAACTTATGTAATCCTCAATTCAAAAATGAGCAGTATGATCATTTAATGTGCAGTCTTGATTCTGAAAGTGGTTTATTGTGGAAGCTATCCAAATATTTTCGAATGAAAAACAAGCCAATCATGCCACTTATTCTCATCTATTCATGCAGGTACCGCCCTCACATATAGTAAACCAGACAAAGCAAAGGCCTTCTCCGACACTCTAGAACTCCACTTTCAGGAGAACAGTGATTCAGATGACAATCTTGAAGACGAATATCATATTGAGCAGACAGCATCACAGCATAGAGTGGAGGTATAATACCACCAATATCCCTTGAGGAAGTAAAACTCCTGGTGAAAAACCTAAAAAAAAAATATCCCCAGGACCAGATAAAATCACTTATCTTTGCCTTTTCCATCCACCAGACCTTTTTTTACCTACTATCTGTCTTTTCTATCTATCAGACATATATTGAACATTATAGACACGATTAAGGTAATTTCCGTCTCCAAAAATATCCGAATTGCTGGAAACTTGCGACCATTATAGTAAGCTCTAAGCCCAGTAAAGATTTCATCTTTTTGCGAAATTGGTGACCCATCAGCTTACTCTCATCCATAGCCAAAATTGTGAACCAGAACAACTACTTGCTCCTAGAAAAATTTGGTTTTAAGGCACAGCACTCTACTGAGCTCCAATTAATTCGAATAGTGCAGTTCATAAGATCTATTCTAGACAAAAGAAAATCTACTAGGCCGGTCAAGTTTGATGTCGCAAAAGCATTTGACAAGATTTGGCATGCTGGGCTCATTGTCAAGGTAAACAACCTTAATATACCATCCTCACTCATACAATTCGTTCAAGTCAGCATAGACAATCACCTCTCCTCCAATTATCCCATAGCAGCTGGAGTGCCCCAAGGATCTCCCTCGTCACCCATTTTGAGCAACTTGTACACTGTTGATATTCTCAACTCTAACAGAGTAATCATATCTCTATTTGTGCATATTTCTCATGTCGGAACAAGTAAAGCAAAAAACTCTAATTTATCCTTTTTGAATACTTCCGAAGATGGAAGATAAAGCTTTAGCTGAAAAAAACCCTAAGTAATCTACATTACTCACAAAACACGAGAGACAACACGACAACTAATTGTCGACGACTAAACTTTAGAATGGTAACAGACTGTAAAATACTTAGGGTTAACGTTTGACAGCAAACTACAATGGACTACACAGATTGACAACAAACGAGCATACTTAAATAATACCATTAGCGTCCTCCACTCTCCTTTAATTATCTCGTCTGAGTGCCACACATAGAGCGCTACTCAGCAAACAGGCTCTAAGACTTCAACTGCTTAAGAGCTGCGTATCCTTCGCATAAACCTCATAAAAGAATAGAAAAAGATTAAAAGCATGCCAATACATCGCTCTTCGCAGAGTTTTCAAGATTCCTTGGTACGTAAGAAACTCCGACATCCACAAAGAATTAGAATCGATATAGTAGAAAAATACATATCTGACAGAGCACATAAACTATTTGACACTATTGACAGACACCCTAATAGAACCCTGAATTTGAATTGAAAAATATTTTATGTTAAATTAACCGTATATTCTTAGCCTAACTTAAAGTTTAATCAACAAGAAAAACTTACAATCTTGCGTCTATACTATTTTAGCCTGCTGGCTCTTGTTTGTTTTTTTTTTCTTTTTTTCGGCACAATTTTTATTTCCTTACACTCTAATGGTATTACCCAGCCTGTACAGCAGCTGGGATTGCCCTGGCAATGCTTTTCTTAAAAACTACCTTACGCTAAAACTACGATCTAGCTTATACCTAATTATAGCTAACTTAGCCTAATTAGACCTAAATCTTAACCTAGATCTTAAGTCTAACTTAAGTCTAATCTTAAGTCTAATAAGGTGAATAGCGTATCCGTGAGCCGCCACTGAACTGCTATCTTTGCGCGGCGCATAAATGGCTCATTAGAACCACCTGTACGCCCTAGTGATCGAATCAGTCCGTTCTCATGTCGTCTGTTTGTCTGTAAAAACGTGTCGTTAATTCCACAACACGGTCCCTAAGTGGCTTCAATCCTGACTCCTGATATAGGAGAAGGTTGTTCGGCCACTTTTTAGCTACCGGGTTGTAGAACCTGCCAGTGCAGAAGCGAAGAATTCTTCTTTCAAACATCTCCGCTTCGGTCATGACAGTCTTTGAGCAGCTAATCCAGGATGGGGATGCATAAGTCAGGATGGGTTGAATGAGGGTCTGATAGCAAATGGATTTAGCTTGGGTGGTCATGCCCATCTTTTTGGCGAAAAGAGGTCAGATGCGTTGAAATGCGGATTTGGCAGCTTTGATTTTTTGCCGCACAAAGGGATAAAATTTTGAACATTCTTGGAAATCGATTCCGAGGTACTTCAGAGATGAATTAAGAGTAATCTTAGATGTTCCGAACGAGACAGCGAGTTGTTTGGTCTTGTTGCGGATAGTTTGAGATCCCCGATACTTGGAAGGATTGTGAAATACACATAGCTGAGTCTTACTGCTGTTTGGTTTGATGCCCCATTCGTCAAAGTAAAGACTTAGTCTTACCAAGTAGTATTCCAGGCTCTTCGCTGCTTTGAGCGGGTCTTGACTCGACGCAAATAAGAGCGTGTCATCGGCATATTGGAGGATTTGAACTTGGGGTTCGCCCACTGAAATAGGCAGGTCAGCGGTGAATATGTTATAAAGAACTGGTCCAGTGATAGAACCTTGTGGCACTCCTGATGTCACAGGTTTAATGATAGAATCTGCTCCATTAACGCTGACATAGTATTGTCTGTTGGTAAGAAAGCTTGCGGCGAGTCTTATTACCTCTTTTGGGAATCCAAACTTGATTAACTTAAATAGAAGGCCTTCGTGCCGCGTCAGTCCGAAGCAGCCATCTACTGGCCGCTGGTTCGAATCCCGCCGTGCCCATGGCTGTAATTGTTCGTTTTGTGTTGTCTTAACAGTCGGCGACTGGGCATAATACCAGCGCTCCATTAATTAAGTGTCATATTAAGGCTTTAGTAGCGACTAGGCATAACACTAGTGCTTTAGAAAATAAGAAATAAACGTGGCACTTAAAAAAATAATGGAATAATTGATATCGGCTTCTCCCATATGTGTCTCCCTACCGCCATCGCTAAGCATTCGCTTCAAAGGGCAATCCCCTGAGCTTTGGCATTATCATAGAAAAAAAAGTGAGACACAATTTGATCATGCAAGTACGAGATGGCGTGCTGAGTGCCGTGTCTGCGCCTAAAGCCAAACTGGTGATTAGGAATTTATTGTGTGAGTTCACAGTGGTTTTTAATTATTTCCATCCACATTCCTCAAAAATCTTCCCCAGATTAGGAAGCAAGGAAATTGGACGAAAATTGCTGGCCTCTTTAGTTTTGCCCTTCTTATAAATGGGAAAAATCTTTGCTACTTTTCATGTGTTCGGAAAGTAGCCATTGTTCAGGGCGTTGTTGAAAATAATTTAAATAATTCTGAGCATAGAGATTGGTAGATGTTTAATAATGAAATTAGACATTCCATCATGCCCAGAAGACTTCTTACTCTTTATACTGCGCAGCAGTTGCACCAAGTATTCACTATTGGCAAAGTGAAACCGGTCATCTGCATTTTGCGGGTCATCCGATGGGTTTTCGGATAAAAATGTGGCCAATGGCTCATTGTGTGAACTGAAAAAGCGATTGACTTCCTCTTTAACCATTTGGCTGTTAAGAGTAGAACAATCAGGCGGAACGGCATTCAGCGGTGATTTGAAAGTCGATGCAAACAACTCTACCTGACGGTCAGGGGTGCGTACAGCGACATTATCAATCGTTACTCCCATCTCCTAGCGTTTGTATTTGCCAGAAAGCAGATTGATTTCTTTAACCATGTCGGGGCCTGGTCGGATGTCAGCCAGCCGTTGCACTAAGCGCTCACTGCGATAATAGCACCCTGACAATCCTGAAAACCCAAAATTCTCATCCAAACTTCAGCTATGCAAGCCTGAGTCAACTCATAGAGTAATGTGGTCTCACCATTCTCTAACATAAAATAATATAAAAACACAGTATCGCCAGTTTTTGAGTCCAAGCGCTGACTGCTCATAATCAGGAGCGAAGTAAAGGTGCAACAGCCGCACCAGTTCCAGCAAAATCATAGTTCATAGGAAAAACATTCTTAAATTTGCGATTTACCCGGTTCTGCGAAAACGCAAACGATAATGGGGACAATCCCCATTAGAGAAAATCTGCTTGAGCGGTGAGCACGTAGTAGGCGCAAGATCACTCACCCAGAGGAGAGGTGTAAAGGAAAGCACTAGCACTAGCTTTGAAAAGCACTTTCAAAGCACTAGCTTTGAATAAACTAGTAATGAGCGTTTCTGTTGTTTTAAAAAAACGAAAACGAACTGTTTTTTTTTTTCAAAAACAGCTGTTTTTTAAAACTGTTTGAAAAAACCAGTTTGAATTAACGAAAAGAAACAAATTTATTGCTGTACGACAATTAGAGTTGGGTCATACTAGAATTTTCACATATTAGGTATAGCTAGTACGAGTACGAAAAAATACCTGCTCCAAATACCTATTTGAAGTATGTACATGTATACATACAATGCATACGATTTGCAGTAATTTAATGAAATTGACTAATATGCCTTCCTCCACTCTCCAGACCAACGTTCCCAAGCTAGAATGGTTATGGTACAAGATTACCTTCAATGAATACCGAGTCATTAGTCTGTGCAGCTTGTCCGTAAATATCCAATGGTCGCTCATTTATTTGGCAAGTCTTTCTCCAATCTAGAAGCCATCTAAAGAAAAACGATCAAATTCAATCAATTTAATTTGTTTTCATTTTATTATATGCAAAAAACATCTCCTGTATTCGTTAAAATGACCAAAGTAAACAAAATTACTAGGATAGGAGCAACTAATCCTGTTGTCATCTATATGACTTTTCATCGAGCGATCTCTGATACCAAACTTTTCCTGGCTAATCTAAAACAGTCGGATTTCCACTTCGCCAAAACAGTCGGATTTCCACTTATTAAGAAATAAACAAAAAATTGTTTTGTTTATTAATCATGCACCCACTAGGAGGCCAACCTCTTCCGTAAGCCTGGGCATGAGTCCAGGGGCACCTTACCTCCCACGGCCTCGTAAATTTTACAACCTCGGTAGGTATGGAGACACCCTCGTGGCGACCTGCAGACACGAAGAGAGCCTCAGCACTCCCGGAGACGCCAACTGATGAACCAAAAAGAATCTCAACCTGTTCCTCATTGGCACTTTTAGTGCTACTTTTACTTTTTTCGGCGGATTTCATTTTCCCGTATCTTCGAAACATATGCCGCTATTTCTCAGACTTGTATGGAAATTTCGCCCGAAACAACTCAGGAAGGTCCCCGAATTCATGGTAGATCAAAAAAATTTTTTTTGGAAAAAATGGACGTTTTTGCCCAACTTCCCCTATCAAAAATTGTTTGCCCTTAAAATACCACTAATATACACCTCGACCATTTCCAATCATCGAAAGCCCTAAAAACTTTTTGAATATTTGAATAAAATACTTGCAAGTACGAAAATACTCGCAAGTATGAAAATATTGTTTTCCGCAGCTAAACAGTTTTCCACTGCCAAACAGTTCGTTTTAACAAACGAAAAACGACTCGTTTAAAAAAAAATAGTTTGTTTTTAAAAAACGAAAAACGACTCGTTCTAAAAAAACCGTTCGTTTTAAAAAAACGGTTCGTTTTAGAAAAACTATTCGTTCTAGAAAAACGGTTCGTTTTAGAAATGCTGTTCGTTCTAGAAAAAAAATTTCATATTAGAAAAACTGTTTGTCGCTATTTGGAAAAACGGTTCGTTCGTTTTTTGCAGCCAAACGTCTTTTTTAAACTGATTGGCGTTTTTGAGCCCATCACTAGAAAAAACCCAGTTCCATGTGATTTCACATTACTTTTTTCAGTTCAATATCGTTAGCAATTCTTTAGCGTATACGAGGGCTTTAAAGAAAACAGAGTCTGTTGCTGTGAGTGCAGCCAGCTTGATTGACATTTTTGAAACTATGGCTTGCCAGGATATTGTACATGTTGAAGTCAAAACCCAAACAATTATTGTTATTTCTCTATCACTTTCTTTTTTTTTACCAAACAAACATTTTATTGGGCTTAAATTATATTATAAAAATGACTTATACCTAATGTACTAGCTTAATATGTCTTAGGTCTAACAGTTTTAAAACTATACCAAGATCTTAGCCTAATGTTAGTATGTACGTATTATATATCTGAAATTCTAGACCTAACTTATAATATAGAGGG
The DNA here is from genome assembly GCA_963978885.1 of Nemotelus pantherinus. Classification (NCBI taxonomy): domain Eukaryota; kingdom Metazoa; phylum Arthropoda; class Insecta; order Diptera; family Stratiomyidae; genus Nemotelus; species Nemotelus pantherinus. The sequence goes on along the minus strand of OZ022264.1, from coordinate 76,038,873 downwards.
GAAAGCCCAGTAAAACCCCTCAAAAATTTCATTTTTGGAGCAACACTAGGAGCGAATTAATAAAGAGGAGTGAAGGAAATTTGGGATAGGGGTGTCATGACAGGGAACGAAATAAGGTTGTAGTTAGTTTCGTATGTCTGTGGAGGAAAGATTACGTCCAATTTTGTCAGGCCGTCGGAATATATTGGGCCGTCGAGTATACCGTACCGGTCCTGCGTCTCGAATATGGCCTATTATGTATATAGCAGCAACTTACCTTGTGGTGTAAGAAGTGTGTGGGATTCATGCAAGGAAAGAATGTGATTTGGGCTAACATGCTTGTGAGTAAGAGGATCAAGGTATTGTGGAAGGCTTAGTACATTTCTTACTAGACTGTTGGGATGGTCAGGGCATTTGCCAGGGAATTTCAAACATAGATTTGCAAGGAACAAATCTATTCTGGGGATTTTTGCTGTGCTATAAAAAGTGAGATTATTATGGAATTTGTAGGAGTTGGGTTTGCGATGAAGATTGAGACAATGTCGCAGTTTTTTCCGCTCCGTTGCTCTCAGCCTCTCCATTTGGTGTGAGGAAAGATCAGACCAAACAGGAAAACCATGAGAAATGATAGGATGAATTAATTGTTTATAGCAATTAAGCTTGACGGAATTTTTGAGGTGTGTGGAGCATTGTATGAGGGGTAATATACTGTGGTATGCATGCAGGACTTTAGTGAGGATGTTGTTTACATGGGGCATTGGGGATAGTTTGGTGTTCAGCACTACATCCAGGTATGTAACTGTGTTATGTCTAGGGATGGGATTGTTGTTCATTTTTAGCGTTATGTAGGGAAGGAGTCGTCTTGTCGATCAGGGAAGCTTAATGTGGCCTCTATCACTTTCTTTAGGTACTTGTGTTGGTCGATTTGGATATGTGGCTTTTAAGTCTTTTTGTCTTTTGAAATCTAAAATCTTTGTCAGCGTCTTCTCAGTCCCAACGATCGTTGCTGCTAATTTTCAAATCACTCGGGTAGCCACAAGCTCCATCGATTTGAACTATTGGCTTTTGTTTTCTTCAGAATATTATCCTTACGTGTTCTCCATAGCCGTTGGATTATTTACCGATAAATGGCTGGCTGATAAGCTGGTGTTTTTGTGGTTGTTTGCTTACGTTTGGGAGTATTTTTTATTGGTTAATCTGTTTTTGTTCATTTTGTTTTCTTCTCGTGTATTTTTTGCATGTTATTGTTTAATTTTCGACACCCGTTACCTCCCATTCACCCTCTGGTTTCAAAATTTCTCAGCTGGGGTCCACCAGGTCGAGTTTAAAGCTTATTAGATTTTTCCTCGGTGGGAATCCGCCTACCAACGGCAAACACACAATACATGCACTGACTATTGAAACACTTTTACTTTTTGACTTCATGTTTTCATCTTTTTTATCATATGACCAAAATCAATTGATTTTTTTGCCACAGAATCAAGTAAATTTAGGTCTACTCTCAAGATCACCACATGCTGATTTAGCTCAATTTTAAAATACTGTCTGTCTATAAGTTTATCACTCCTGTAAATTGTATGACCTTGCTGCCTGCTCCATTTGAAATCATCTGATAATGTAAGCCAAGGTAACTTAAACCATCAATTCGTTTTTCGACTAGTACACGAATATCACAGCTTATCAAAAAAAGTTACAATCGGTCTTGCTCTGATACAGCGATGATTCGCTGCATCGTGCGTTAAATACATTTCAAGTTATTTTTCACGAAATAATAGATGTGGTAAATGCACATATTATTCGACTGCCTACAGAGCAATGACATACAATCCTCAGTAAACCATAAGTAAATCAAAATAATTTACGCTGTTCGCATAGAAATTGAGTTTAACTATTTACTGCGTGTTGTAAATGTTGCCCCAATTTCCAATGTATTTCCCAGCTAATGCCCAATTCCACTATTGAGTAATGCTTTGAAGATCAAATGCGACTTATCAGTTGGATATTAATAGTTCTTGTTACAAAAAATTGTTGACATACATTCTGTGAAAAGAAAAAACGACTTAGGCTGGAAATTATCTTTGATTGCAAGCTATGAACTAGTTGGCGAGCTGCAGTTCTATAAAACTCTACTTTGAAGTGTTCATTTTGATTCGTTCCCACTCTAAAAGCTAATTTATGGTTGAAAGATGTAACTTTGGCTTGCCAATTTACGACTTTCTTGAAGAATTAACTTTACTTTTCGAGGAATAACGGTCGTAGTTTAGCTGCCAGTTCCTACTTTATTCGATCATTTCAGCGCTAGAAGATACTGCCATATTTATCCATACATTTTTTTTTTGCAACTATTCACTGTAGATGGACCTGACTATTAAATTTACGTCTTTAACTATTCTTAACTCTGAAATCATGTTTCCAATAATGCGCGAAATACAATAAAATGCAATGATTTTCGTGAAATGATCAATGTCGAGGTAAACTGGTGAAATTCATCTTGTCTATGAATCTGCTGAAATCATTTGTTTTAGCCGATCATACTACGCAATGCCGGAATACCCAGCCACCACTCTGACCACTTGCAGACATGATTATTTACAAGCATAGCTTTGAATCCTGGTCATCGTCATCGAATCATTAGCCAATCACATTTAACACTTACATTAACTCCACTGATTGGTGATGGACCTGAATGTACTTACACAGTTATATCATACAGACACAATCATACAAACAAATCCACATAAATCTTATGGATTAAGATTACACTAAGCAGCTTTACGATTCCCAGATGCATATCTCGAGAATAGAAGAATTATTATGAAACGAACGTGTTTGGTGTTGTGTTGCAGATGGACAGCTAGAAAGTACCTACCGAAGTATGGAGAAAAGCCATCACGTTGACCTATGGCTCGAGGTCGGAGCGGTGCACGCGGTTGTTAATATTTTCATTATCGCGCATTGTGTACCGAAAGTGGTAATTATTGTCGAACGACTTTTGATTTTCTTTTATGGGAAATCTAGAAAATGAATTATTACTTGCCGGTCCGACACAGAGTTTGGATAGACAATGACTTCGCAACTTTTCGCCGTGAATTTAAAATGCGTTTATATCGTTATTTCGTATACCGATATGCATAAGTCAGTAGCTCTTTTTGCATTGCAGGAATATCTGTAGGCGATCGATGAATACATTATGATCATTTGGAAATGGCTTTGTAGCGTTTGCAAATTAAATTAGGAAAATCGAAAGTCAGAGTTGAATTTGACTGGGATGAATGGATATTTGGATGAATATGTATTAGTGATGAGTAAATTGATATGACGAGGAGGTGGGACACAGTTCATTTAATGTATAAGTTTTGACGCAAGATTGCATTTTCTGTTGTATTATTTATGCTAATTTTTGGTCAGATCATTTGTTAGGATATCTTATTCGAAAAAATCGTTAATAACATTATTATCTTTTGCATTATACTTTCAGTAAGAGATATATGTGCGAGCTCATAAATGCATATCATGCTTCATGGTAAAATTATAATTGACTATTCTGAAAATGGGTTTTTATAGCGATTTATACTAGCCATCAGCCGCGAGTACTGACAATATTAGTCTTTGATATATACAAATTTGATACTTTTATTATTCCATCAATTGCGATAGTGGTTTCAGAAATTGAAAAAACTCCAAATTTGATTGCAGAATTTATCAAGATGTTCCGAATCATGTCAATTCATTAGGTTGAACGAATGACCAGAAGAATATGGTTTGTCTGAAAAAATCTCCTGATTTTCCTTACCAACGGGCATTTTCTTATGATATGAAAAACATCATCAGGCACATTCTTGTTACGAGAACGCACCTGATCTATTAATACACTGATGCGTGAAAACTTATCGCGAGGCCTTGGCATAAGACTTATTGCTATGCGACCATATCATTGAAGTAAACCTGCAAGCATTTGTAGTAAGGAGGCCAGCGACACGTCTATCAGTCCGTATGTTCGACTTCTTACTTCTTGTTCAAAGTTTAAGTACAAATATAAATTAAACCAACGAGTACAAATGTAGATTAAACATTTCTTCACCTCACGCCCGGCAGCTAAATTCAGAATATCTTTGAATATATTCGTTCAATTGAACAGGTTTTGACACCAAACCTGTTCATTAGTTCTAGTAGTTGCAATAATAATTTTAAACCTGTTTATTGCTTTTGACAGTTGCAGCAATAATTTTCGATACACGTTTCCCAGTATATTGTACCTGGCCTGGTTTTATAGGGATTAAACAATTTTTTTTCTCCTTCCTTCCACTCTTCCCATCACTCTATCAGCGTGCACAATCCATGTGCACCATCTTCACCCTCCAGTAAGTTTTCCATAGTGCTTCCCAGACAACTAGTTTGTTGGTATAAGAGACAGAACAATTCTTATCAATATGATAGACTCACTTTTATTTACTTATTATTGTCTTCATTGACTTGTGTCCAGAGAAGAGTATACAAAAAACTCTGGTGTTATTCGTCATTGTGCGTTTTAATTTTTATGTGCAATTTTTGGTTTTCTTGAAGCTCTTTAACGGATCTGGCAATGTATTGTAGAAAATTATAGCCTGTTGTATTGAATCTAGCTTTAATCTATCCGTTTTTGGTTTACAAACTAAAAGGTTGCTGGCTGATCTTGTTTCTTTGCTAGTTAACTCTCCAACAGTTTGAGGAGTATCTGGCCATTTTAGCCCGTTGTTGATAATGTGGTAAATTATTTTGCCTCTTTCGAGACTAACAACCCTGATCGAGTGTATACGTCACCCGTTGGTGTTAAGGTCGGCAACCTAAATATAACCTTAATCGCCTTAGTGACAAGTCTCCCAATTAGCTCGATGTTATGCTTAGTTGTTTGGCTCCACAAGACTGCTCTATATTTAACAGTAGACAAGATAAACGCATTTAAGATTAGGAGTTGAGTGCGTTTTTCCAGGAAATCATGTCTTCTCAGTGTCGCGATACATGGTGCGATTTTACTCCTGATGTAGTTGATGTGATGGGCCCAGGACATCTTTTCATCTAAAATCAATCCCAGGTATTTTATTGAATCAACCTTCTCCAGTTGAACTCTATCAATTTGGATACATGGATTAATAGGGCGTTTATTTTTTTGCTGGAACATAATGTATTTAGTTTTGTGGACATTTATAACGAGTTTGCTCTGGCGCAGCCACTTCAAGTATTTATCCAAATCCATATTTACTGTACTTTGGATGGCTGTCTCATCTTTCCCAGCATATAACAGGAGCGTATCGTCAGCAAACAAAACTATCTTATCAGAAAGCCTAAGATCTTGAACTAGATAAGGAAAAGTATAGGCCCTAAGATCGATTCCTGTGGAATACCTTTTTTGTAGAACACTCCTGATTGGTGTAGCTTCCTTGTTTTGTCACTATTCTTCTATCCAACAGGTAGTTTTTGATAACAAATTTAAATTTCATGCAAATCCCATACTTTTCCAGTTGCAGAAACACAATCTCGTGGTCAATGGTATCAAAAGCCTTTTTTAGATCGACGAAAATGGCTGCCACGTAATAACCTTTATCCAGTGATTGATTTATAAACTAAACCGCGTTCAGGGTAGCTGCAATAGTGCTGCTGTGTTCCTGAAAACCATACTGCTTTGGAGCCAAAACTGATGTTTCTTTGAGATAATCAATTATTCGAGCATTTATGATCCTTTCAAAAACTTTGCTTAGCACACTGGTGACTGCTATTGGACGATAATTTGAAGAATTCGAAGGGTCAATTCCTTTAAAAACTGGTGTTAATCTTGACAATTTAAGTCATGCCGGGAATGTGGGGAGTCATTCATAATCTTTCCATAATATCATTTCTATTATATTTACACAATTGTGGACTAAATCACAACTCATTATGCTCCCTAAAATTACATTCTATTGCGTTTTATAGGGATTAATGCTAGGTTTCTTGTCAAACCCTTGTTTCTCCCTGCTTTGGTTACATTGATTTTTTTAAGTTTTATTTTTAACTTTAATCCATTGTGAGTAAAGGTTGGAAGAAAGGCACCGCACAGCTTTAATACTTCATATTTGAAACATACATACAAGATCAATAATAGGATATAAAAACCTATCCTTTGCATGCACGCAGCATGCCAATCTACTTAAAATTGACTGCTTTTCTTTTGATTTCCCTGCTTCTCTCCCCTGTGTTGTGACTAACCCCGTTGAAGTTGAATTGCTTTGTCTTCACTTGACTCTAACTGTTTCTCTAGTCCAGATGGTATTCTGAATTTTTTAGAAAAAAATTTTGAACTTTCATTTTGTATCCCTTTGTCCATCTTATTGAATGTCAATCTCTGTGCTCGTAAGTAAGTTGGAAGCTCCTGGAAGCTTTCTTACACTATCAACATTTTCAAATCGGATGAACGTAACCTTTTTTCTAACTTTCGCCCTATATCCATTCTTCTTTGCATTCGAAAAGTTTTGGAACGCCTCGTGTTCAATTGTATCTATGATGCCCTCCAGTGTGTCTTTGCAACGCAACAGCTTGGCTATGTAAAAGACCGCTGCACCTTTACGAACCTTGTTGAGTTTACTCATGTAATTATGTCTGCAATTGACAGCAACAATCAAGTTGATGTCATTTATACTGATTTTGCCAAAGCTCTTGACACTGTTAATTATGTGCTGCTTCATGCCAAACTAATGGCATTCGTGAATCTTTGCTTTCTTAGATCTCCTTTTTTTCAACAAATCCCACTTGTGTTGTCTCGCTCTTTGGCTTTTTGTTTTTCCCTTTCTTTTTTTTCCGGTGTACCTCACTTTTCTGGAATCTGTTCATAAATAATCTTTTAAGTCGTCTTGTGTTGTCTATGCAGATGATTTAAAAATCATCCGGGTGATCAAAATCACTGCTGACTTTCTGCTTCTTCAGGAAGATTTCAATACCTTCTCTGGTTATTTGCTCCTTAATGTTTCCAAGTGTTTTCCTACGCCCTTTTACTTCAACTTTTATGTTATTTGTAATATTGTCCTCACTTCTGTCGAATATTTCTCTCATCTTGGGGTCACCTTTGATCGTAAGCTGAAGTTCGATATTCATGTCTTAACCATCACTAGAAGGGCACTAGATGGGTTTTTCCCACAATTCATATAGTATTTCCACATGCATCCACCTGTGTGTGTGCGTGTGTGGGCTGGGGGAGAGGCGCATTGGCACCTCTAAGCACTCAGGCCAAAGGACCCATTGTACTCATTTCCCCCTGCATACCATAGTTTCCCAGACTTCTTGATAAAGTCTAGGTCACTGATAGGGGAAAAGAGGCTATTTTCTGCATGCGTGCAACATCCCAGCCAAAGCGTTGATATCTGAGACGCGCAAGCGCTGGCCATTTACAGAGCCAATGCTCCGCAGAGTCAGCCTCTTCTAGGCAGGATGAGCAGAGGTCATCATGTACCACACCTATTCGGTATATATGTGCTCCTAGGCAGTTATGTCCAGTCAGAATGCCTATCATGGCCCTGCAAACTTTCCTCCTCTTATTGAGCAAGAATCCTGCAATCACATGGTTGGGTTCTGAAAGGAAGATCTTCGTGTGCCTGGCCACACCAGCAGTCGCCCATCTATCTTTATGAGCATCATCTACTCACTTTCGAAGAATGGCATACCCAAGGCGGGTTCAGGGCTCCGTAGTGGAAGTCCCGAATCTTGCTTTGCAATGACGTCAGCAATTTCATTTCCCTCAACACCACAGCGCCCAGGTACCCAGAGCAGATCCACACTATTGAATCTGGTGACAGAGTTCAATCGTGCTTTGCACTCTTGGACAATTTTCGAGTTTGTCAGGAGTCTACGCAGCGCCAACAGTGCAGTTTGACTGTCACTGCAAATAGCAATGCCTTTTCCCCTCCATCTTTCGATCGCCCAACAGGTAGCTCTCAGGATAGCAAATATTTCTGCTTGAAAAACCGAAACGTCCTCTCCAAGAAAAAAGCCCACCTGCCATTCGATGAATGTAGATAGACACCAGCTACAGATCTACCATCTGACCCCGAGCCGTCCGTGAAGAAGATCTCAGAATATCTCCTCGTACACAGATCTGGATCGTCCCAGTTACTCCTGGTCAAGAGGATTACTTCGTACCTTCTTCCGAAGTTGAGGAAGGGCACCCGAGCGTCCGAAGGCATAGTGAGAATCGGAGAGATCTCACGCATCGAACCCCTAATAGAGGTTCCCCACATCGTGTTCACCTACCCATGAGCCAAACTGAGCTAGTCTATGGACAGAGCTCATCGCCACACTCTGAACTTGAATGTCGAGAGGAGGTAGATTGAGAAGCGCATCAAGGGCCGCACCCGGAGTAGTGCTCATGGCACCACAGATACCCAGGCACACCGTTCTTTGCAGCTTGACTAACTTTTTTCGAGCATACAATAGCTTCACGATAGTCCACAACACCACGGATGCGTACGTATGCATCCACCTATTTATTACTTTTGTCCGTTCAATACTTGAACGTTGTAATCAAGTGTAGTGGTTTTGCTTGAAATACCTTTCTGATACTGTTGAATCAGTACAGCGGAGGTTTCCACGCACGTTACTTTTTAAATACAGTCTTCCGTAAATGCTCTTCAATGAACGTTATTCTCTTCTAAGCATTCCTTTCCTTGAGCAGCGTAGAGTTTACTTGGATGAAAATTTCTACTTCAAAATCTTCATTGGCCACCTATCTTCATCTTTAGCATCTTTGATCATTGAGCAGAAACCTGTAAGGCTAATCAGGTCCTTCATTGTCCTTCATTCTCTTTTTTCCTGGTTTAACTCTTACATCCTCGACCGTACCTGTATTGTAACTGTTAATTCCTCCTCTTCAATTCCTTTTTATACTGCATCAGGTGTTCCGCAAGGGTCAATCTTTGGTCCTCTTCTCTTTTTTTTGTTCATAAACGATCTAAATCCTTTAATCCATTCTTCTTGTCTTTTGTATGCCAACAATTTCAAGATGTTTCGAGTGATTGAGTCACAAGATGACTGTATGGTTTTACAAAACGATCTCAACAGCTTACAGACTTGATGTGCTTCTAATGCTCTCACTTTGAACATCGTGAAATGTCACAAAATGTCTTTCTCTTTGAAAATTTCACCTTTGATGTTCTCGTACTCTGTTTGTGGCTATCCTCTTAATGTCGTTGATAGTTTTAGAGATCTTGGCGTAATGTTTGATCCTTAGCTCAAATTTGATAAGCATATTTCTTACATTACTGCCAGGGCCTGTAAATTATCCGGTTTTATCATTAGATCCTCTAAAGTTTTCGTTAACATTTCCACCTGTGTACACCTTTTCCTCTCTTTTGTACGTAGTGTCCTTGAATATTGCTGTCAAGTTTGGTGTCCTCGTTTTTTCTACTTAAATACTGCGCTGGAGTCGGTTCAACGTAGATTTACTCGCACCCTGTTTTATATATTTCAGCTTCCTTACCGTCCTTATAGTGATCGTCTGTCGTTCCTTCATCTCCCTTCCCTCGAACCACGGAGACCTTTTCTAGATGTGTGCCTACTCTTCAAATTGTTTCATAAGTTGGTAGATTCCGACATCAGTAGCCATGTTTCTGTCCCTGTTGCAGTGCATGGCACCCGCTCTTCGTTTGAGTTTAGTATGCCATTTGCGCGCACTGATATCTTTTTTTATTCTCCGCTGTTGCGATTACTGAGGCAACATAATGATCTACAGTTTGGTCCTCTACCACCGACATTATATGTCTTTAAAACTTTTCTAAAAAATAATGTTTTGCTTATTACTAATTCAATGTAGTCTTTTTTCCTTTTCTTTTTTTTCTGTATTTATCTTATTTTGAATTTGTACTTTTTCACTTTGATTTTGTTTATTATTGTTCTTTATTTTGTATCATTATCATCTCATTATTATTTTGTTCATTTTTTCATTCTTTCGTTAGTGAATTATTTGTATTTTATATTTTCTTTATTCAGTAATTGGATTTTATCTGTTGAATAATAGTTAATAAATAAATAAAAAAAGTCTAGCTGAGACTTTTATGCTCCGAACTGAAAGCATCAGGATAAATTTTTCTTTCGCTTCTTAAGGTAGGCACATAGGTTTTACAGTCTGGCCTTCAGTTTCTTGGAAAATACTTGAAATTTTTATTGTAAAAATTTCCTTGTTCACTCTCACCGCCAAGTGTTCTATTTTGCGCAGCGTCTAATGTTTAATGTCTCCTGACTTTCGTGATTAAGAGAGAGTTAACAAACATAACATCACGGGCCTCTCTTGTGTCTAATCTCAACAAGTCTCTGTCGATCGACAGCCACTTCAACCTATCTATGTTGCCTGCAGCTGAGAGTTATAATAGGATCACCATCAAACAGCCATCACAGAGCACAAAGTACTCCTTACTCTGATCGGTTCTGTGGATATATCGTTTGCACTAGCTGAAATTGAGAGGGAAAGGGAAGCTTTTCCATTGGCAAGGCTGTAGTTGGACTTTTATTTCCTGTTGTATTTGAGTTTCCGGAACCTACAACCCTAGTAGATGCTATCAGGAGGACATCCTATCAGCATGGTCAGACTTAGCTTGGCTACCACCTGAAGAGATACTCATGCGATGTACAAGCTCCTCCACCACACAACAAGGTGGTCACCGAGAGAAGGGAAATAATATACTTTATTCATAACAATAGCCGTTAGTAATGAAAGCAATGTGTAGTCAACGGAGTAGAGCACTAGCTTCTTACTTTTTGGTCCTTGGTTTAATTCGAACCATAGCTCTACATAGAGCTATCCATAAGTTAGCCTTATTTTGAATAGGTTGGAGTTGAGTTAAGGGCAAAATAATTCATGAAACTAATCTTCACATTCATATTAACACAAATTAATTGTGAATTATATCTTTATCAACGTCAACTTCCGAACCGAGTTCTAGCGGGAATACTTTTCTTTTAGAATTCAGCCTGGACAATGAAAGTGAAGAGAAAAACGGTCACGGGATTTACATCTTTGTATATGATTTTTTCATTGTAACATAGAATTTAGATTAATTAGATTAGATTATTTATTCCAGAAATCATACATAGGTTACTTAACAAGTAAAACATTTAGAGATTAGACAATATCTTTGCTCTAAGGTGTAAAATTTAGCTTATGCAGTTTACTGTTTACAGGGTCTGGTTACTTAAAGCTACAAGGAAAATCTGATAAAAATCTTGATTGTATATTTTTGTTTTTGTATATATATAACAAAGGCTACTTACGGCTACTAATAACTAATTGAACATAAAACTAGGGAGTACTTACAGTCGAAGGGGGGGTGTAACTCCAGGAAAACAGCCTGTGAATTAATGGGTTTTGAATATTTCGGGTGTTGGTTTTAAGGCTGAAAGACTGTAAACTTGCTAGGGAGTCAATGTTGCATACATAGGCTTCTTGGTGGATTCTCCTTGAAGAGTAATAAAATGGTTTATTTGTTATTAATTTTAGGGCTTTATTTTGCGCCACTTGCAGTTTATTTTTGTGAATTTTGGCACATTGTGTCCAATTAGGAGCTCCATATAGTATTATTGGCTGAAGAGCCACTTTATAAATCATCGTCTTATTTTCTGTGTACATTTTTGGCTTGCGATTTTTCAGTGGATACAGAGCGCAAATGGCTTTAGATAATTTAGTGCACGTCTCTTCGATATGGTCTCTAAAGGTAAGTTTCTTGTCGAAGACGATTCCTTAGTATCGAACATTGTCCGCCCAAGGGATTTCTTTGCCAAGGAAATCTATATTTCGACTAGGTAAATGGAGTCTCTTCCTTTTACGAGAGAAGAATATAGCCGTTGCTTTTGACAGATTAATTTTAATTTTCTATCTATAATAGTACTGGTTAAGTTTTGCCAGTTGTTCTTTCAAAGTATCGATGATTAAGCTAGCCTCGGTTGCACTTTTGTAAATACACATGTCATCAGCGAATGTTGCCATATTACAGTTGGGGTTTTGAGGTACATCTGCGGTGAATATATTGAACAAAGTAGGACTTAGGTAGGAGCCCTGGGGGACTCCAGCAGGTATGGAGAGGGCATGGGAGTATTTTTCTCCTACTTTTACGACAAAAGTACGAGATGACAGGAACGATGATATTATTTTCACTAGATAAATTGGGAACTGAAAGTTCAAGAGCTTGCATATGAGACCTTGATGCCAAACTGTATCGAAGGCTTTCTCGATGTCCAGGGTTATAAGTCCCGTCGATTCTTTGCAATTGATCGAGTCCCTGACACTCTTATAGACCCGGAAAACCTGGTGGTTTGTAGAGTGTTTTTGCCGGAATCCAAATTGGCAGTCAGGTATAAAATACCTTGCTTAGAGCGGAGAGAAGGCTAATAGGACGGTAACTATCTGGTAACTGAGGGTTCGTACCAGGTTTTAGTATTGGCACAACTACTGCGTTTTTCCAGATGGTTGGGATGTAGCTAAGATTAAGACACGCATTAAAAATGATATTTAAAAAAACCACCGTTTTTCGGCCAAAGTTTTTAACAACAATACTTTATACGTTTCCTGAAGTCTTTTTATTTTTGAGCTTAGCAACTATGTTAACGATTTCTCTTGGGGTATAAAGATCATTTGGCGTGAAAGATTCGTTAGGTCCTTGATGCGATTTTTGACAATAGTGTTGTTTGTGTGCGTTCCAAGATGCTGCGACGTGGAGTGGGATGTTTGGAACTTCCTAGCTGTTATATTGGACTTATCTTGGTCATCGAAATATAGTTGGTGGTTTGAGTCCGAGATTGGGTATAGTCGAATTTTTCGCTTCATCATTTTGGTTAATGCCCAAACTTTGTTGCTTTTGTTGCTAAATTGCATTAGATTAGAGTTCCAGCTTTCATTGCGCAGCACAAGAATGCGGTAGCGGACTAGATTTGTGAGCCTATTGACCAATGTTTTGAGTTCGGGATTCCTCGATCTTTGCCAGAGACGTCTGAAGTGGTTTCTAATAGCTATTAATCCTAGTGTTTCATCATCGATACTTCGGGAGTGTATCGAAGACCTGGTAACATTCGTAGTGCTATTAGTAATATCAGCATGGACACTACTATATAATGAGTCTAGTAATCTGTCTATCTGTTCATTAGATTGGATTAGTGAAAGGTCACGAGAATCCAGGGTGATTAAACTATCTAAAACTCTTCTGAACTAAGTCCAGTTGGTTTTCTTTTGATGATATCCGCACACACTGGTTGTATGTGCATTGCTTATTTGTTCAATGCTAAAAGCTACTAGGAGATGTGGCGACGAGAGGTTGTTCAAAGTGATCGGCTGAGAAATATTAACTAATCCGTTGCTGACAACAAGATCAAGTGTTGATGGATTCCCTCTAGGCGAGAAGTAGGTGGGTTCAGTAGAAACATGTAAGAATAAGTTCCTGGAGCAAATCAATTCAAATAAAATTGTTCCGGTTCTGTTCGCTCTCAAGCAGTTCCACTGCCTATGTTTGGCATTTAAGTCTCCACATAAAGTAAATTTATCAAAAGAATTGATTATAAGCTTTAAACCAGCCTCAAAGTTCGTGAGTTTAGTTCTGTCCAACCTTGTACCTGGGAAGTATGCTGCGATTAAGTGTATATTACTATCATCCAGCCTCACGATGATAGTTTCTAAAACATAACATAGAATTTAATTTGGAGTTCAAGTGTCTAATCTAGTAGTATCTAAGTATCTTATTTGGAAAAATTTTCTTTGACATTTTTGAAAGAACTCTGACGTTCTTCGAAAATGATTTTCAGGATTTTCCCTTTTCGTCAACATTAAACATTATCTTAAGTAGTACACTTCATTCATTTTCGGCGAATACCCTAGATCAAGCTGAATACTCTAGTTTGGTCTGGTCAAAATGTTTTTCATCATGGTCAAATGCAATAGTTAGTAAATAATGATGAAGGACAGATTCAACTATTCAAGGTTGAGGGATAGTAGTTGTAGAGTTGTACTGTCACTGGTTTTTAAATTATTGTTTTTTCTCCACTTAAGTTAATCCAATTTCTTTTAACCTTCACCCTCTATAATTGGTGAAATGTTCAACATCATATTTAAGACAGTTTTATTTTTCTTCTCTTGGTATTGAAGCACAAGTGCTGTAGTTACAAGTTTCGAAGCAAACACTTAAATGGAATTAAAAATTCATGATTTGAAGCATTTTTTGGTTCTTTTGAACTGAGCTTATTTGTTTTTCGCTGATGTCATAATAAAATGTTTATCTAGTGCAAATGATGTTAGGCCGTACGGTTGGTAAAAATTTGTGTTGTTTCTTTATGTTCAATCATGGCAAAAAAAAACATTAAAGAAATCACTGAAAAAAACAATTGAACATACCAACACTTGACATTTATATCTTTTTATGAAAAAAAGCCAGAGAGAACTACAGCTCTTATTGTCAAAAAAAACCTGCTGGTTTATTTTGGATTTCCACTTTTGCGTGAAGATTGGTTAAAGTTTGAGAATGTTGTCGATTAGTGGCAACTGCTTGTATCGATTTGGTTTTAGGAAAAATAAAAGAAGATAAAAGTAATCATTATTATTTCAATAGTTAACGTAACTGATGGAGCATATGGTTAAATCTTAGGTTTTTTGAGTAACAAAAACTGTTGACCTGGTATGTTCATACATTTTTCCAACTCGAACGATAGGATTTTGCAGTTTTTTTTTCAACCTTACAAACTTACAATGAACTTCACTGAATTTCCGGACCCCCTTTTTAAATCCTCAATCACTCATATCTCGTGTTTGAATTATAGTGAAGTTACTCAGTAGATTAAAAACTTGTGGTTTCCTATTCACTTGCCAAGTTGTTTACTTCCCACAAGCAAATTTTCGATTTGGGACTTTCTGTAGAGGCATAATATTTTGCTAAGCAATAAAAGCACCGTGAGTTAAGTAGAAAAGCCCAAAGCTTAAATTATGTGATCAAATTTTGAAATATTTCAAAACTTACAGTTAAACCAGATATTTATTATCATTAAAAAAAAATATGTTGCTCTTTTTGATTGAAAACAGAATACTTGACCGAAATTTAAGTACCACCAACTGACAATTGTTTGACAATAATTGAATTCAATTACAAGTCTTAAGGTCAAAAGCTGTGTGTCCAATCATACTGATTGATATTAATAAGCCAATCTATGCGGGAAAAGTAATTAGCTAGTTTTTCCATTGAGTTCCATGCCCATGTAGCATCGACACTTTAACAATCCCATTCATAGCTGCTTGAGTTGCAAACTCGCTCAGACAAATATACCTGCTCATTTGGGTCAATAGTGTAGCCAAGACGAATATGTAAAAAGAATCGCATCTACGACCAATAAGGCGAGTCTGCTTCACCATACTAATCGAGAGACACTCCGTAAACTATTTGTGAGCTTACATTCACTTCGCGGCAACGATGTCGATGGCTTCGGTGCTGTTATGAAAATGCGGACATTATAAAAAGAAATTTCTTATTGTTGTTATGTTGTTTAATGACACATGAAAGCCTATAGCTTTAAATGGGTTTACAGGCTGCTGCTTATCGATTGCAGAAATTTGCCTTTATTATTCTATTACAGTTGCATTTTACTGCTTCGTAGCTGCTATTGAATTCTGATTGCATAAACACTATACTTATGCTCAGAACTCAATTCAAAGGCATTGCAAAATCTGCAAACTGGTCGGATAAGCAATTTTAAATATTTGCGGAAAAACGAGATTAAGCCAGCTTTATAGGTTTAGTGGTTTTTGCTTACGGTGTTTGTTTTGAGATTCCAACGATCTCTTTAAAATTATCGCATCGGCGTTTTTGATGATGGGAGCTTGACAGCTATAGTTTTTTTGATAATATCTAAAAGAAACTTTAAATTTTTATGGTAAAGTTAGTTAGCTTTCCCGCTGCTACTGTTTATTTAGTCTTTCCATGTTAAAAAGTTTCACATTTCTTGAAAAAAGATAATGTCATTTAAAAGTGTCTACTATGTTCATAGTATTTGCTTCATTGGATATGAAATTATTTTTTGTGTTTGCGAAAAATGATGAAAAAAGTTAGATAATGTTGGGCATAGCTATGAGACAATATGCTCAATACAAATTAAAACAAATGTTCCTGTTGAGTTTTGGAACGTCATAAATGTTAGATCAAACTAGCCATGGCTAATGCAAAAACCCCATGAGCATAGTTAAGTTGGCTCATCAACAAGTGAAAGCTCTCTGAGTCATCTCAAGTAGATGCAGTGTCGGCATCGCAATCGAACATGTCGTCATTCCGGATCTTTGTTTACAGTCACATGGCATACCGCAGCCTACCGAAAACAGATTTCAATAATCCCATCATCTGTGGACTGTGTGAGTTCAAAAAGCGGCAAGTGCATCAGATTTACCTAACCCCCTTTGCTTGTTTTTCCGGAACTTCATAGCTTTTTTGCATATAAGAAGAGCAAATGACTGCGTGCGGAACCCTGTGGGGTTCCGGTACAACTTTGAAGGGTTTCGATCAGACAAGCGAAGTCTTTAATATCTTGAGTTTTTGAAAACCACAACAATTGCTGATCAGATTGTTTCATGCTGAAATGAAAAATGCTAACAATCGAGCTGGAGGCGAGAAACTGCAAATTCGTTTTCATTTTGAATCACGATCGCTTACACATGGGTGCAACGAGCTAGTGTTGTAGGATTGTAAGATCAAGGGAGGTCGAGTATTGAAAATGATTCATTACCAGTAGTGTTCGATGCATTTCAGGTAGATACATTGCTTTCACTACGATTGAAGTGAGTAAATGCTGGCGTTGAAAAGGAGCTTGCACAAGCCCAGTTATAAATTGTTGCGAATTGCCATATCGAGTTCCATTCGGACGTCTTGACCTATTTATCGTTAATGTTTGCTTGCATCTTACTTTCAAACTGTGTTAAATTGTTCGGTTTCGATATGGAAATGATGTTGATGCTTTGTGTTTTAATTTTGTATGGAAATTTCAACCGTGGAAAGTTGCTGCCGCTCAAAATTATTTTCACAATATTATCAAGAATGCTGGCCTCCATGAGACTCGTAGAATAATTTTCTTCAGAATGTATATAGTTTCTATTGTGCAGAGCCATATAGTGCCTCATCAGTGGTCAAGTGTCTATGCGTATTTTGCTTTATAATGAATGTGAAAGACTGCTTAGTACTCTGCTCACTACAGATATGATTTGATTGAAACTAGGTTACTGGCTAAAGTCTTTTTATTTGAAGTAAGGTTACTGTCTTAAGTCTTTTAATTAATTTGAATGGTTTGATTGGTGATACTAAACTTCTCTCGGATTGAATTTCACCTTACATCAAAGGTAACCTGGCTAAACGTGCAAACAAATTTAAATTTATGTCCACTTATGTACGTAAAAAAACAGAAAAAATGCAGTCGTTGTGGCTTCGCACCGAAACTTTGAGTCAAAACAAAACGCAGAGTAATACTGTGGACAGTTAGTCAAGTGCGTCAAACTCAATGGCCGTTGCAAATATTTCAATTGTTTTTCTGGTGGCTTGATCAAATCTTGTACAGTGAAGATATATTCAAGTTAATTAAATATTTAATACATTCTCTACTGTGTATTTTCCCATTTAGACGGTAGTGCAGTAATTACTGGTGCCAAGTGTTATCCTCTGATTCTAGAGAAAATTTTAAATACAATACAAAATAAATATGTAAATATATATATAAATATATATATATATATATATATATATATTAGTACTCTATTATATATAGATGTTACTGCTCCTGCGATCACTGCTACTAATCGCACTGCTCTTTGAAAAGAGCAGTGAAAAGATTGCTCTCTGCTCATGCTGTTCAATTGCTCACTGACCTTTTGCAGAGCAGATAGTTTTATGAAGAGCAGTGAGCCATTTGGTTGTGTTTTGCTCATGCTGTTCAACTGCTCATTGCTCTTTTGCAGTACAGAAAATTTTAAATGCTCATCTATTCAGATTCTTTTCTTTCTACCCTTGCGAGTATTTTCGGTATTTTCAATTATTCAAAAAGTTTTTAGGGCAAAAGTAGCTGAAATCGGACAAAATCGGCCAATTTTGGGTTAGAGCGGTTTCGGACATAACGGGCCAAAACCTTTTGCTGTGATACAAAAATTTCGGTTTTGTAGGGGAGTAAGGGGTTTTTTGGCCATAGTTTGACAAAAACTGCCTTTATGGCGCTTTCGATGATTGAAAGTGATCGGGGAGTATATTAGTGATATATTAAGGGCGACAAAATTTTTGATAGGGGAAATTGGGCAAAAAAGTCCATATTTTCCAAAAAAAATTTTTTTGTCTACCATGAATTTGGGGACCTTTCTGAGTTGTTTCAGGCGAAATTTCCATACAAATCTGGGTAAAAACGGTCTAGTTTCTAAAATACGTCAAAATCAAATCTGCCCGAAAAACTGAAAGTAGCTCTAAAAATGTTGAGATACTTTTTGGTTCGCCAGTTGGCTTCTGCGGCGGTGCTCGTGACTGCTCTCCAACCCTACCGGGGTTGTGACTCATGTCCAGCCTTACCGAAGAGATTGGCCCCCTAGTGGGTGCATGCTAAATACACGTAAAAATTTTATCATTTCTCAATAAAATGTTCGACAAACTTCATGCTTCGGTGAGGCTAAGTGGAAAACCGATTGTTTTAGATTAGCCAGGAAAAATAAATCTTCGAAATTAAATTACATACTGCATAATACTGTACATGCATACCAACATTTCACTACGTTGCTTGCATCCAATGTATTACATTTTGAAAACCACAAAACTACTATACGATTTACCAAGCACTTGGCAATACATTCTTCTGCTAGCAAGTGCCGAACTAATGCAGGCAACGTATTCCCAAACATACTACCTCTGTTCTAAACATGAGCATCCATCTCCACGGAAAAATACAGTCACATTGTAAGCATACAATGCGATTGCAATCTGAGGCTAGAAATTGCTGTATCAAGCACGAATCGAAGGCGATGAGAAGGTGACGAGCAAACACTGGCAATGAGCAATCAAAAGTAGCGAGCGGTGTTTCGTACGCACGAAACTGCAATCGCAATTGCGATTGAATAGCTGCTACTCTAAACTGCTCTTTACTCAAACTGCTCTCTGCGATCACTGCTCAGTAAAAAGAGCAGTTAAGCACATCTATATATATATATATATATATATATATATATATATATATATATATATATATATATATATATATATATATATATATATATATATATATATATATATATATATATATAAATATATATATACAGGGTGTTTGGTACTCAGTGGACACTTTCTTAAGGAGGCATTTCTTGATATATTTTAAGCAAAAAATCGTTCTACAGGGTGGTCCGGTTTTCGAAGTCTGCGGAGTTACAGGGTGGTCAAGAAAAGTTTTTCTAACCTGTACCCTGAATCACTTAAATCGTTATATTTTGAAAACTAATAATCATAATGCAAAGTTTTATGGCTTGTTTTTTTTATGAAATCAAATTAACTTTAATTTAATGTAACGTTTTAAATTGTAACTCTTACTGATTTTGAGATATTTACTTCAAAACACAAAATTTTGGCACTTCTTCCCCGAAAATTCTGTGTTCAATATCGTTTTTCTCAGAAAACCTCATTAAAATATGCCATTTTATTTATATTTTTATAGGCCATATAATTGGCTACAAAAGCTGCTTACATGATTATGACTTAGGTTTCACAATTTTGCAAGTAGTATAGAAAATACATATCGCTTAAAAACTGTTTAAAAAATATGAAATATAAAACGCTTAAAAAATATGCCATAAAGTGGCCCTCGTTTTCGATCTACACTCTTTGCTTGAACTTAAAGAATTTGTTAAAGGTTTATACGCTTTATTTCAAAATTTTTAAGCTACAGTAAGTGTTCAAAATGGCCACCTTCATTTTGAATGCGCGCTAAAGCTCGTTACGCAAGCGTTTTTTTCATATTCATACTTCGCAGCTACTGCTTCACTTCTGTTGCAGCCGCGATCCTGATATTTAGGTCTTCCAATGCTGATACTTCCGTTGTGTAGGCAAAGGCTTTCATCCATGTTCATACAAAAAAAATCCATAACTGTTAGATCAGAAGATCTCGCAGGCCAGTGTATTGGTCCATTTCTACCGATCCAGCGATTGGTATAATTGGAATTCAACTAATCACTGACTGGTCGGCCATAGTGAACTAGAGCCCCATCGTGTTGGTAGAACATGGAAGCCAATCGTTGCAGCGGAATATCCTTCAATAAGTCCTGCAGATCATGTCTTAAAAAATGTAAGTAATTGGAACTATTTAAAGTAGGCGAGAGCCTAATAGGTCCAATTAAATCGTTACCAATCACTCCTGTCCATAAATTTACGCTGAACCTATGCTGAAACGATGAAGTCCTTCTAGTGTGTGGGTTGCTCTCAGTCTACGTATGTAAATTGTGAAAGTTTGTGATACCGTCCCTGGTAAATAAGGACTCATCCGTCCAGAGAATGGTGTTCAAAAAAGTGTTGATGCTTAATTGTTTCTCAAGGAGCCAATTGCAGAATTCCATCCTTTTGGCCAAATCGTTCGGTAGCAGCTGTTGCACTGGTGTGTGATGGTAGGGATGTAAACGGGCTGCTTTTAAAATACTCCAAGCTTTCCACGTAGACACGTTAAACTGCAATGCTAATCGTCGAATACTGATTGATGGGTCAGTTTCCACTGCAAGTTGTTTTTCTTCATCGGTCCGTACAGCGATTGCAGGTGCAAGATTTGCGTTTACTTGGTTCGTCCTAACGCTGCCAGTTTCTCAAATCCTTGTGTATAGCTGTTCAAACACTCTCCGTCCAGGAATCCGTCGATGGGGATATCTCTGTTGATACAAAGATTGCGCCGCTTGTGAACTTCCCCGGCACTCTCCATATACGTACATAATATCTGGTTATTCATCATAACGCCTCGCCAACATTGGCCATGGGACATGGCAAGACATTCGACTTGGAAACAAATACAAAACGAATACAATAATATAAACGAATACAAAAAAAATTTCTAATCGAATTATATGTTCGCCTCTTCCTCAATTTACGCCTTTCTTCACATTCCGCTTCCTCTAACCTTTGCAGTGCTTTCAAACACCGAGTAACGCGCACATGCTCACTGCTGAGCGACATTTTTAAAATGATATGGCATGACATGCCGTTGCCCAGGCACCAGATGACATGCCATAAACTGACATTCGTTGCCATCGCATATGGCAGAGCTCATGGCCAATGTAGACTCTAGATAAGTGAAGTGAGACGTTTTGAATTTATGTTTGAAATTTTAGTGATATCTTCTAGTTCGAGTAATGTACCGAAACTGACAAAATTTTGAAAGTGGTTCTGTTTTTATAGGATCTTAATTTTTTTACGTATTCCATTAATAAAAGCGAAAAACTTTACCCAATTTTACCTTTAACATCCAGGTAGGGGCTTTAATTATGTTGAAACTAATTTTAATTTAGTTTACTTAATTGATAGTTTAAAAAGTAATTAATGGGCAGTAAAAATACTTAAGTACAAATAACAATTTAAACTTTTCTTTTCAACGAGGGCCACTTTGCGGCATATTTACTTTTTAAGCGATATGTATTTTCGCTTACTATTTGCGAAATGGTAAACTCTAAGTCATAAGTATGTTTGCAAATTTTGTAGCCAACAATATAGCCTATAAAAATATAAAATTAAAATGGCATATCTTAATGAGGTTTTCTGAGAAAAACGACGTTGAACACAGAATTTGCGGGGTTAAAGTGCAAAAATGTTATGCTTTGAAGTATATATCTCAAAATCAGTAAGAGTTACAATTTAAAACACAACATCAAATTAAAGAAAATTTAATTTCATAAAAAAACATACCTCAAAATTAGTTTTCAAGTTATTTAGTTTTCAAGATATAACGATTTAAGTGAGTCAGGGTACAGGTCCGAAACTCTTTTATTGGCCACCCTGTAACTCCGTAGATTTTGAAAACCGGACTACCCTGTTGAACAATTTTTTGCTTAAAATATAAGGAATGTCTCCTTACAAAAGTGTCCACCGAGTACCAAACACCCTGATATATATTTCGCCATTTCCTAACCATCAGTCAAAAGTCACAATTCTCTCTTCCCATCATGTACATAACGACATCAACAAAATCTATGAGTCTTTCAGCTGACTAACCTTGAAATTTCAAATTCAAAAGTTAATCCTACTATATATATATATATATATATGTATATATATATATATATATATATGTATATATATATATATATATATATATATATATATATATGTATATATATATATATATATATAGGTATATATATATATATATATATATATATATATATATATATATATATATATATATGTATATATATATATATATATATATATATATATATATTTATATATATATATACATATATATATATATATGTATATATATATTAATATATATATATATATATATATATATATATATATATAAATATACGCAGTTCATATAAATTTATATAAACAAATTTATATATATATTATCAAATTTATATATATATATATATATATATATATATATATATATATATATATTTATATATATATATATATATATATATATATATATATATATTAATATATATATTATGATATATGTATATATATACTGCATATATTTATAGATATACTGCATATATTTATAGATATATGTATATATATATATATATATATATATATATATATATATATATATATATATATATATATATGTATATATATATTAATATATATATATATATATATATATATATATATATATATATATATATATATATATATATATATATATATATATATATATATATATATAAATATATATATATATATATATATATATATATATATATATATATATATATATATATATATATATATATATTTATATATATATATATATATATATATATATTAATATATATATACATATATATATATATATATATATATATATATATATATATATATATATATATATATATATATATGTATATATATGATTACATTTTTTAAAATCTAATGATGGTGCTACATTCTTAAAAATATATGTATGCATGTAATTTCGAATTGAGATAGCTTTCCCTAGAGGTATCGGATCAAAACAGATTTTCCAAAATAAGAAAGATAAGATAAATAAGCCTGTTTGGCTTTCGATGAATATGTAGATAGTTTTGTAGCCATGGTTGATACGCAAAATAAAATCTTTCAAACCACCGAACAATATTTTACATGATAAGCACTTCAATGAGAAAAAAGGTTTCATCATCATTAGCGCTTCAACCGAAGTCCTGACCAGGCTTCTCCCAACAATTTTCCTCATCGGACTTTATCGCTAGCTGATGCCAATCAATAAAGCATTCATAGCTAGGTAGATTGAAGGTTAAATGTTGTAGATAGGTTGAAGGTTGTTGGTAGGTTGAAGTAGCTATTTATTCACAGAAACCTGCCGAGAGACGCACATAGATACAAAAGAGGCCAGTTATTATGGAAGGGCTACCGTCACCAATTTACCTATATTTTAGCTTCAAAAACTTATGTTCATGGGATCTTGTTCAGTTGAAATTTACAGAATGTATTGATCTTAAGTAGGAGCAGGTCTGATAGAAGCAATTTTGAAAGGCGTTCAATTCTGTGCCAGTGGTGCCATTTTGCAAAATCACTAAAAAAAAAATTGCTTTTGGCTCTATAAATTCTGATTCTGTCACCAAATTTCGACGAAATTCACACAATTGCTGAATCTTACTCTAAGCCACGTTTGGTAGAAATAATGTTAAAAAATTAGGTTGAAGCTGCCAGTTATGGTAATTTTAAATTTTGAAAATTCGCTCAGGAAAATAAAACTCTTTGCGCTATAGCTTCCAGGATGGTCATGAAATCACAACGAATTTTATATGGCTAATTAAAATTATTATAGGCAATATTCAGTATAGATGTAGTTGGAACAACAATGATAGGGTAGGCAGCTATGGTTGGTTTTGTATTTTTTTTGCAGGCCATTTATCATAAAATTTTCCATTCGTAGTGATCTCGTAGTGAAAATAAACAACAAATATTAAGATCTAGCAAATTTGATAATTTTGCTTATGGTAACCCTAATTTTTTTTTGTATTCCCAAAGCTTCCAATACAGTCATCGAATCAATACCAAATTTACAGAGCAAGTTGACTTCAACATGAGGCAGATGTGACATATTTTTGGCTTCGGTGCTAGCAAAGGGCTGCCAGCACGAGGCGTTTTTATTATTTTCATACCAATAAATGCTTACACTAAGTATTCACATCGCGAGCATTTGCAATGAAAAGAAGTTAACAATGTTCAAATTTTCTTATGTCTAGACATTTTTTGGATGGCAACCCCAAACACCTTTCTATCGCTGTAACTTTCGATGAAGTCATCGAAATTAAATTGGCATAGGGTCTATTATTACTTTGGGTGCATTGGTCTTAAGTAAGTGAAGTAGCTAGTAGTAGTGGTCTTAGGTAGCTAGTGGTAGAATATACACACAAAATCTGCACAAGTCCTCTACTGTTCTTCGAACATTAGTGTTTCTAGCGGTTCTGATGCACTTGGATTTTTTTTTTAATTGTAATCACTGTTTGATAGGACACTTTTACTTTCTTCATTATTTCTTAGTAAGAATAGTTTGCCCTATTAAGAAGGTCAATAATTAATTCGTACTAATAACTTTATACTGTCCCATTTAAATTTATTTCAGTTTAATGTGTCAAGACATGGAGGAACTTTTACAAGTTCAAACTAAACTCTAAATAGTTAGTTAGTAGCTGATTGTAATTGACGAAATTTCCACCAGTTGACAGACTCTATCTAAATGTTCGCAAAAGAATGATAATTTTGGGTTATTTTATTTATTGTATATACCAAACTGCTTATCATTATAGACAGCTTAATGTAGGGACAGATAAAAAATCTCACTGAAGAAGGGTAAAGGGTTTTTTTGTTTGAAATTGTTCTATTGTTCTATTGTTATTAAACCCTGCAGGTTTGATAATGAAAATTTTTATTTGGGACAACCCGTTTTTACGTGACGCTGTTGATAGAATTTTTTAAAACATGTGAAAAAATGCAGGTGGTCCTAATTCAATGAACAGGGACAGTAAACTTGTATTAAAATTCTTCATATTCTAAATTTACTAAGAATCTTTAGTGCCATAGTTTTATTACTTCTTGAGCTATATATAAACACATTTCCTACAACAGGCTATTTTCAATGCTTTTAATCCAATAAAAATAGCTATTCAATAATACTTTTTTATATGTTTCATTGTTGGGTTTCAAAATTTCCGGGAAATTTTATTTCGATAATGGCACTATTTCCGACACAAACTATTTTGATGTCTTTTTCATAATAATTTTCATGTCTATGTTTACTAACATAACAAAAAAAAAATCTTCAAATCAACTGATAATAAAGATTGTTAATGCAACATTATGAAGATTGACCATCTGCATTCATCAGCAGCTTCTAATCACCGCGTTAAATAAAAAAGCCATTATCTTACAATCTATCTTCCGCAAATCACTTCCAACATGACACTCCGACTCGATAATGACGACTTTAGTGCTCATGTTTCTGGCTCAATTCATATTCACATGTATGTATGTACACATATCATTAATCTCATAGCATCAGATATAATCATCGTTCCAGCAATTGTGCCTGTAACTTACAACACTTCTGTATTTCACTTGCAGTGCAACCGTGGCCTGGGCAAATTTAGCTAATCTATCGTTTTTCTGTTCACTAACTGGTTTGGCTTAAACCGCACAGCCTTAATTTACACTCAATCTATCGCATTCATTACCGGCAACTCGCGACTTGTAATGAGAATTGAGATTACCTTCACTTTACTGACTATTCTATCTGCATCTGAAATCGTGGCGCGACGCAAGCAAGTCGAAGTTGGTTCTGATTTTTTGTTGAAAGTCCGTCAAGGTGTTTTGGTTTCTGTTTAAACTCATGCGATAATTACGATGCTCTGGGGGCATGTTGACTTCACTCATGAGATAATAGATGTTTCGGTTATATCACAACGCTATGATTTGATTGCAGACAATCTTTAAAAAAATATTTCTGGCGAGGAATTGTGAAACAAAAGGTCTGGGGCTGTTTTTACTAGTGCTAAAGCTATTGTTTTTCAAACACTTTGATTTGTTTATGATCTAAAATTGTTGTGATATCGATTGGTACTACATATAATTTCTGCAGTCGGGAAGAGATGATTATGAATTGTGGATGCAATTGATTTTGCTAGGATAAACTATTACTTCAGCATTTAGTGATCGCTTATGTGGGCTATAGCTGTCTATGACTGGAGGCACTTTTACCTAATTTTCAGCATATATTTATTTACTGCAGAAATTCGCAGATCTACCACGAATTATTAGAAAACGTTAAAGATATGTGGGCAATTGAAGTTTATGAAGATTCGAATTCGTCGTCGACAATCAAACATATATATGTAATTGTATAAATACACATATATATCCGATTTCGTGACACACTTCTTCAGCTCAGCAAACTAGGATTTACTGAACTGAAGAAAATTTCACCATTTCAACATACTCATGCATGAATGCTGAAAGAGGGCTCTGTTGAGAAAAGAATATATATATGCATGCACTTTTTATCCACCACCAACTGTAAAGTATTTCCTAACTATAGACAAAGAATGGGGTTAGTCTGAATTCCGCTGTTAGTAATAAATTGACCATTCCCGAGTAGGGAATGAAGGATCTGTGGAAGGGTCCGAACCACACTCTCATCGCAATTTTTTCTTACTTTAACAAAATGAGGATACATTAGGCGTGACATAAATGGCTAATTAGTTGTGGTATGGTCGTTAGTTTTTCACTTGTATTCACCAACACCCATAACAAAATATTTCATATTGCATGCAATCGAATAACTTCATTTGTCACAAACTTTCCCCTCAGGCAGTGTCAAGCACTGGTATGAGAGAGGACAAGAATCCACAAATCAAACTATTCTTTATAAAACTGTTTTAATCGACTTTTCTGCTATTTCAATTTGATTTTTTATGGTGTGAAAAGGAAATAAATACTAGCATGTATTGGTTAGAATTAATATATAAATAAGAGAAGAACTAAAGTTAGATAATAAAAATAAGAAACTAAAAATAAAAAGATAAAAAAACTAAAATTAAAGTAAAATATTTACATTCGCTTTTAAAATAGATTTACAACATACTGCTTCAGCTTCCTTTTAGTAACGAAATACGATAGGTTGTTTTTTAAATCATCAGGCATATCATTATACAACAATATAGCTGAAAGAATCGGGTCATTAAGGGCTCTATTGGTTCTGACTGAAGGCAACCTATAAGAATTCGCGGATCTTGTTTGATAGTTATGTATTTCTCTGGTCGTTGTCAGAGAAATAGAAGATTTATTCTTTCCGTGGACAATTTTCCATATTGTTATTAGCTTTTGAAATGCTAATAGTTGAAAAAAAGTCATCTTCCCAGTTATGAAATGTAACTGATTAGTCGGTGTCCGTGGACTCAGATTGTGAACTGCCTTAATTGCCTTATTCAGAGTTCTGCTCAGGATGGCCAGGTTTGCTGAAGAAGATTGGCTCCAGTTAAGCATGGCATAACTAATATATGGAATTATAAAAGCATGATAAATCATGTTTTTTAAAACAATGTTCAAGTAGCATCGTCTTCTTAAGAAACCTACAATGGGACAAATCTTGGCTCTGATTTTCCTAATTTGATCCGACCATGACAATCTGTCATCAATTATTATTCCTAAATATTTAGTTTTTAATAGTCTATCAATGGGTTGGTTGTTAATCAAGATGTTTAGTGATATGTCTTCCTTATTTTTCTGTTTGAAAATCAAGTAATGCGTTTTATTTACA
Organism: Nemotelus pantherinus; assembly: GCA_963978885.1. Lineage (NCBI taxonomy): Eukaryota > Metazoa > Arthropoda > Insecta > Diptera > Stratiomyidae > Nemotelus > Nemotelus pantherinus. The sequence continues at coordinate 76,010,898 of OZ022264.1, read as the reverse complement.
TTTATTTTTAATTTATTAGTAACTAGCCAATTGAAATATCTACCTAAATCATCATTGATCATCTGCTCTAGTTCAATAGGATCTCTATTTGAGTTTAATATAAGGGTGTCATCTGCATAAATAACATATTTAGATACTAAATTAAGATTATTCAGACTCTGGACATAAAGCAAATAAAGAGTTGGCCCCAAAATGGATCCTTGAGGAATGCCTATATTTATCACTCTCCTATCACTAGTTTCACCTTTGAACTGGGTACTTATGGTCCTGTTGGATAAGTAATTTTTTATTAGGTCATTTCCCTTTCCTCGAACACCTAGTTCGTTTAAAATATGGCCTAAAATGGTATGATCAACTGTGTCGAATGCCTTTTTAAGGTCAACAAATATGGCTGAAACATATAAACCCTTGTCTAGTTGGCTGCTAATGTAATGTTGCGCATCTATGAGGGCTGCACTTGTATTGCTGCCATTAAGGAAACCATATTGATTTTGATCGAAGCCTATAGTGTTGTTAATAAAGTGAACTAGCCTAGAATTTATAACTCTCTCAAAAATTTTACTGAAGGCGCTAGTTAATGAAATTGGTCTATAGTTATTTGGATCATCAATATCACCACTCTTAAATATGGGGGTGATAAGAGAGTTTTTCAGAATATTAGGAAAGGTACCTTCATCCAAGTGCTTGTTAACAATAGAAGTAAGAAGTGGAGCAAGAAGATCCTTGATGCATTTTAAATCATCTGCCCTAATCAAGTCTATTCCAGGAGCTACATTTTTAAGGTTTGATATAATCTCCTTTATTTCTTCAATAGTAGTTGGTCTTAAGAAGAGGGTCTGGTGATTGATTCTGTTGCTAATTCTTTCCGCAGAGTTTGCGCGAAATTCATCATTTATTCTACTGCCTATTAGCGAAAAGAAGTCATTAAGCTGCGTTGCTGTGAGGAGGGACACATTAGCCTTATTTTGATTTTGATTGTTTCCAGGATTCAATTCACTACCAAGAATATTCCATAATTTTTTGTTGTTTCCATGGGTTTTCTCAACTCGTTTATTTAACGCAATTTCTTTGGCTTTACTTATTATATTGCTAGCCTTGTTTTTCAACCGCTTGTATTTTAAGAAATTTTCATTATTTGGACTCTTCCGGTAGGTGTTGTATGCAATTCTTTTTAACTTTATGATATTAAGGACATCACTATTTATCCAATCATTGCTTCTTGATCGAAACTTTTTATAAGTGGTTGAAAGTGTTTTTGCATTACAAACTATGTCAATGATTTCTTCAAGTTCAATTTCCCGTGATTCCAACATTAAAATATGAAACCTGTCACGGACCAAATTTGCAAACCTATTTTTATTTAGCACAGGTGTTTGAAAAACTTTCATTGGGGATTTAGGAATGAAAACACCCGTAATAGTGATGTTTTGAACCCTGTGGTCCAAGTCAGGCATGTCATAAAAAGCAATACCAAACTCATACCTACGAAGGTTAACCGAACTGACAACATGATCAATAAGCGTCGCAGACTCATTTGTAACTCTAGTTGGTTGCTTCTCATTATGTAAAGTCGCATTGTTCATTTTTAGCGTCTCCAGGTAGTTTCTGGTTAGATTATCATTACATTTAAGTACATCAATATTATTATCACCAATCATGATAATATTTTTATATTTATGGTAAATTTCATCAATATACTCGAGGTAATCCAAGCTATCTTGAGAAGGAGCTCTGTAATGAGTGCCAAGTCTTAGAGGAGTGTTACAAACTATTAGTTCGACAACGATCATATTATATTGCTTTTCGTTCACTAGGGTTTTGAAATTGATACTGTTCCTTATGTAAATCACTGTTCCACCTCCAACTGAATCTCGACAATTGAACACTGCAGAGTACCCTGAGATGTTATAAAAAACTGCTTCGTTTTCATAAAGCCAGGTTTCGCCTAAAATAATGATATCAGAATCATTCAATACTGTAGCTGTTACTTCCAATTCGTGAAATTTATTTCTAATACTTCTAACATTTGCATAGAATATTTTTAGAGATTGCAATGTCATATGAATTATGAGGAGTAGTTAGTTTTTCTAATCAAAAATTGTACAGCTTTTAAATATTCTGGACAATTTTTACTATCCGCCCTATGATTAGCGTTATTCTGATTCTTAGCGACACAATTCACACATTTAAGTATTTCGGAGGTACAATCCTGGGTTTTATGATCACCAGCGCATTTAGCACAAACATCATTTGTCCTAGTACAATATTTTGATGGGTGACCGTATTTCTGGCATTTGAAACACCTTCTGACGTTGAGGTCTTCCTTACAAAAATAACTGCCGAAGTCTACGTTAACATACCTGTTAACTAATTTGTGATACGTATCCCCCGGGGCCTCAATGAACGCAATATACTTGCCGTTTTTGTAGCTTTTTTTATAGAATTTGACACGAATTTTTGGATCTGAACCCATGTCATAATTCAAAGATGAAATCTGATAATTCAGCTCTTCCTCCGAGTATTGCTTTTCTAAGCCAAACAAAACTAAAATAGGAAGTCGCTGTTTCGTGTTTTCAGCCGTATATTTTTGCCCAAGTTTCTTATTTAAGCTATCTATAAGAGTTTTATTGTTGGCCTCATTATTGGTTTTTATCAAAACACTCCCGTTTTTTAGTGGCTTATTGAAAATAATGGGTGTTTTTATTTGCGCAGGACTTATTGCTTGCTTTATCTCACTTATGGTAAGCGAGCTATCCTGAGCAGCTTTGGGCCTTACTACTATACCCACATTATAATCTATTTTATTCTGCTCACGGGGGGTGGACTGAACAACACTCGAATAAGATGGCCTATTCTGTGGAAGATTGCTGGTCAACTTTGAAAACTCTAATTCAAATTTTTTAAGGATATCCGTAGTGAGATCCTTAGTAATTGGCTGGACCTTTGAAAAATTATCAACTTTATCCCTGATTTGAGAAGTCATATCCATTAGTTCTACAAGTGGAGACTCATATTTCTTGAATTTTGCGAATTTCGCTTTACATGAGTCGCAAAACCAGAAAATATTCCTCTTGGATTTGGTTTTATGCAGGAATTCATATTCCTGGTCAGGGACCTTTGCACATCTAATGTGATACCATCTATCACAAACTCCCTCGCACTGTACTGCTTTATCGCCATCCACCACCCTAACTTTGCATTTCATGCAATCATCTGGGTGGTCGATCTGGTTGGAAGGCATTCTTAGAACAGAAAAGCTCCTCGGTGTGCAAGCCGTATCGATATTTTTAATCAAACAAATACCCAATAATACAAATCAATAGCCCGATATAACGGTGTCTCTGGAAAAAATTGTTGGTACTACTAAGGAAGCCGAAGAAGTACTTACTGTGTAACAAATTATAAAAAATTTATGTTCACCATAAATACAGCACTCAAAAGATACTTTAACAACAGTTTATGTTTTTCAAATTCAAAAAACACGCAGAAATAATCAATTTCGAACAGCTGAGATACAAACACCACACCTGTTAATTATATGTCAAATTTGACAAGTTTGACTTGAAAAAACAGTCGGATATGACATCAAGATGTGCTGATTAAAAGTACCTAAATAAAAATTTATCTTTATGTCTGATTTGTAGTTTTAAGTTGTTTATAAAATATTTCGAATATAAATGTTTCTACAAGTTATTGAAATTTTGAGGCGCATTGGCAATGTTAAGGCTTATTGTCAATATTTACAAAATCTTATTGCCATCATGACGCAGGGTGATCATACATTTAATTTTTGAATACGTGATGTTATCAAATTAGGCATATGGTGATAGAAGTAGAAGAAACTAGCTGTGTTTACATAGGACTCGGTTCATGTGATTAGGTGACAGGAATACATGTAAGAAAAGATTATATCTTAATATTTTGCCGTATCTCAGCTAAAATTTCACAAATATATTTTAATAAATTAAATAGTCAAAAAATTAAATTACTTTCAGCATAAACTTTTTACATATAATTCAATCAATCAATAACTGGTTACATTCTAAGAACTTTCCATTCAAATCAGATAATTTTTCCTTAAAAAAATCATAAGTTTGATATTATCTCTAAAAAAAGTGAGAAATCTGAATAAAATTATAGCTACAACCATTTGACATATAAGTTCACAATAATCATAAATTTTACAGGTTGCTCATTAGCGCAGCATCTGTCTCATTATAAAATCACTGCATGAATACGCTACTAAATAATCTTTTAATGATGCCCTACTATTACGACCATGACTAATTGTTGGATCATAACTTTTGCCAGTGTCTTATTTATTGATATTGTTTTTTTGAAGCTATAGTAATACTAGTGATTAAATAAAGTGATGAAAATTTAAGTTCTTATTCTTGTGACAAAATATATCCAATAATATTTCTTCAAATTGGCTGTAAAGTGGGTATAATCATTGTAATCAGATGTTAGATTTTCTATAAGACACTGTACCTTAGTAGAGTTCAAAGTGTTAGAACTTTGATAAAATTATTCTGATTCAATTTTTTCTAGCTTTCAAAGCAAAACATATTTTAGAAAAAAAATTTATCCTTTGGAAGCTATATATATTTCAGTTTTTCGACAGATACTTTAAAACTAATCCACCCTCAGGATGAATATGACCGGCTAGTAATGAAAAAACTCAAGAACGGAGTCCAATATGAGCCCATTTATCAGACTCTATAGCCATTTTAGATAAAAAAAACGCCACTCTTCGAAGAAAATTCAATTGAAGGATTTTCACCGAAATAATGCTTATCGCAGAATCAGAAACACAATGTGAATAGTCCATTACAAAATCGTATGAACGAAATAGGTCACAAAGATCAATTTTTTCTTAAATACCTCATCAACTATTGGCATAACATGAATTTTCGTTTGTATAAAATTTGCTCATCAAAAAATTTGCAAAAAAGTAGAATTTCACAAAGACTAATAGTTCTCGTGGTATAAATCTCAAATACTTTGGTGCTTTGATTCACCAAATATAGTCTGAATATATTACTCTGCATAATGTCATCTTCATAATCAAATATACCTGACGCGGTCTAGACGAGAAAAACCCATCTTGAGGTGTACGTTTGTTGATCACCGTAAGTGAGCGCTCAAAGCAAAAAAGAACAAAAAACACGTCCCCTGCATGCTCGTGAGGAGGTGTGTGATAAAAACAATCAGCCGCATGTAAAAATTCAGCGCTGTAGGTGCCTCCACAATTACTTTGGGCTCATTGTTGTCAAATGTATTCCAGATGTCCAGGATTACATTCTGCATTAAAAGATTATATTCTTTAAGAGACAGGTTTTTCAATTTGCCCAGCAAGGGCTTGAAGAGTAGTTTCGACAAACTTGCCTTTGGTTTAAGTATGCCATGACTGCAAAAATAGCTTCGGATTTTTTAAAGTATTCAATGACCCTTCTTAAAATCTCTGTCGAGAAATAGCTAAGACATAGGGACGATAGTCTTTAAGTTTGACTTTTGAGACTTTTCTTGCTTTAGGAATGAACACAACTTTGGCTTCTTGCTATTTAGAAGCCCAGAAGTGGAAGCAGTCATTATATGACTCCTTCAACCATGGTAGCCATACCTCTATAGAAGCTGGATATCAGTTGGAAAATCGCCGTCAAGACCTGGAGATTTGAACGGCTCGATATAGTTAATATAGCACCACAATTGGTAGTTAGAGTTTTTAAGAGGAAGCAATGAGCTCTCCTTTATTAGCTAGGTATATTTGAGCACTATGATTAGGCGAGAAATATGATTTTACACGAACAGTTAGAGTATTGGTGCTCGAGTTAGCTCAAATTCTGTCTGTGTTCTCGATGCTGAGCTTAAGAGTCAGCATACGCGATTTAACTCATTGAGACCTTCTATATTTCTTCAAAAAAATCTTTATGAATACTTCTTTGCTTTGGTAATGTCCCGAACTTCTCTCCAAATTGAACTGTAGAAAGTCGGCTCATAGCCAACATTTAAGATGGGCATGTTCAAATCCGAGATGAAGTAAAAAAGTTTATTTTTTTAGTTGTTTGAGTTGAAGGCGCCCCATACAATGAGCGTTAGAATCAGCAACAAGAATAAGATGCACACCAATTTTATAGGATGTCGTCATTTTATCTTTAATAGAGTCACCGGGAGGTTTTGTCCCATGTTCGTGTATCATATATGCGGAAAAAAGCCAGCAAGATTTTCTGTCGATTTCAGTTCCAATAGCTACATATGTTATCCTTGTCATGAACATTCTGAAGAATAGAAACATTCATGTTATTTTTAAAAATACGTGGTTTTTTCCAAGCCATGGGTATTATAAGCTTTTTTCATTAGGATAAAGAGCGCGAACTTATTCGTTTCCAGTCCATTTTATTCGTGTATTAAAAGAACCTCTTTTCCTGTCTTTGACTAACAAAATAGCAAATGTTGCTTTGGAATGGTGAAGATCAATTTGTAATACCATTACTTTTGCCAATAAGCGTTGAGTCCAGTTCCTCCTTAGATGTTATTTCTATCCCATTCTCTTCATCTGTTTCCAGAGTCAGAAAGTTTACATAGCTATCTATCTTAGAAAAAATGAAAGATATTTTGTATCCAATTCTTCTTCAGATACCACTCATAAACAAGTGGCGGACCCCTTACAGGAAGCCTCCTTTGCTGCTTAAGCTTTTTACTTCAGAGTTTACCTAATGGTCTCAGAACTCTTTCGGCTAGAGCACTAGGGGTGGTCACTTCTGTATATATATAAAGCGGAATTCTCGACTCATCATTGAATATATTGGACCTATCGGACCGATACTGTTTCTTCATTGAAAATAATGACAACTTCAGTCAATTTTCAATAGCCTTTCAAACCACTGTAAAAAGAGGCGAGTGAAATAGCCTGATGATCTCCACAGTTTCCTTTGTAAGTAGCCAATCAATTTTCCGCATCTAGTCTCACTGGGGATTTTGGTCTTCAGTCAAAATGGTCAAAGCTCCTATAAATTGCTTGATCATCTATAGAAGTCAACCGAGCGTTGATCCTAATAGTTTACCACCAGCCGGACTCCTTTACATCCATCCGCGTCATTCACCGTTAGTGGAAACGAGCTGCCTTTTTGGAAATTACTGCAGACCCTGAACATAGCCTGTCAGTTTTATGCAAAGATTATTCCATCACTTTTAGTGGCATCAATAAAAACTACTCTTTAGGTACTCTTTTGCCATCTCGTTAGCAAGCTGAATACGCTTTGAAGTGGTTGCTATTAGTTTAGGTTTTTTAAAAATTTGATTGCTTTCTTCTAATTAGCTACTATTTGTCGTTTCTGAGCAGAATCTGCAGGGCTTTGAGAGAATGGGTGCTCTTTAATAAAACGAGTCGCCTATTGCAGATAACGTTCCGGGAGAAACCTTACTTAGTTTGGTTAGAACTTTGAAAACAAAACTTCTAGTTTCCACAGCCCGTGCGGGGTTGTTGGGTCAAGTTGACTATCACGTTGGTTCTTTTGCATAATCTAAACATCATTTTGGTCGCAAGCGGGTTTCTGAGCTTTTTGTGGGTCAAGCTTCATTACCTGAGCAAAATAATAACTCAAAAAGAGAGTAATGTCTGAAGCCAAAGTTGTGCTGGGAACTAGTGGAGTAGACTGATTTGGCGTAGCTCCATTAGCCCCAGTAGATTTAGTACTGACGCTACCAACGGTCTGCAAATTTGGGCTCCATTGCCTTAATTTTGCTTTTTGTCGCACGCCTGCTGTTGAGGGCTCAGCCGCTCTGGATCTTCCTCTGAATTTCGTTTTTTTATTATTTTCCAGTCTATTTTGGTCTCCACTCAGAGCAGCTATCACAGTCTAACGGCCCTGCAGAACGCAAAATATGTACGTAATGCTTACTTTTGGGTTTGTCTCATGCTTCAAATAATGTATATTGTGGTTTTAATGGAAGACAATTTTAAGCATTACTTCCACTGTGCCAAAATATAATTTAAATTAATTAAAACTAATAAACCTTTTAAACAAACACTTTCTTAATTTTTAATTTTTTTTTTTTATAAATAACAGCATTCCGTTACATTATCGTGAATTTTTGAAATTCAACTATAATGCATTTCAATAAATTGCATATGCACCAAAAATTTTCACTTATGTTCAGAAAATGAAATACTTTTCCTACTTCTAATACCGTGTGGGGCGTCCTTTTGCTGAATTTACATCTTTTCAGCGATTGTTCATCAAATGGACTAGTTTTCTAGTTATTTGAGGTGATATTTTCGCCCAACTCCTTTAAAATAACCTCCTTTAGGTCAGTTCGGCTTGTGGTATGATGTTCCCACATTTTTTTTCCAAACCATCAAAAAGTTGTTCGATGGGATTAAGGTTTCGTGATTGGGGTGGATGATGAAGCACGGATTTTACGTTATACGTTACCACTCTTTTACTGGATACGAGGAATGTGTTGGGTCATTGTCATGTACTACTGGAAATTCGTGGCTAAGTCTTAAGTTTTTTAAGCACTGGCTCTTAAATAAGCTTTAATAGTTCTAACTTCTTATACTTGTCCATAGTGCTTTCTCCAAACGTCAAATTTCCAATACCGATCGCTGCCATCACTCCCCAAACCATCACATTTCCACCTCCGTGTTTCACAGTGGGTCGCAAATTTGTTGGCTGCAATCCTGAATTGATTTTCCGCCAACCGATTCGCCGCCCATCAGACCCAAAAATATTATATTAACTTTCATCTACGAAAATAACCTTTTCCCGAAATTGGTCTGACTTTGTCACCTATTCTCTGGCATTCTCTAATCGTCGGGTAACATTGTTTTTCCAAATGAACGGTTTTTCTCTTGCAATGAACCCCTTGTAACTCTTTTGATGGTGAAAATTTCACAAGGTGTGGGCGTTCATCGATACTCTGTCGTTTCTTTTAAATTCTGCAGCTATTTTGAGAGCACTTGCTTTTGGATGATTCTTAATAATTCTTAAACAGATGCTCATCTAAAAGTGTCTTTCGATTCTTTCATTGAGCAGTTTTAAAACTTTTTGCTTTTAAAATTTTTTATAACCGTTCACATGGGCGAGTCTGGTTTGCAAATTATTCTTGATATTTCAGCATAACTTTGGCTTTCCTCCTTAAGGAGGAAAATACATGTCAAATCGAAAAAATTGCTAATTTCAGATTGACTTAAAATATATATATTGGTTATTCATAAAATTTTTAATATTAAATCCTTGAAGTACATGTCTTACAGTAAATGAAAATATTAATTTAATAATTTTTCAACACAAAATGGCGGCAAATCGAGCGAATGAAAAAAAAAACACCAAAAACTTCCTCGTACAACTGAACACCTTTTCCGGGGAACTTGCAACGTACAAAGAAAATAAAATATGCTAATGAGACATATAATGAGACATATAATAACCAATAAAATTTATAAAAAATTCAATTAATTTTCAAAAAAATCAGGTTTTAAACATTAATACAACAAATTATTTTTCCGAAATTACAATAAAATGTAAGTTCGACGATTAGATAATACTGTTTTGTAGATGTGGTATAAATTTGAGCCGGATCCGTAAAATATTTTTTGAGATATTTTGTACGGAAGTTGAAAAAGTACTTCTTTGAGAAAAACGCGTTTAAAGTTTGCGTTAGATAAAAATCATTGATTATAATTTTTTACTATAACTTACTCGTTAGTCAGCGATTCTAGGTCCATACAACAGCTCTTCAGCCTCCTCATGCATATCATTTTGGTGCATTAGAAGGTGACGGCAAGCATTTTGGGCTTCTTTTGAGCTGAAAAGATTTCTACGGTTCGATCGTTCTATCCTGTCGTTGGCGGCTCTCTTGACATAATTAAATAAGCGGGGGCTTATTTCGATATCTAAATCATTCATTAGGTGCAAGAGGAATGTATGGCTTTTGATGAACATCGCAGCGGCTATGTAAGCTGATATTTAAACTATTTTCAAGCCGGCAATCTAACGGTTTTACTACAAGGTTCATGAACACAGGCCCCATTGTATATTATAAAAATATACAAGTGTAAATGCACATCTGTATCTATATTTCCTTAGAATTTCAGATTTATAAGAATGTGGGAGGGATACACAATTAGAAAATCGCCCATAGCACCGAAAAGGGACGCCCGGCAGGTATCTCGACCTGCTGTGGAACGCCGCGCTGCCTTTAACTAACTATAACTCGAGAACTAATACGAATATCGCTTCAAAACTTTTTTTGGTATATTTTAAGAGCATTTTAAACATATTGATGTAATAAAAAGAATCGATTTTTTACCAGTTACATGTATTTTCCCCCTTAAACTTTCCGGTTGATTTTTTCAATTCAATCGGAACTTTTCGATATGATTCGGCCATTTAAAAAAATTTTTTTTTTTACAAATTTACAACTACTATTTTCAATTAGTAAGGAGTGTGTGTTAATTTGCACTGGAAACTAAGCACCGCTACTTTTCTTTTTTATAAATACCTAAAGAATAAAAAAAAAGTTTTTTTTTTGTTTAATAAATGGAAGAGCTTTTATTTGAGCTAAGATACTGTACGTGCAATTTTTTTGTACTAGTAAAGCTTGAATAGTGCATGGTGGTAGAGTGCTTATGTAAAACAAAACATTATTACAAAATTAAACAGATAAATTAATATAAAGATAAAGAGCAGAAAAAAAACAGCACCGCACTTGGTTCTATTTTTGCGGAGTCACCAATTCAGCATGAAAGTGAAATGTAATAATTAAAGATTTTCCCAAAAATGTTAAATCTGACTAGTAGTTATCAAATTTGCATTCGCGTAAACATCTAATTTACCAAACTGAGCGTGACATATATGGCAACCAAGTCGAGCTTGTGCACAAGTGTGGAACAAGCAAACCATAAAAGAAAGAAAGCACACTTCAGACAATCGCAACAAACTACCAGGTGCAATTAAATAGACATTAAATTGTATACTATTTTCCATCACATACCCATGTTATGCTGCCACAGACGGAATGTGTCTATATTGCGAGAAAACCCAGAAAAACTTTAATTTCACTTACCCATTCATCAGCCCGGCCGCCCACAGCCAATTACCTTGGCTGCTCTTCTATTAACGCAGAGTGGACAGCTGGCGTGCAGCAATAGAAACATAAACGTGTCAGATTTTCACTAAGTGATTACACGTTTTCAGTGGTCGTTTTGGGCAAAAAATATTTGGGTACGGTGCGGTATGTTGTGTCAGTTGAATTTCACATTAGGGCAAATGTGAGTAGTATATGTTTTCCCTCAAATAATTATTTCGATACCTTAAGGAAATAATAGCAGTGTTTGTTTTTTTTTTTTTTGCGAAATTGAGATTCCCTGAGCTGTCACTTTATATCTATATTAGTCGGATTGATTTGTTAATAGTCTTTGTCACTTGCTTAATTTGTGCTTCGGCAGCAGTTCATGAAAATAAGTAAAGCTATCAATTTCATTTGTAACCTTAAGACTTCATTAACATGCAAATATATTTTTACTTCCATGAGCACACTTCAGTAGCTGTAAATTGTCTGAGGTGTTACAACCTGCTATATCCACACAACGTCACAGGCCAACGCAACACAATGGAAAACTTATTTAATGAATGAATATCCAAAATACTCCAGTCACCGTTTCCGAAAACCTGCTGTCTGCATATCTTCAAATTAGGCTGTTGTAGTAAGCATACCCTTGGAATAGAAACCCAAATCGCCACAATATGTCTAGGTAGCTAAGCACGTATTTCTGTTTTAATTTACGAATTAGTGGAATAGTTAGTCGTCCGATTGTATGCGAGCTCCCAAATAGCAATTACGAAATCCTGAATCAGTCGGTCTGCAAGATTGTATCGGTGGTGTGGTGGCAGCGAATTCGAAATCCCGTCGAACTGCCCAAAATATCATTGATGATGAATGGCTGATGTCAGTTTCAGTCAACGACCTTGTGAACAAAAAAAAAATTCGGAATTAAAATTAATACGTTTGTATCTGCATAGTGATTGAACAAGAGACGCAATTCGGGAGGATTAATGTCTGCAGCGTACTTCAGTAAACCAGCAACAATAATTTTTGCAAGAGTTTCATCGCTGTGGGAATTTCATATCTTTGCGGTGATTGTGGATGCGGCACAAACTGCTTGTGCCTAGTAGTTACTGCTAATTGTTTGGTTCGGTTGATATGAAAAACTTTCCATGGCAAAACGGATAATGATCATGATTGCATATCCGGAAAATCTAGCAAAATGATAATTCGAATTTACTTGCATTACGAGATACTCTTTTGTTTTTTGGTAATGAAATATTAGTTTGTATTGGAGAGATGATTTGTAATCAGCTTCGTTTATTACATTCAGTAAGACTCAGTGAGCTTTTAAATGATTTTATTTTTTACTTTAATTTTTAAAGTTTTTTAATTGACCAAACAATGTGGTCATACTTAAGAAAAAATTCTAGCGCATCAGATCCGCTAGAAAACGAATTTTCGAAGAAATTCTCTTTGAGTGACAATGTAGAAAGACGTAATACACTTTTTTTTGTAGAGTCATATCAACCATTCCTTATCCAAAGCAACAAAACTCAACTATAACACAAATGATGAAAATGTTCAGTGCTGGCAACACTTTTCCAACGAAGCAGCAATAAGTTTACCTAAAAATGATCATACTTAAATCAACTTATCTTTTGAATTTCGTTCTCTTCGGAGGATTTCATCGAAAGTTTTAGCGGTTAAACGTTGTTTGAGGCTGCCATCCGAAAAATGTTCAAAACTCGGAAAATTTAAAAATTGGTTTCTTATTTTTATTACAAATACTTTGCATATGAGTATGTAATTTGAAGCACCTGTTGGTGCAATATTTACGAAAATGGCTAAAGCTGGCTACCCTGTGCCAGCAACAAAGCAAAATATATACCAAATCTGCTTCACGTTAAGTTAAGCCCAACCAGTAAATTTCGTTTCGATTGAATCACTGCGCTGGAAGTTATACGGGTGAAAAAAATTTAGGGTAACCACCCTCAAAACTTTTCAAATTTTTAAAGCGTTAATATTTGTTGTTAATTTTCACTGCAGGATCATTCCCATTTGCAAATCCAATGACATAGTCGCTCAGTAAAGAAACTCCACAAAATTACCAAAATTGTCATAGCTGGCAGCCCTTTCATGATTTCTGTACCAACTTCCTACGAGATTTGGTTCACATCAAAGTCTATTACTGTATGAATTTTATTTTCATTTCATGGCTGGACTGAAAGTTGTAAGGAAAAAAGCTTTATTTTCCTGAGCAAATTTGCAAGATTTAGGAGACAAAATTCACCATAGCTGGCAACTCAACTCTAATTTTTCAGCCAAATTTTCATCAAATGTTACTTAAAGTAAGATCCAAAACGTATGAACTTTGTTTAAATATGATGGCTGGATCAGAAGTTATAGGCCAAAAACATGTTTTTTGGTACCACTGCCACAGGGTTCCTCGCATTTCAAAATCACTTCTATCAAACCTGGTCCTAGTTAAAACCAACATGTTCTGTAAATCTCATTATGATCGGATAATCCGGTCGTCAGTTCTTGTGGACAAAACTTTCGAGTGCTGAGAATAGAGGTAATTTGGTGATGGGTTGCCGTTCTTGTGCAAATCGGAATTTTAAAAATTTCAATTTGACGTGATTTGAATTTTTGTCAAAAATCAAAAATGTTTCAGGAGGGTCAATGATTTGATGGATTTTTTTCAGGAGCCTGCCGCAGCTACAGAGCTACCCGCACTACCTTCAAAAGCCACGTGTGTTAAATTTTAGTTAAGGTCAATACGCCCTGAAAATTTCACGATGATCCAATGTTTCTGTCAGAAGTAATGACAAATCAAAATTTGAAAAAAAAATCCTTGCCTACTTTTAGGCACGCTGCACCCACACAAGGCTCAAAATTGCCAATTTTTATTATAGACAAGTTTAGAACATAATAAGTTTTCATTCCCAATACTAAATACTAAATAATACTAATACTGTCATACGCCACCAATATCGAAAGAAGAAAGGCTTATTATCACATTAAGATAAAAAGGCTAATAAGTCCACAGTGTGTTAATTAATTCGCTATTTGGACGTCGAAACCTCAAATTTACACTTAGTATTTGAATTTCGGATGGGTGTATCTGCTTTAGATAAAATTTTTGCAGAATATGGAATAGGTTGGTGCCTATTCATGCAAGGCCCAATTTCGAAAACATTACGGGAGATTTTTGTAATAGCTGGAAAATCAAACTTCCTTTGGCTATAAGTAAAGTGCCTATCAATATCTAGCCTCGTATGCAGTTCGGTCAGAGTCCCGATTTTGATAGAAATTGTACTAGAGATAAATCGATATGAAATAGAAGTAAAACTTATTAGTAAAAAAAATATTGATATAGATGGCATAATGTCAATTCTGTATAATTTTACCAAACATTCTAATGGCCGATACATTGAAATGCAAGTAAAAATTAAAAATTTAGGTTGTGTGAAGATGTTATTCGGGCCACGTTCACAGTTTTAAACACAGCATTTTCTTCTATCGCGAATAAGTTAGAAAAATAACTTATAATTTTGAGAGAAACCAAACTTGATAAGGTATATGGTATATAAATTGACGGCCATCACATTAATTTTGGCACTTAAATGCACCGTTCTGGCGAGTTTTTTTTTCGATTTCTTTGATTCCAGAATTTTACTGCTATCATTGAGAGAGTCCAATTCAATTTTTTAATGGCGTTTCCATATTAAGCATAATAGAAAAAATTACCAGGATATATGGGAAAAATGGAAAATTGCACTAAAATGATCCGATTGAAAAGAAAATCTGTGCGAAAATGTACAGTCATAATAGCCGGAACTTTGTTCGAGCGCATCAGCTCCTTATGCGCTCGAACAAAGTTCCGGCTATTATGACTGATTATTTAGCAGAGTAAAGAGTGTGCAGAGTGTCTAAATTTTCTAGGCATCTTTCATCACACCTGCGTCCCCTAATCAGGCGTATAATAGGCAAGCAGACCCTCACGTATGAACAGCTGTGCACAGTTCTAGTGCACATGGAGGCATGCCTCAATGATCAAAATGACATAAACGCATTGATCCCAGGTCATTTCTTGATAGGAGAAGCGTTAATTCAGGCGTGACGATCATGTACCCGAGAGCAGGTTATAGGCATGGCGAAGACCTCAACAAATGACAAAGGCTTTTTGGAGGCGATAGCAGAACCAGTATTTGGTTTCGTAGCAAAACCGAACGAAAAAACCTGCAGGTGGGCAGGTTAGTGCTTATTAGTGACGACGAAGCGCCACCCATTCAACAATACGAGGAAGCAACGAGACGACGAGTGGACCAGCATCGGAAACAGTGAACGCAGTGGGTGCAAAACATTTTTAAAGAATGTTTTGATTAAATGAATGACTTTTTTATTCCCCGTTGGCATCTTTTGGCAACATTTGGTCCGTCGAGCCGGATTTGCCAGTCATAAACCTATGTTCGGACGGATTATACATTTTCTTTGTGCGAATGTTAAATATAAAACCATAAATTCCATACAGCTGTATTCTAAAAACAATAATTGATACATATATTTTTATTTGATTAGAAAGGTAGAAGTTTGAAAAGTGTAAAAAAACAAACAATTCAATAACTTTTAAAATATTCGTTCAAATAATTCAAAGAATAAAATATTCTGTCTTTTCTTAAAACTCTTCATCTCACATGTGATCGTTAACCGCTAAACCGTTCGAAATGTAAAAATAGATGCCATTATGAAAATGCTATTTGACGATTTTATCGGCAATCTATCACATCAAATCAAAAAATCCAAAATTTCCATAAACATTCTCATGGCATTTGTCATCTCCTGTAGCATATCGAAAAAAGATGTGAAATTAAATTGGCTGAACATCCGAGATAAATTGCCGCTGCGTTGTAAATATATTCGCTTGATCGTATACACTAAAATAAACGATATACATATGTATAAATCTTTTACACAATTGCCTAACGGTGATTCGCAATTGTACAATGTAATAGGTCAATGATTGAAAATTTTTCGCACCGGATTTCGATTGCTTGCATTTTATGACTGGACTGCGATAGTTGAGTAATACAAAGTTGTTAGGTGCTTGAAAGTTACCAAATTTACATATTGGGTGACAGTTTTTTTTCCATTTGACCTTGTAGCGGTTGAAAAATTTGAACAAAGATAGATACTCTTAGGCCCGTTTTCAATTAACAATGACAAGGTGGCTTTATTTCTATTTATTATTTTGAGCAAAGCCCTTTTTTGTATAGCACCAGTCCACTTTGATTCATGCATGGGTTTTCATTGATGGCTTATTAACATACAAACACACTTCCCACGTTACAAGATGCACATACATATGTGTTCATGTTTGTGCACCTGTGCTGCAGCATGTGTTTACCTTTTGTGTGGATGTTATCATAATTGGCATTTTAGGACAAATCGATTGAGACGTGACTTTTTCTCGCTATCCATGTTTGGATGAGAATATTGTTTATCGTAAGTATATCTGTAGCTGAGCGTTTACAGTACACTTCGAAGATCTAGCTTGAATGACTCTTTCAAAGAAACTATCTTACCGACTCTAAGATATGCCGTTACATTGTAGAGTTTATGAAACTGTGCCATTGACAGTTTGGTATTGTTGATAGCACAGTAATTAAACCATATACAGTTTAGAACGTGAAAAAATGAAAAGTTATGCAACTATTTGAAAAGTACCTTCTTCTGCATTTGGTACTTTACCAACTCTCTTTGGTATTAATTAAAATTTGGGAAAGCTAGAATTTTTAAATATGATCGAAAATCTTTGCATCGCATTGAAAATCTAGTGTTTGGTATGTAGATCTCTAAATTTATCAGCTATATATATATATATATATATATATATATATATATATATATATATATATATATATATATATATATATATATATATATGTATATATATATGTATATATATATATATATATATATATATATATATATATATATATATATATATATATATATATATATATATATATATACATATATATATACATGCTCGAAAAAGTCTGTGTTCACCTGCGTCAATCAGTTTGTAACTTTAAAAAATTAAAAACTAACAAACATTTTCCAGATTTGGTTTCATATATTTATTAAGTATTTCTTAAGAAGTCGACACATGTAAGTTCATTTATTTCGCTTTTACTGTTTTTGAGATAACGGTTTTTTTCAGAAAAAACATATAAAAGCGAGGCAGGACAATTCTGCGTTCACTTGATGAAGTCGAAGGAATAAGCCGTTTCAAATACATTCTTTTAGTGGTTCATTGTATTTATTATTCATTACTAGCTATTCTGGCAAGTGGTTAAATAGTTTCCTGCAGAGTTTGTGCTGCGAATAATTTTTACTTCGTAATGGAAGATAAAGGAAAAGAACTCAGTGTGGGTGAAAGAAAAATCATCAAAAAATTATGGAAAGAAGGGAACACCTACAGAGAAACAGCAAAAAAGGCAGAAAGACAATATTCGTCAGTCCAAAGGGTTATAAATAATTTCAAATCGACCGGAGAATTCACATCCAAACCTTGATGGACGACCAAACCGGTCATCCATCAAAGTTGTCCTGCAGGGAAAAACGACATATCGTGTCACAAGTAAAAAAAATCCACGACTGACTGCATTCCAAATAGCAACTGAAATCAAAGAATAATTCAAGAAAAATATTTGTCCCGATACTACAAGAAAAATCCTCAAAAAGGCTGGATACCATGGACGGGTTGCTCGGAAAAAACCATACATTTCACCGGTCAACCGACGAAAGCACATTGCATTTGCCAAGCAGCACATAGATGAGCCAATAGAGTTTTGGAAGAATTTAATCCTTTTTTGGCATAAAAAGACGCATGTTAGTGTGGAGGAAGTCTGGAAAAGCATTCCAAAAAGAAAACCTCCTACCTACTTCAAAACATGGTGGTGGTGGAATAATGGTGTGGTGGTGTATGGCGAGTACTGGCGTTGGGAAGTTGGAGTTTATCGAATCGACAATGGATAGATTTGAATATCTCAACATTTTGAAAAATAATTTGAGGAAAGAGTGCCATTAAGCTCGGCTTAGGTTCAGATTTTTACTTCCAACATGATCGTGACCCCAAGCATACAGCCAAGATAGTGAGGCTCTGATTACTCTCTCATGCTCCAAAAAAGCTACATACACCCCCACAATCACCAGACCTAAATCTCATCGAACACTTATGGGAATCGTTGGAGAAGAAAATTTGACAACACTCACTAATTAGCAAGGAAATGTTGAAATCTGTTTTCACAGAGGAGTGCGAGAAAACAAGTGCTAAAGAGACAGCAAAGCTCGTCACTTCGATGCCAAAAAGGCTCTGTGAGGTAATAAAGAACCGGGGATACCCCCCTAGTTACTAACGAATTGAAATATGTTTTACTATTTTCTATTTTATTATTTTTATTACATGTGAACGCAGACTTGTTCTGCCTCGCTTTTAAATATTTTTTCTGAAAAGAGCCGTTATCTCCAAAACCGTAATAGCGAAATAAATGAACTTGCATGTGTCAATTTAATAAGAAATACTTAATAAATATGTGAAACAAAATCTGGAAAATATTTGTTCGTTTTTGTTTTTTTAAAGTTACAAACTGATTGACAGTAGGTGAACGCAGACTTATTCTAGCATGTATATATATATATATATATATATATATATATATATATATATATATATATATATATACATATATTTATATATCATAAAAAAATTCAGTGACTGCTTCGTGTGAACGTCCCATCCGACTGAGCTGAAACTTTTCGGATATATTGGCGTCTATGTTTGTATATGTGGAACGTTAATTATTTGTAACCCTTTTGCGCCGGCGGCCAATTTCGTGACATTGTAAATATTCCTATAATTTTATCAAAAAATAACTTTCAAAAAATAAAAGAAAACAGCTAACGAAATGAATTTCTAACGTGTTTCAAATGTAAATATCAAAGCTTTTTTGACATTTTAAACCCTATGTGTGCGCTTAGTGCCTAAAATAAAATCGAGAAAATTTAAAAAAGTTTGAATTGTGATAACTTTGACTGTACTATAAAATCATTTCAAAATTTACAAGACAATGAAATGTTACTAAGTTGTAGACTTATGTTATTTTTTATGAACGTGCTGGGAACCCAATAGCTATGGTAAGCACTGAAATTGAAAACGATCAAATCAACGACCGCCCTGAAAAAATTTCGCTTTTTTGGAAAACATGATTTCATATATAAATCTTATGCTTTGTATACACAGCCAAAGTAAAAAATTTGAAATTCCGTATCGGACAAGATCGGTAACCTTTCCTCAATTTGCCTATATTTTTAGCATCAGAAACTTCTGTAAACGGGAACTCACGAACCGATAATCAGATATAACTGAAATTGACAGAATATATTGGTTATGAGTAGAACCAAGTCTGACAGAAGCGATTTTGAAATTTGGGCAACTCTGTGCCAGTGGTGCTATCTTGAAATAACACGAAGAAAAAAACTGCCTTTTACCCTATAAATTTTAATATAGTCATCAGATTTTGACGAAATTCATACAATAACTGAATCCTACTCCAGAGTAAATTTGATAGAACTTTGGTTGAAAAATTATTTTAATACTTCCAGTTTTGGTAATTTTGGTGTCTTGAACTTCGCAAATTCGCTCAGCAAAATAAAACTTTTTGCCCTATCACTTCCCAGTCCTAAAGTGGGTTTCTCGTATTGGAAGTTATTTGTTACTCTAACCGAATAACACACTTAGTATAACTAATGGATCGAACAATTTTCTAAAGTGATAAGAAGCTCTCTGAAACGTTGGCTGTTAAAAACCGGTTTTCTATCAAGATGATCCCTTGTCACGTGCTAAATGACTCTGGGCTGGTAATTACGATCACCACAGAGGGTTCGGCTAATAACAATGTCTGCTACTTGCAAATATTCCAGCCATTTAATTAGCTCCCGTCACCTCCAGCTCCCGAGTGCTGGATATAAACGCTGGAAATTATCGTTCGTCGCTTTCACTGTTAATTATCGCTCGTTGATAACAAAATCGCTCTGCTGCCTAGAAGTACGTCTTCTCTGTTCGAGTGCTAGGCTCCAACTGTATAAAAAAATTCACTCTAACGCGAAAACATTAAAAGTGAGTGAATTTTGTTTCAGATTTATGTTTATAAAATCACTTTCCAAAACTCATGAACCGATCATCAGGTCAGGTGTTAAGCAAATGTTAATTTAAAGTTAACATTTCCAGCATAAAAAGTCTAACAAACGGGTCTACCGTTCTTTGTCGAAACCAACCTGTCCAGTGCATTTCATTTTTTTCAATAATTGAATCAGAAGTTATAGATAGACAGATTTTGAGGCAAACGTTTCAAAATTTTGAAATTCAAGAATTTATTGCTTATTTCCATTATTGGGTATATGATTTTTTGATAGTAGTCATTTGTATGCATTGCCCACGATTACGCATTGAGATAAGTAAGAAATAAACTTGCAGGGAAAAGTTTTTTTACAGCTTTGCTGCAGATAGCGTTCTGTGTTTGCACATCCCTGATGAGCCCACTAACTTTGACTCTACTCACAGTCATGTATTGGACATTGGCATATTTAAAAATATAAGTCAGAGTTTGTATATAAATGTACTATATGAGCTGCCTTTGGATCACAAGCCAGTGCTTTTTCAAATTGAAGATATTTTCATCAACGCTCCAGCTAAATGGTAAATGGAGAGCTTTCTGGTCTTCTCTGTCAAATAAATTTATCCAAGTGCTGCAAACGGCAAGGAATCTAGAGGACACTATTGAATTCTCACTAGAAAATCTTTCAGGCCAAAGATATGTTCTGGTCCAAAACTACAGTTACAAACAACCAAGACAACTATAAGCTCCCTAACTCTATCAAAATAATCATAAGCAGGAGAAGTCGCATTCCAAAACGAGCTAAAAATTATTGGTTATTCCAGACTTAAGCAGGAAGTGAAACGGCTATCCAATGTCATTCGCGACGTCTTCTGGCCTACACTATAGTAATTCAGATAAAGCCCAGGCTCTTGCGGATTTGCAAGAGCTCCGATTTCAAGAAAACACATATTTACACGACGATGTTGAAGAAGAAAAACAGACCAAGCAGGCTGCAACATAGTTATTACACAGCACAGCTCTAAAAGGAGGCATAATTCCACCAACTGAAGAAATAAAAAGCTTGATTCACAGTTTCAACAAAAAAAGTTTCGAGATTGGGATGATATTACTAACCTGTGTCATCAGCACCTACCCGAAAACATCCTTCAGACAGTTTCACAAATTATCAATGCTATTTTTGGCCTCAAAAGATATCGTGACTGTTGGAAACTGTCCACAATCATAATCATCCCCAAGCCTGGAAATCACTTAACCTTCCTTTGAAACTGGCGTCCAACTAGTCTCCTTTCCCTTATTGCTAAGGTCTCAGAAAACGTGTTTCTCCCTCGTTTAAAAGAGGAAACACTATGAAATAATTTTCTACCAGCGGAGCAGTTCGGTTTTAAACAAAATCACTCCACAGAGTTAAAGCTATTTTTAACAGTCCAATATATTAAAATAGGTCTAAATAAAAGAAAGTCAACAGGGCTTGTCTTGTTTTATGTCACAAAGGTATTCGATAAAGTTTGGCGCGGTGGGCTTATTGTCAAACTAAATGATCTCTGCCTACCAACTGCAATCATCCAGCTCATTGGTTCCTTCCTTCAAAACAGAGCCGTCCAAGTTAGAATTGACCAATGGTGGGCCTGGCCCGTTATAAGGTCCACTTCTGGAACAGTGGCGGCTCGTCAGGGTGGGCCCGGCCCGCCTGGCACTGGAATTCACTGGAATTGACAGCATCCTCTTATGTGGCAAATACATATTGGCCGAGGCCAGGCAAACTCGAAGTGAGACAGAGTGAGACGAGCCAGTGACAGCACAAACCTGCGCATCCACATGTTGGCCGCGACTCGCAACTTCGCCAGCTGTCAATAGCCAGCTGATAATCAGCTGTTTTTGGCGGTTAAAAAATTCAAAATTTTAAGTTCGATCGCAAACCTCAGCCTTAACAGAAACTAACAACTTCATTCGTTATGCGGCACGAGAAAAAGGTAAAAATGGCTTCTGTTGCAACAGAAGAAATAGATACCATAAATGGCAGATTTTTGCTTTCCAAAAGTAGCTAATTAGTAGCGAATAGTTCCAACCTTTCGTAAAAATTGAAATTAAGCACAATATTATGCTAAATACCTTTAAATTTGCCACAGCTGGTATGAAGTTAGCATTCACTTCCGTCTCCGTCCATCATCAGCACGAAAATTTCATTAAACATCCGTCTCACTTCCACCCATCGAAATCAAAAAGCAGGGTAAAACTCGACTTGATGCACCACATAGGAGTTGCATGAGTTTGACCGATAGATGTCTGGCTAGTATGTTTGTGTTTTTGTGGTTCTGTGTTTGTTTTTGGGGGTGTTTTTGTTCTTTTGTGTGTCTTTCTTAATTGTGCTATCTTTTTTTCAGTTTTTTGTATAATTTTGTCTGTATTTCTTCAATTTTCACCCCTTCTACCACTTTTTCACCCTCTGGTGGTGGAATTTCCCGGATGTGGTGCATCAAGTCGAGTTTACCCAAAAGGAGTTGCAGTGTAATATCTATACGAACTTTATTTCAACAACTTTTTTATTTCGAACTTTATAACAACACATTATTTTGAGTTTTTAATTATTTTGAATTATATGAAACCCTATCGCTTCGTAGTTGGCATAAAGTTTGCAAGTACAAAATATGAGGCAACATATAACTTTTTCCTCTCAATTACACAAAGTCAAATTAAAGCATCCGAATTCATTAAAAAGTTATAATACAGCTGCCTGATTACATCAATGATATCGAAATTATAGTCATTGTTGCATTGATAAGATTCATACTATTGAAAATTTACACCATCACATTTTTAAAAAGTTTTTGGAGTAATAAAATCGCTGCTCATACCAATATTCCATGGAAAATATTTTCCTTCACGCGCTCATTCAAAACGCACACTGAGTTTGTGGCAGCTTGTGAGTCAACATGTGGACGGCATTCACCGTGACGAAATTTGACTCGTGCCCAAAAAACCGACTCCGATCGGAAGCCCCACGAGCGCCGGCGAGACACGTCAAAGTCGTTCGTCTGGATCGTCCACACACTCGAGCTCGCCAGCTTTCGCCTGTGTTCGGCGAATATGTATTTGCCACATTATCGAAAAGACCTATAGCAACAGAAGTTTCTCACCGATTTTGTATAATTTGTACACAACAGATATCCCTAAAATCCAGAGAGTTTATTTCTCTGTTTTGGCAGACGACATATGTATTTTTACACGCCCATACAAGCCGCAGCCATTACCTCAAATCCGCAACGTTCCACCGATTCCCTTATGGAATATTTTAGAAATAGAAAATCAAACTTAGTACAGAGTAAACTAAAGCAATTTTCTGAAGACAAAAAGCTGTGAAACACCATGCTCACAAACGATGGACAATCAATTCAAAGATTGACGGCCAAATATCTAGGACTCCATACCTAACTGATAAAAGAATTTCTATGAACAATACTCAAAACGTCTCAGCTAAGTAACTCTAATAGGACTCATCTCTAGAAAGTGATAAGCCCCCAATCAATCTACGGCTGCGTCGTATTCGCACAAACCACCGAAACTAAAAAAAACCCTAGAGCATCAGAACCGCTAGAAACACGAATGTTCGAAGAACAGTAGAGGATTTGTGCAGATTTTGACTGTGTATTCTACCACTATTTACTTTTCCTACTTAAAGCTAATACCCCCTTAGGAATAATAGAATCTAAGCTAATTTTAATTCCGGTGACTTCATCGAAAGTAACTGCGGTAGAAAGGTGTTTGGGGTTGCCATCCGAAAAATGTCTAGAGCTTAGAAAATTTAAACAATGTTTACTTATTTTCATTGCAAATGTTTGCGATGAAAATACTTCATCCAAACATTTATTGGAACGAAAATAACAAAAAGGCCTAGTACTAGCAGGCCTTAATTAGCACCGAAGCCAAAAATATGTCGCATCTGCCTTACGTTGAAGTCAAGCTGATCTGCGAATTTCGTATTGATCCGATGACTGCATTGGAAGTTATAGGGATGCAAAAAAATTTAGAGTTACCATTCGCAAAAGTTTTCAAATTTTCTAGATCTTAATATTTGGTGTTTATTTTCACTATAAGATCACTATGATTTGAAAATTCTATGCTAAAAACGCTTACTAAAGGTATGCCAAAAAATAACAAAAACAACCATAGCTGGTAACCCTATCATTGTATTGAACTAAAATTTCTACTGAATATTGCCTACAATAAAATTAATTTTCCATATGAATTTCAATATGATACCATGACTGTACTGGAAGCTATAGGGCAAAGAGCTTTATTTTCCTTAACGAATTTTCAAAATTTAAGGCACAAAAATTATCATAGCTGGCAGCTCCAACCGAACTTTTCGACCAAATTTCTACCAAATGTAGTGTAAAGTAAGGTTCAGCTACTGTGTGAATTTCGTCAAAATCGAACGACTGAACAAAATTTATAGGGCTAAAAGCAGTTATCTTTTTAAGTGATTTTTCAAGATGACACCACTGGCACAAAATCGCCCGCATTTCAAAATCACTTCTATCAGACCTGGTCCTATTTAAGACCAATATATTCTTTAAATTTCAATTAGTTCTATTCATCGGATCGTTAGTTTCCGTAAACAGAAGTTTTTGATGCTAAAAATATAAGTAAATTGGGTAAGGGTTACCAGGTGGGCCCGTTGTACCATATAAATTTTTTTACTTTGGCTATATAAACAAAGCATTAGATTTTTATATGAGTGGCTTTTTTTTTGAAGAAGTGTCATTTTTTCAAGAGAGGCAATGATTTGGAGGTTTTCACTTTCAGTGCCTGCTCTAGCTACAGGGTTGCCAACACGATCATTGAAAGCAACACAAATTTATAACTAAATAATACCAATATCTTCTGAAAATTTCGTAATGATTGAATTGCTTTGCCAAAAGCTATCGCAATTTAAAATTTTTTAAATTTTCCCGTTCTCTTTTTAGGCACCTAGCGCACACTTGAGGTTAAAAAATTCCAAAATATTATCTGACTCGCATTTAAAACACGTTCGAAATTTATTTCATCAACTTTATTTTTGCAAAAATTATTTGTGTACGGAATAATAGATACATTAAAAATATCACTAAAATGGCCGCCGGCGCCAAAGGGTTAAAAATAATATGCACCAATGTATCCTGACAATTTCAGCTCAATCGGGTGGCGCGTTTCCGAGAAATAGTCACTGAATTTTTTTGATGATTTGATGATTTATATATATATATATATATATATATATATATATATATACATATATATATATATATATATATATATATATATATATATATATATATATATATATATATATATATTTATTTATTTACCAAACAAGGCATGGAAATATGAATATTTAGCCGGATCGATTTTTCAGTCAAACCAAAATATTGCGTTAAGAAAAATATTCAGGATTCTCTGGTTCATCACGAAAATCGATATCCATAACGATTTAAGAATCGAGACAGTCGGCAAATACATTCGCAATCCTGTGTTTAAACTATTCGGCACGATAGACAATCTCCCCAACAATTCTCTAGGAATCCTGAAAAGGTCTCACCTTCACATTAGTTTCACACAGCCAAGCCGGAGACAGCTCACAAATTAGGGCAGACTTGTCGCATTTATCTACAGTATGGCTAGTTTAAGAAGCTGAGCGTAACATCGCTCACTGCCAAAAGTGGAGTAATGGTGCGAAAACCCGCGCTGGCTCCAGGAAATCACCCGTTTTCAGTCGTTGAGTTTTTATTCGTAAAAATACAAAGTCGCAAAGGAACACATTCTGATGAGTGAAATGATGCTAACCTGATTAGGGTAAGGTATGTAGTAAGAATCCGATTTTCGGACCAAACCTGCCTTACGGTCAACGCTTTGTTTCTAAGAGTATAATCGTGAAAGGAAATAATAGTCTAATCCTCACAATGCTCACCTTTTTTCTTGCTATCAACCTGAGCCGTGTGATTTTTCCAATATAAACCCATAATACACATTTCTCGATATAAACCCATAATACACATTTCCAGTCATTTAAAAAAAAAAATGTTTAACATTAGCTTAAAATCAAATCGTACCATCTTGGTTTTTTTTGGTTTTGGTGATAAAGATTGATGATGATTGTTGTGTTATTTCTATGTACTTACAATAAAACTAATGCTTTTTGATCTCTAACAAATTGTATATATTTTGACAATCTCGAAATTTAAGGACGCCTTGTTTGTGGTTTCTTAGTCAGCTTCCTCCGTGCTTGTAAGCTGCTCGAATTATTGCAAAAGTTTCTGCTCGTGTTTTTTCTAATAAGATGTGATATAATTTGATATTTTCACGTTGCTCGTTCCAGAATGCCACAAAAAATCTCCTAACGCTTTCAACAGTAACGCAAAAAAATCTTAAACTGCATCATTTGAGCTGATTTAATGTGTGGCAAGGCCGTAAAGGCCGCGGTAATAGTTTTTGCCGCTGCAAAATGCTGGACGCTGAAACGAAAAAGCTGATGCCATACTTATGCTCGAGTGTTGTGGGAGTAATATGTATTTTTGTAATTAAACTCGGTTGAAACAAAGTTCGCACCATCATCAGCGTCTACAATGCTACTTTTGATGAGCGCTAGACAAAAAAATGTGCAGTAAAGATATATTGATTTATATTTTCTCTACTCTCCAAAAAAACCTACTAGTTTTTTTTGGTGATCCCTCTTATTGCTTAATACAATGCAGACTATTGATCCAATGCAACTATCCAATGCAGACAAAAATCGATATCGTTCCGCTGCGAAATTTTTCACTCGATTAATTTACTTTCTTGAAAACTATGGTCACATTTCTCATCACTTTTTTCATGTTTTCCAAAGACACTCTATTTTTTACAAATAAATTTACGCAAATGAAAAAAAAATGTGCCTTGCTGCTTAACTTAGCGGACTTCCATACTCAACGTTGGATTCTTCTCTGTTTTCTGCGCTGCAATCATCAATTGAACACCTTTGTCATAGTTAAATTTTATAAAATTTTAACGATGTAAGCCGTCGGTATCTTCATATGACAATCAGTCATTTAGCAACGACAGTGCTGCTAAGATATTGACTATCACAATGCATCTTAAGTTGCTGCAATTTACATATTTTTCATAATCAAGTGATATACTGCTGAACTTCATTTTCAACTGCTGGTTGAGCGATTACTGTATAAATTGGTTATTGTTGACTGCTGGACCCAATTTTATTTCATCAGATAATATTACTGAAAGAAGTCACACTTGTAGGAATGAAATGAAAATTTAATTGGCTGAAAAATTTGCAGATTTATTTTTAACTTAATCAATTGGGATATTTGGTTGTGATTCCAGGTAGCCTTAATGAATAACATTGCAGTCTTATGATTTCATTATATAATTAGGAACAATGAATAATAACATTGTCGGACGTATTTTCACAACAGATACATACATTACTCGTGTTAACATAAGTTTGATCTTATTTATTATCTTAGCTAAATCTTGCGAAAGTTACTTTTATGCTCTAGTGCCTACATGCATGCTAAGAGATAATCATTCAATGTCATTTTTTCGTTACGAAATCATTTTTTGTAGAAACTTTCGATTACATTTGTCAAATGCAAAAGACAAAAGTGAATGAAAGTTGCAATGGTCATAGTGAATTCAACATATCCGATTTTAAGTGGTTTAAGTAGATCGTGATTAGAGGTCAAAATGTGGTAGTCGTTCTTGAAAGTTTGTACATTGACAGTTAGTTGACCGATTGATTTTTTGCTAGTTCTGGTGGATTTTAAATGGTGCATGGAAAACTTTTTGTGTCACAAGTTCCGGAGGCTAATTTTTAATTAGTATGTAGTAGTGCAATGTAGTCTAGTGTATATGGGCACATGAGATTTAGTTTTCGAGGAAATTGCATTGTTTTTTACAAATAATATTTTGAGTGGTCTATGTATGTATACTTTCTGAGCATATTTATTAGAAGCAAACAACAGTTTTTGGAGTTCAGGCTAGCTGCCTGTGTGCAAAGTATTGAAGAATTTGCACTGAGTAATAAATGATAGCTTAAATTAGCTGAATATATTTAATTTGCATGAGGAAAGATACAAAAGGATGTACTACACAGACAGAATGTACTATAGCATTTTCAGCTTAAATGAAACCTTTTTCAATTGAAATGAAACCTTTTCCAATCGAAATGAAACCTTTTGCAATTGAAATGAAACATTTTCCAACTGAAATGAAACCACTTTCATTTGAAATGAAACCTTTTTCAAATAAAATGAAACTTTTCTCGAAATGAATGAGACTTCGATCAAAAATAGTTTCAGGATAATTTATTTTTGATGTAAATGTATGAAGAATAATAAAAACATGTGAAGAAAATAAAAATAATATAGAATATGATATTTTAGTGACATACATTTTAATAAAAAAATACAATTTAATGTAATGGTTGGCCTTCTGCAGCTTTTGGTGTTTGAAAAACCATATCTAAGACATAGTTAGAGCAATCTTCTGAAGTGACTTGAAGCACGCTTTCCTCAATTACATTGCTAATGCTATGGTCTGTACTTATGTCGCTCAATACGGACCGAGCGTGCAATTTTATTTTCGAAAATGCTTTTCCGATTGGGTTCAGCATCGGTGAGTAAGGAGGCAAAAATTTCAATGCACATCCGCTACCTGCAAACACCTCCCGAGCTGCTCGCGTTTGTGAATTCGAGCATTATACAAAATCAGAACTGAATTATCCATGTTTGGCATGGAATCAATTTTATCTAAAAGCTCTCGTAAGAATAGTTTAAATCTATCAGCACTTACGGTTGCGTTTGATATTATTTTCGAATAAACAACACCACCGTTATTCATGGATGCAATAAGCGTAACATTACGCCCCCTTACAGTAAGTACAACAATGTGAGCTCGTGTACCGACTTTCGAACGACCTTGCGATCTTCGAAGGTGCAGATTAAAGCCGCACTCATCTAAAAAAATTAATTTTCCTCTTTGTTGAGGCGCCCACTGCGAAAATTCTCTCGCGTAAGTTTGCCTCAATTGCAAAGTTTGCTGGCAATTCATACGGTCAACTTAAACCGAAGTAAGCTCATCGACTGTGATAGTGCTCATCGACACAGCTATGTCTTTTTCTTCATAACTTTTTTTTTAAAATGTTGTTAAGGGAAATTGTGGGATCGCTTTCAACAAAGCACTCAATGTTTCCCAAAATATGTGGTGTTAATTTTTAAAATTTGTTTCCTCCACGCTTGCATTGAACTAAAACTTCCGAATGTTTCTTGTAACGTGATAAAATTGTTTTCGCTGAGTTTACTTTCATTGATTTCATTGATTATTATTTGCGCTGCTTCGGAAACCGTTTTCCCTTCTTGGTGCAGTTTAAGGGGTAAAACCACAGTAACGGTCGAAAAATAAGGCTTTTTTTGCCATTTTTTTTCGGAAAACTGGAACGGAAGTAGGAAATTTTAGTTAAAGGGCTTTATTGAGCACACATTGAAGTATGAGAAAAAAAATTTTTATTATCATTTTCATACAAAATGTCGGCGATAGCGCCGATCTTCAAATAAGCCTTTTTTTTTAATTGATAAACGGGCGAAAAGATTTAGCGCAAACGATGAGACCTGGATCAAAAAAGAAACAAAGTTCATTATTCACATACAATTAGCTATAGAATCACGTAGGCGTTTTTATTTAAACTGATTTTTGTAGAAATGGCACACTTTTGAATTTTTTATAATTATTTATGATTGTTTGTAATTGTTTAAAATTGTTATTAAAAAAAATGTTTACATCCAATCAAAAAACGGCTACGTGATGCTCAAGATATTGCATTTACAAAGCTACAAAAAAAATTTGAGACTGATCGGAGCAATAGTTTTTGAGTTATGATTTCGCCCAAGTCGAAAAAAGTAGTTTTGAGAAAAACGTATTTAAAGTTTAATGTGCATTTAAATCATAAAAATGTTATATGTACCTTTAACAACGATGCCTGCACCATACATTTGGCTATCCGTGTTGGTGCTCGCCTATATAAAAAAAGCTATAAAAAGCTATAAAAAAAATTGGATTTTTTGAACCGGTTACTGTGGTGTTACCCCTTAATAAGCAGCAATTTCATATCTTCGGTTATTTTTTGGTAGCGCCCTATTCGGTTCCGTCCGCCATTGATGATAGCCCTACCTCTGCTATCTCCGCGATTTTCAACATTTCGAGAAGTCACTGCACTAGAGGATTCCGACTCCTGATCAGAATGCCAACAATCAGAGCTCCCTAAACTAAAATTTTCTGCACTGCTCATTTTTATTTCAAAGACGACTAAGAACTTAATACACCTCACAATTAGAATAACTTATATATAATTATTAGAATGAATAACTTTATACACTTCACGTTTGCCATTTACTAGGTTAACAACTAAATGCACTTCACGCGACAAGTTGCGGTCGCAGCTAATCTAACGGCATGTTATTAACGCAGTCAAAAATTTTGTGATAAAAACTACCTGGCATGAACTATGAATAATGGAATATTTACTTCGAAACTAATTTTTCTAAAAATGGTTTGTTTTTATTAAAGTTTCACTTAATTTGAAAAAAGTTTCATTTCAAATAAAAGAAGTTTCATTCCAATTGGAAAAGGTTTCATTTCAATTGCAAAAAGGTTTCATTTAAGCTGAAAATGCTAAAGGTTTCATTTAAGCTGAAAATCATCAAATAATAAATATTATATACATTAGAGTAAACATAAGAATTCGACCATTTAAACTATTTTGCGCAAAGTATACATATTTGGTGCTATACCCCCAACTCTTTCAGTACATTCTTTCATCGGTTCCGATCGCGACCTGGTGCCATGCTATTAGTTTCCTCTAAGTTTCGAGTGTCCAAGCCAATGCCATCACTCCAGCGCAAACAAGTTTTCTCCCGCTATGGTCTGCTGTCAAATCTGCTACGAAAGGTTCATCGTCGTTCATATGAGCTAAGTGCTGTGCCCACCGAATTCTACCGAGCTTTATATTTGTAATTATGTCTTTTTCTAGGTAGATAGTACACAACTCATAGTGGTAACGTCTGCAGAACCACCCTTTTTTGCATATGGGGCCAACAATTATTCACAAGACTTTCCTCTCAAATGCGGCTTAGAGCCCAGAGTGCCTTTTGCTGGGCATCCAAGCATTGGAGCAATACTTAAGTACTGGCAAGACAATGCTGTCGTTTCCAATTCCAATCGCAGCTGAATGCCGTTCCGCCTGTCAGTTCTGCTGTTAACAGCCAAATAGTAAAAGAGGAAGTTAATCGCTTTCTCAATGCACATAATGAGCCTTTGGTCACATTTTCATCCGAGAACCCTTTGGATGATCCGCAAAATGCAGATGACTGGTTCCACTTTGTCAATAGTGAATATTTGGTGCAACTGCTGCGCGGTTTAAAAAGTTAGAAGTGTTCTGGGCATGATGGAATGTCTAATCTCATAATTAAACATCTACCAATCTCTATGCTTAGAATTCTTTCTATTGTTTTCAACAACGCCCTGAACAATGGCTTCTTTCCGAACACATGGAAAGTAGCAAAGATTGTTCCCATCCATAAGAAGGGCAATAATAAAGAGGCCAGCAATTTCCGTCCAATCTCTTTGCTCCCTAGCTTGGGGAAGATTTTTGAGAGAATTTGTTTGGAAATGATAAAAAACCACTGTAAGATCACACATATAATTCCCGAACACCAGTTTGGCCTTAGGCGCAAGCACGGCACTCAGCACGCCATCTCATACTTGCATGATCAAATTGTGTCTGACTTGAATGAGCGAAACATTCCGACAGTAGTGTGTGCTTTAGATATCGAGAAAGCTTTTGATTCCGTCTCGTACCAAGGCCTTCTGTTTAAGTTGATCAAGTTTGGATTCCCGGAAAAGGTAATTAGACTCGCCGCAAGCTTTCTTACCAACAGACTTTATTATGTCAGCGTTAATGGAGCAGATTCTATCATTAAACCTGTGACATCAGGAGTGCCACAAGGTTCTGTCACTGGACAAATTCTTTATACCATATTCACCGCTGACCTTCCAATTCCAGTGGGCGAACCTCAAGTCCAAATCCTCCAATATGCCGATGACACGCTCTTATTCGCGTCGAGCCAAGATCCGCTCGAAACAGCGAAGAGCCTGGAATACTACTTGGTAGAACTAAATCTTTACTTTGACGAATGGGGCATCAAACCAAACAGCTGTAAGACTCAGCTTTGCGTATTTAGCAATTCCTTCAAGTATTGGGGATCTCAAACTATTCGCAACAAGACTAAGAAACTCGCTGTCTCGTTCGGAACATATAAGATTACTCCTGGCCCATCTCTAAAGTACCTCGGAATCGATTTCCAGAAATTTTTAAAATGTAATCCTTTTGTGCGGCGGAAAATCAAAGCTGCGAAATCTGCATTTCAACGCATCCGACCTCTTTTCGCCAAAAAAATGGGCATGACCACCAAAGCTAAATTGATTTGCTATCAGACTCTGATCCGGCCAATCCTGACTTATGCATCTCCATCCTGGATTACCTGCTCAAAAACTGTCATGGCAGGCCTGCTACATCCCGGTAACTAAAAAGTGGCCAAAGAACCTTCTCATGTATGAGGAGTCGGGACTGAAGCCACTTAGGGACCGAGTTGTAGAATTACCGACAAGATTTTACGGACAGACAGACGGACATGAGAATGGACTGATTCGGACACTAGGGCGTACAGGTGGCTCTAATGAGCCATTTAAGCGCCCCGCGATGATAGCATTGCATCGGCAGCTTATGGATGCGCTTTTCGACTACACAGGCCACCCGTCAAACAGAAGGGGTTAGATTTAAGACCTAGGTTAAGATTAGATGTAATTAGGCTAAGAAACTATAATTAGACATAGATTAGATCGTAATTTAAGTGTAAGGTAATGTTTAAGAAAACTATAATCAGTGTAATCCCAGCTGTTGTACAGGCTGGGTAATATCATTCGTGTGTAAGAAACAAAATTTATGCCAAAAAAACCATAAGAGCCAGCAGTCCAAAATAGTATAGCCGCTAGATTTTAAGTTTTTTTTTTCTTGTTAATTAAACTGTAAGTTAGGTTAAGATTGTACAAACAATTCATAATAAAAAATTTTCAATTCAAAATTCATTTGATTAGGTACTACACTAGTCCTTATACACATCTATGTCGTCTGACAATTTCAGCTCAGTCGGATTGGCCACTCCAGAAATTATCTCCCTTAAACTTTTTGTTGATATATATATATATATATATATATATATATATATATATATATATATATATATATATATATATATATATATATATATATATATAAATAGGCATTTTCGGCGAAACGATTTTAATACTAATTTTCTTCGAAAATCAGTAATAAGTTTACAGGTGTTTCACTTTCCTACATTTTGAAATTCTTGTGAGTGTTAGCACTGGAAACCTTGTCATACGCAAAAGTGCTTTGAATAGCTATTCCGGCTTGAATGCATAGTGCATTGAATTTGAATTTTGTCTACGCTATCGAAGTTATATGATCCTGGATAATTATTCACATCTTCGATCATTTGTTCTTGCTGTTGAAAATCGTAAAAGACTGGTACTGACTTAGTCGTGAAGCTAAATTTTTACAAGTCTCCATTATCTGGTCATTCTTTGGAGTGAAATTTTTGACAATGGAAAAAACCGGAAGCTGCAGATTTCTCACAGATAAAACATCAACAATTTCAATTTTCGATCGAGTTTGTTATTGGAAAGACATTGGCAAAATTCAATTTTCAAATTCAAACACCAAATGTTACTTTTTTGCTCGAAAGAATGAACTGCACAAACTAAATTGGCATTAAATAATTGGAGACATGTATCAATGCCATCTGCATTTCGATTACGAAATCAACGTTTCACGGAAAGAAGAAGCAACTTTTCATGCAAAGAAGTGAACACTACTCTTGCTTAATCTCAGGCTAAATTTTCGCCGAAACAAATTTCACGTCAAATTTTGTATTAAAATATCACGTGCAATCGAACACAATACCAGCCTTAACGAGGCGAATTGGTCTCACTTATCACTGGTCTTCATTTCGATGTCAGGTTTGTGTTTTTACACGTAAGTTTTGCGGTTTGAACGTCTGGGGTTGAGTGGAATCAAACGACAGATAATATGTGTAAGATGGCTGCTATACTAGAGTCAAAATCACAATCGAACCACAATCTAACTTTGTTCCTGAATCGAATTGACGGGAAATAAACGGCTTTTGAACGTTCAAAAGGATTTGTAGGTCTTCGTCTTTGGAATCGAGTTCTTAATAGCAATCTTGACCTTACTGCATCTCATTTTTTTGCCAAAATTTAATATTTCTATCTCTTTCGTGTCTAGTGAGTTTCGCAACTCAAAGTTCACATTTGCCTAGTTTCTGTCGAGCGTATACATTCCAAAAGAGTATCAACATGGATTTTATATTTCATTTCATACTGTGGATATCATTCACTTCACATAAATTTTGAGCTAACAGTGATTGTTGTAAAGTTTTTTTTGAGCGGCGGTTGCCAATATATCTGAAAATATACTGTTGTTCAAATAAAATACGTTATACGGACTTTCGCAGTACTATTGTCATAAATGTAGCAAAGAGTTTTTTTATGAGATCAAAGTAAAATCTTGAAAATATTCTGAGAAGTTGAAATCTTAAATCCGAAATAGATGAATAAATGTCAATAAAATTCATTACGTACGTCCATCATCTAATGGCATTCATTATTGGCTTGCGGTCATGAAACAAACTTTGGAACATCTACACTTAACGCACCTATCAGCGTTACGATGTGTCTAATTAATGTAACAAAGTATACAGTATGATATCCGCTAGCTCAATTCAACAGAAAAAAACTATGTATATTACTTAACAACCATAACGCTGGTTTACACTTACGAACGCAATCAGAGTAATTTTAGTGCGTGTTTTCTTATTTAACATTCAACAAAAAAACCGCATCTATCTCACGCTAATAATCTCGTCATAATTCATACTGATTGCAATGCTTTTCATTTCACTTTTACTAACTTGCATTACTTGTCCTCGGCCGATTCGAAACTCATATCTTGTCAGAATGGATTACACTAAATACGTAACTTTCACTGGATGACCAAAAAATGTCAATTATCTTTAAATACGTGCATCAGTATGCACACCCAGCATCGAAAAAATAACAAGAAAGAAAATAACATTATTGCCCACGCAAATTATTTTCGTGGCGAGACGCATCTTGAATCGGATGATCTAACAGATTGTTATTGCAGATGACAATTCGTAGTGACGACTGCTGCGAGCAATCGTAGATATCTATTACGAGATTCATGTAATCTATTTTTCGGTGCTTATTATATTTTCGAAGGGCGAGATTTCGTAGTATCTCACGGTTTATTAATGGGCCATAAAGAACTAATGTTTTGGTATTCAATCGTTGACTGTGAAAAACACATACATACATCCACACATATATTTCAGGAAAATTTACCTGGCATTGTGTTCTTAATACGTCGAGGGTGTTGAAACTTATGAAAACATTTGGAGTTCTTTTCATAATAATTGGAATTTAATTTAATACATTAGTAAGTTGTACGTATACAATATATTGGAGTTTGCTTCATTTTGCAGTATAGCCCAGTGAAATCCGACATAAAAATAGCGAAACTTCGGAAAAATTAGGGGAAAGCCGAATTTTGGTGTGAACCTTGGTACTGGCGTGTTGAACAAAATATCAAAAGTCCCCATCGATCCGAGTGCTGCGTTACTTTTTATACGGGGTCAAGGGTCACCAAAAGTGACCTTACCTAAATATCTCAATAACGGTCACGTCTTCAGAAAAACAATGTATGACAAATTTGTAGTTAAGAAAATTTCCAAGAAAAAAATTGGTATAACTTTTTCTTGTAACCATAACCGTTTTTGAGATATATTGATCTAAACATTTGCTACTAACAGCATCCTCTTTGTCAACGGCATGTTGATATTATCCGATTTTGATTACGACTTGGAATGTTTGTGAGTTTGTTTTCCTATGTTTAAGAGGCGTAATACATTTTTTTGTAGAATCATATTAACCATTCCTTATCGAAAGCAACAAAACTCAACTATAACACAAATGATGAAAATGTTCAGTACTGGCAACACTTTCCCAACGAAGCAGCAATAAGTTAACCATACCAAGCTTATACTTAAATCAACTTATCCTTTGAATTTCGTTCTCATCGGAGGATTTTATCGAAAGTTTCAGCGGTTAAACGTTGTTTGAGGCTGCCATCCGAAAAATGTTCAAAACTGGGAAAATTTAAAAATTGATTTCTTATTTTTATTGCAAATGCTTTGCATATGAGTTCGTTCTTTGAAGCATCTGGTTACCCTGTGTCAGCAGCAAAGCAAAATATATACCAAATCTGCTTCACGTTAAGTTAAACCCTAATTTCGCTTCGATTGAATCACTGCGCTGGAACTACTACGGGTGAAAAGAATTTTAGGGTAACCACCCTCAAAACTTTTCAGATTCTTAAAGCGTTAATATTTGTTGTTAATTTTGATTGCAGGATCATTCCCATTTGTAAATCTAATGACATAATCGCTCAGTGAAAAGAATCCACAAAATTACAAAAATGATCATAGCTGGCAGCCCTTTCATGATTTTTGTACGAAATTCCTACGACATTTGGTTCACATTAAGGTCCATTTACTGCATGAAGTTCGTTTTGATTTCTACATTGGACCGGAAGTTATAGGGAAAAAAGCTTTATTTTGCTGAGCAAATTTGCAAGATGTAGGAGACGAAAATCACTATAGCTGGCAATTCTATTCTAATTTTTCAGCCAAATTATTACCAAATGCTACCCAAAGTAAGGTCCTAGTACTGTGTGAAATCTGATGGCTGAATCGGAAGTCATAGCCTAAAACCCTTTTTTTTCTCAGTAATTTTTCAAAACGGTACCACTGCCACAGGGTTGTCTGCGTTGCAAAATCACTTCTATCAGACCTGGTCCTAGCTAATACCAACATGTCCTGTAAATTTCATAATGATCGGATAATCCGGCCGTCAGTTCTCGTGAACAGAACTTTCGAGTGCTGAAAATGGAGGTGATTTGTTGATGGGTGGCCGTTCTTGTGCAAATCGGAATTTTGAAAATTTCAATTTGACGTGAGGACAAAGGTCAAAATTTGTCAATGATTTGAATTTTTTGTCAAAAAACAAAAATTTTTGAGGAGGGTCAATGATTTGAAGGATTTTTTTTCAGGAGCCTGCCGTTGCTACAGGGTTACCCGTACTATCTTGAAAATCCATGTGTGTGAAATCTTAGTCAACGTCAATACGCTTTGAAAATTTCACAATGATCCAAAGTTTTTGTCAGAAGTAATGATAAATCAAAATTTGAAAAAAATCTTTTCCTTTTTTAGGCACCCACACACGGCTCAGAATTTTTAATTAATTTTAATTAATTTTTAATTTTTTGACATAAACAAGCTTAGAACATAACAAGTTTTCATTCCCAAACATTTGTTGTAACAAAAATTTACACTGCTTGGAAATATAGGAGTACCTCAAAATTCACTAAAACGCTCGCCACCTCCAAAAGGTTTAGGATATCTGAATTTTAGCGAATGATGGACATACTTACTATATACATCTACGTCCTCCGAAAATATCAGAAACATCAGGTCAATCGGATCGGCCACTCCAGGGGTTATCCCCCTTAATCATTTTGCTATATATATATATATATATATATATATATATATATATATATATATATATATATATATATATATATATATATATATATATATATATATATATATATATATATATATATATATATATATATATATATATTATATATATATATATATATATATATATATTTATATATATTTATATATATATATATATATATATATATATATATATATATATATATATATATATATATATATATATATATATATATAAAGAAATATGAATTTTCGGCGAAACGAGTTTAATACTAATTTTCTTCGAAAATTAGTAATTAGTGACAAGTATTTTTCTCCTAAGTTTTGAAATTGATGTGAGTTGGGAATCCTGGAAACCTTTCTACACTATGAGCTTCGATGCAGTCATGGGATCAAAGTCGTACATCATAGCCTTTGCTACCGATTTACATGATCTCTATTATAGTTTTCTTCGAAAATCAGTGTTTCTAGAGGTTTCTATGCGCTAGAGCTAATGTGAGCTTTCATTGTTTTAGCAAATTTTTTTTTTCCCCTAGTGTAGATGGCAAAAAAAAATCTGCTTATCAGATCCCCGGGTGACCTATCACCACGGGGTATGTGAGGTTTGACTCACTAAAAAAAAAGGACCATCTACAAGCTCACGAAGTTCCGAGTCGGGACCCGCCTAAGCACTGTTTCGACCCGGTCGTGCTGACTCACCCATTGGTAACCACGGACTTCAAGAACTGCCACAGCTTATGAGTCGGTAAGACAACCCTCCTCCCGCTTTAAACGCAGCACTTTCTCAACATACGTTGAGACTGCGCGCCAGTTCTCCTCGTTTCGCAGCATTGCATCCACGATCATCTCCGGCGCTACCAGGCCAATCGTGGACTCAATGGTGCGCCTTAAACTTGCGAAGCGACTGCACATAAAGAATGTGTGCTGAGCATCATCGAGCTCAGTTCCA
Source organism: Nemotelus pantherinus (assembly GCA_963978885.1). Taxonomy (NCBI): domain Eukaryota; kingdom Metazoa; phylum Arthropoda; class Insecta; order Diptera; family Stratiomyidae; genus Nemotelus; species Nemotelus pantherinus. The sequence goes on along the minus strand of OZ022264.1, from coordinate 75,971,920 downwards.
CAGTACCGGCAGTACGGTGTGACCGCCTTACCCATTCTGTTCAGGTATTTCCTGAAGTAACCGTGCCCTGTCAAGAATTGACAAAGGTAAAAGTTTACCTCTCCGTGGCTCCGGTTAAGCCAAGGCTCAATAAGACCAATTAGCTTAGCCGTCCAGCGTCGTTTGTCACTTTCACTCCAACGTTGTTGCCAAAGTTGGAGGGTCAGTGTACGTGCGTGCGTCAACGCCTCCGTTCTGTCCAGCTCTGAGCGAAGGAGGTACCCTTTCTTGCGTTCTCGCGCTAGCAGATCGATCGGGATTACTCCCGATACAACCATTACAGCCTCTTTCGAGACCGTGCGGTAGCTACAGGCGATTCGCAGGGCACCCCTGCGCTGGACACTGGCAATGCGCTTTCGGAACTTCCTAGTTCGAAGCGCATCGCCCCAAATTTCGGCGCCATATAGCAAGATGGATTTGGTCGTCTCCATCAGCAGTCTCCGTCTCGTCTCACTGGGTCCGCCAACGTTGGCCATTAGCCTACTCAGTGAAGTGACGACTACTAGAGCCCTGTCACATGCCTTGCGGATATGATCCAAATATGACAGCTTGGTGTCCAGGGTCACTCCCAGATACCTGACCGACTTGCTGGTCTGGACCCCGACGGACCCAACCGTCATGGTTATGACAGTTGGTATCCTCCGCTTCGTCAGCATGACAATCTCTGTCTTTGAGACTGCCAGCTGGAGGCCGTGCTCAGTCATCCACCAATCCACCCTTCTCATAACTTGGTTAAGTCTAAGTTGAGCAAAATCGGCAGATCAAGAAGTGATTACAGCTGCGACGTCATCAGCGTAACCTACTAGGAACACATCCGCAGGCATTTCCAGGCGCAGCAGATCATCGTACATTATGTTCCAGAGATCAGGTCCTAAGATCGACCCCTGTGCCGCACCTGAGGTGACAGGCCTCCTTCTGACTCCGTCCTCAGTGTCGTAGAACAACCATCGGTCCCCGAGGTAGTCCCGCATCATGGCCAGCAAGTAACCAGGGATATGGAACCTCCCCTCGAGGGCCCGAAGGATGTCCGTCCACCTCGCCGAGTTGACGGGAAGACCCCCGCGACTAAACATGAATTATACAAATTCAATAATAGACGCGGTTGACTCTCCGCCACGACTTTAATTGCCTCGACCGGTACTCCATCAGGCCCCGGGGCCTTCCGGTTCTTTATCCTGGACACTGCGCTGCTCAGCTCCTCGTCCGTAAAAAGAGGAACATCCGCCTGGTTGACGAATATGGGCCCATCAATCCTTGTCGGATGCACCGGGAACAGCGAACCAACGATACGCTCCATGGATATCGCATCCATGAGAGTGCTAGGTCGCATGCAGCCAAGTCTGCGAGTGACCAATTTGTAGCCATCTCCCCACGGATCTGAATTGACCTCCTCACAAAGAGTATGCCATTTGGCACGTTTACTCCTTGTGATGGCCTTGGTCAGCTCCCTCTTTACCGCAATGTGAGCAACAGATAGCTCAGCCACTCCCGGCCTATTTCTGGCTCGCTGTGCCCTGCGCCTGCACACCAAAGCGATGCGCCGCAGTTCGGCGATTTCTCCGTTCCACCAGTACGCATGTTGCCTCCTACGAAAGGGCTTCCGTTTGGGCATTGAAGCCTCACACGCCCTCCGAATCCACCCCATGGTGCTATTAGCAGTGGCCTCTACTGCTGCACGTGTCACTGGGGTCTCAGCTGTTAGAGGCTCCCCTCCCAAACTCGGAACGAGCGATGCGACTATCTCGTTCTTATTAAGTTTAGCGGCATTCCAGCCTAGCCACTTACAGGAAGAGCCTTGGCGTCTTTGCCTGCTCTCAGCAATTTGGAAGGTGATGTAGTTATGATCACTTACAGTGTAATCTTTCATCACCCTCCAATCGCTGACGAGTGCCGCAAGTCTCTCCGATGCCATGGTGACATCAGGAATATGGCAGTAGCAAATACCGCCATATGTGACGAATCTTACTGAGATCTCTGTTCTGACCGTCATTTTCGTGAACTGTAAAAGCTTACTTCTTCATTCTTCGCATGCTCAGATGTCGATAGCTTTTTACATTCTGTTAAGCATGTTCAGGTGCATGTTTTTCTTTCAGTTGATATGAAATAGCAATATAATATAGAAGCTTAAGAAAAAATGATGATTAATGATCAGCTTAAAATTTCGTTCACATAATTTTCTGAAAATGATCAACTAATGAGCTTATTCTGATATTTTTCTGAAAATTTCACTTTACCGGGCGAGTTAGGCGTTAGAAATTAAGACGAAATATATACACCGAGTTAATGAGATAATACTTCAATCTTAGTAATATGTAATTTTCAAAATGACCTACCTTCGTTGGATTATTCAACAATATCAATTCGATCTGAAAATAAAATATCGGTCAGTACCATCCATTTGAATGTGATTCACATTCTTTTTGCTCATTAAAACTGATTGTTCAGCAGAAACCGTTGAAAGTTTCAAATATCATTTGTATTAGCATCTTAAATTCAATAAGTTAGCCTTAATTTAAATATGAAGTCAATTATACTACAATGAAGTTATCGCGTTGTGGGAAATTGATCGTGTGGCTCGGAATTAAAGTATCATCATAACAACAATGCAGCCGCCATCACTGCGACCAATTACGCGATCATTTTAGCATACAAAAGGCAATAAAGGTTTCGAAAGAAAAATCAATGTTTGGCAAAGCCCCTGCGAAATTCCATGTATCTACAGCGATATTTCAATCACTTTAATGGTGCATCAAGAGATTTCGTTTATTTCAACGGTTAAAATCAATTTTTTGCCCGCTAAATGCTGCATAAATACAAGTTGGAAAACGTACTGTGCAAACAAAACGCATACTATGAGAGCAGTATAATTGAGTCGTTTCTCGGTGCGGATACAAATGTACAGTGCAAATGAAAAACTATACTTTTGCGGTTAAGTAGCTTGCATAAATCCAAACATTTCGATTTGCTTAAGGAAAAATCTATTTGGTGTTGGGAATCATGTCAGAGACATTGGACTTATCAAGGTTACGGCCTCAGCCCAATGCATCAGCTCGACCCTTACGAAATCATATCCGAAATGAGATTAGCATACGAGTTTTAAGCTAGACTTTGAAGAGTGATAGTTGTTTTTTTGTCAACAACTATGATCGGAAATACAAATTGGTAATTACTTGAAAAATCTTAAGATAATGAGGTTGCATTTGTTTACCACATTTAAATCTGATGTGAATGGAAACCAGCTACAGAAGGCGTTGTAGTTCAAAGAGAGTAATTGAAGCAAATAGCATGAGTAAATGTTAATTATCGGTCAATGAAATTGCCTCAATGGTAGATACTCTATTGGTTTGAATGATTTGGCTTATTAAGCTAAGAAAAAATAGCCTACATAACCGGCTATTGCAGCAACTCCCTAAAATAAAACAAAACAATTATGATAAACATTACAAAAAACTATATTACTTACGTTTTGAAAAGTAGTTTCATGCATAAATCTCAATAACGCCACTAAAGACATCTATTTGCAAACTAGTAATACATATAGATACATCTGAAATCGAATGGAATTAAGAATTATTTTTGTCTCTACTGTAATTATCAAATTTATACTAAAACACATTGGAATTAAGAATATACAAATTAAAATCACAAATCAGGAATAAATTAAATATTGTTTGTTTTTAAATTGAATAAGGCGCCTTAAATCATGCATAAAAACATATGGGAAGAGAAATACATGAAAATCCGCCAAATTTATAGTAAATCAAGAGTGGAGACCATGCCGCCATTTATTTTGAGAATAAAATTATGGGAAACATGAAATTTTATTCAATTCCAGTCAGAAGAATTCAATTAATATGTCACTCATTTCATAACCAATGAAAATTAAATTTAACAACTTTTGAAATAAGAACATAAAAGGTTTAGATAATAACAAATTCGAAGTTCATGATTATCATAAATGTGGATAATTTCCCCATTCAAGTTGGAGAGCTCAAAAAACACAATAAAAGGCAGAGCTAGCTCTACAATAGTTCTATTTGCGATTAGACTCATACCAGGCAACATATTCTAAGAAGTATTGTGCTTGAGATATGCTAATTGTATTCTTCTTCCCATCTTTCTACAAACCTTTTCTTCCGGAACTTCGAATAAGTGTAAACGCATGCCGATAAGGCTATTTTTACACAACATTCAAGTTCCAGCTGACTCACTGGTAAAACATGATAGAACTTAAGAAGTGTAGTAAAATAAGCCGATAAAAAACCACGTGTATTAAAAGTTGTGTAGTGTTAATGTAAGGTACACCAAGAAATTACCGTTTCGTATGGTATGTTGATATCATTCAATATACAAACGGTAGTTTTAATCTCGTACTAATTTGATAAAGAAATATTTGTAATTGAGTGATTCCAATGAAATTGTAAAATTAAGTAATTATTGTATTTTTGGTTAATTGAATTTGAATCTATTTGCAATAAAGCTTTTTTTGGATAAGGAACTAAGTGATATTTTTCATACCGCTACACACCTCAAATATTCCGATTTTCAGGATACTATTTTTGTGCATTGTGCACATTTGTGGAACACCGGCTGTTTGACTTTCAATAAAGCAAACATAGAACTTTAATAAAACCCACAAGTTGGTTGGGATCAGTAACGGCTCGCAGAATAAAAAATTGTGTTGGCCAAAACGGAAGTTCTATTTCATTAACTTACATTTATGAAATAAATAAAATCTAACGTTCGTCCAAAAAAAAATATTCCAATAAGAACGACAAAAAGTCCTTGTGGCTTGTTGCCAAAAATAAGAAAGGGTGTAATTGAAGGAGAAGGACCAGTATAATACAAATTAATAAGACTTAAATAAAATTAAACACCTCTAGAGTCAATAAACAAGCAACATTAATTTCGAACAACTCAAGTAAAACCTTATTGTTTCTTATTTACCAATATACGTCACCATAATCTTACTACCCTAGCAAATCCTAATGCATTTCGCAAAAAGAAAACTCGTAGTTGACTTTTCCCTATTCATAAAATGCTATATTACAGAAAATAGATCTCTTGAAGAGAAACAAAAAGCATTCTAACATTGACTAAAGTAAAATATAACAGAGCGTTTACGCAGCACGCTCCTGTTAAGCAGAGTTTCAGCAGAAAACAGCTGGCCGCAAAGACATTTGATTGCATCATTTGTCTGCGGAGTGTGAAATTCGATACGAAACTCTCAATTAAATAGTAAGTACACAAACGAAGTTTCAAATGGAAACTATCTGAAAATTTTTTGAGTCGCATTAGCTGTGATCAAACTGTCAGTTTTGTCGGGTGAATGATGAATAGTATTTGTATGTATGCTTGAATGCTAGAGCATAATGATGTAGATTAAGAGAACTGTTGACTGGCCGTCGTATGAACGATGTATTTGCTTGATAATTTGCTCACTAATGGTCGCGTGCAAAAACCATGGCAGAAATAAGATTGAGATCAAAACAGACGAATGTAAACGGGTTGTTTATTTTTGAACATTGTACTATATCAATCCAAATCCTGTTTTGATCCGGTTCTGTATACGCGGTTTATGATAAACTAAAGATTGAATGAAGCAAATACAGGTATAAGACACCAATGTGTCGGAGCTAGGTAACTAACATTAATTACATATCTTTCTTATCTTCGGGTGTCATTAGTCATTTCTTTTGGTTCTCTATGCCACTACTTAGAGTTAAGTCAAATTTTGGTTTACTATATCTTGCAAGGACTGTATAAAAAGAAAACAAATTCGCACTGAAGTTAGGGCATTAATTCCGAGATTGAAATGGAGGTTCCGAAAATTCGGGATTAGAATTTTCGGGATCCCGAGATAGTCCCGAGATTTTAGAATTTTATAAAAGAACTTTATCAAGGGAATTCAAACAAATATATTGGCTTGTGAATACTCAACTAAAACTTTATTTCAAATATATATACATAAAACCGGAAGTTAAGTTCATTATACTGTTAAATTTATGCACATATGTACATGGGTACTAGCAAGTAAAACGTTAATCTATAATTGCATCTAATTTAATTTTATGATCTAATTTCTTCTTATCTTCTTGTCCAATAATTTCTCCTTATGTGGTCATGTGCCAGAATCCCTAGATCTAGAAAACTCGGGATTGCATGCCCTGACTGAAGTAGAGAGCAGATTTATATACTCGTATCTAATTCATCCTTCATTTGTTCCGACTCAATCGTAACTCGTAATTTGAATTCATTCAGTAGATCATCAACTATTGGTACTTCTATTGCTGCGACTTCTGCTAATTCTAACTTCGTTAAGAATTCTTCACGTAAAACCTGTAACCGCATCTTGTATCGCTCCTAACAAGATATCCTCAATCAAAAGCCCCAGAATTTTTTACCACAATTGCGGTGGTATGAGGGGTAAAATAAATAAACTCTTTCTTGACACCAAATCTTGCCATTTCAACGTGCTTGCTTTCACTGAAACCTGGTTGAATGACTCCCACATGAATGAAGAAATCCTTGACAGTACCTGGACTATCTTTAGAAATGACCGAGACTATGTTTCCACTGGTCAAACAAGGGGTGGTGGTGTCTTACTCGCAGTTAAGAACACTCACTCAAGTGAACTTGTAAATTCCGCCTCGCACGAATTGTTCCAGCATATATTTATCCGCGTTTCAATTGAAAAAACCTCGGTTTATATTGGTTTATTTTACGTCCCACCGAGATCTGACGAATCAGTGTACAATTATTTATGCGAGCAAATATCTTATTTTATGGCTTCTCGTAGTCCTGAGGATAAAATTATAATCTTGGGTGATTTTAATCGCCCGAATTTGCGTTTTGTTTCTGATAAGTCTGATGATGGTTTAATACCAGTAAACCTACTTGAGTCTTCTGATTTTAACCTTGTGAGTACGTTGTACGGCCATGATTTGCAGCAGGTTGTTCCGACTCCCAATCAAAATGGTAATTGGTTAGACCTAATCTTTACGAATGTTTATGACGATGTAGTGGTTAGTCCAACAAATGACGCAGAGAATCTCTTTTCTAATAGTCTTCACCATTCCGCTCTTACAGTTGAACTTTCCACGACAGATTGGAATATGTTAAGTACATACAATAATACGATTGTATACGATTTCCATAATGCTGATTATGATAGCATTCACAATATCCTTGACAATGTCGATTGGACAAATGTGTTTATGTGCCATTCCCTTGATGATGATGTAGCCATGTTTTATAGCATTATTTTTGACGCGGTCGACAAATTTGTACCTAAGATAAGGAAAAAAGATAAACTCTCTGAACCTTGGCTTGACAAGACTCTTAGACGTCTGAGAAATCATAGGAACAAACTTTACAAGCTAATGAAGAATCAAGTCGACATTAGCCGTCGTATTAAAGAAGAATACGATTTAATTGCTCATGAATTCCATACTAAGTCTCACGAAGCGTATGACAGATACATTAAAACTACAGGAGAGAATATAATCCACAACCCCAAAAAATTCTTTGATTTTGTTAATATGAAGCGGAAAACAAGCGGCTACCCCTCTTCAATGTCCACTGGAAATTCTTTGTTGTCTTCTTCTCCTCAGGAGATCTGCAACTTTTTTGCGGACCATTTTCAAGAAGTTTTTGGTCCAGTTAGCATCCCAACATTATATCGATTCCCGGGCGCGACTCAAACAATTTTTGCTGAGGATATGACCATATCGAGGAATGAGATATTTACTACCATTATGGAGCTTGACAGTAACAAGGGCCCTGGACCTGATCTCCTCCCTCCTACTTTCCTGATCAAGTGTGTAAAACAACTGATCTCGCCCCTTCATACTATATTCAATAATTCTCTCTCCTCTGGGCTATTTCCTTCGTATTGGAAATCTTCTTATATTACACCAATTTATAAAAGTGGCGATAGACGTTCTGTTCAAAATTATAGAGGCATCGCCATTCTATCTGCTATTCCCAAGCTTTTTGAAAAAATCATCTACTGCAAACTTTCTCCTCTGGTCGACGCTCGACTGAACGAGCAGCAGCATGGATTTAGAAAAGGTCGTTCTACTACAACTAATCTTATGGTCCTTGTTTCTGATGTTTTATGCAAAATGGAGAAAGGTGATCAAATCGACGCAGTCTATACAGACTTCAGCAAAGCATTCGACCGAGTTGACCACTCCATTTTGATCCCCAAGCTGAAACAATTTGGAATTGCAAGACCTTTACTAAAGTGGCTTGGCTCCTACCTACACGACCGCTTGCAATTCGTGAAATTCCAGGGTCTAATTTCTAAGAAAGTTGACGTGAAATCTGGTGTACCTCAAGGTAGTCATCTTGGCCCTCTTCTTTTTAATATTTTTATATCTGATATATCGGAGGTTTTATCTGACATTCCCCATTTACTATATGCGGACGACCTCAAAATCTACCATGTCATCAGGACACCATCTGACGCTACCTTTTTTCAGTCTAAACTGAACTCTCTAGACCATTGGTGCTCCGCGAACAAGCTCCCTCTTAATATTGATAAATGCCGCGCAATCAGCTTCTCTCGCAAAACTGCACGCGTTCATTATACGTACCGCCTCAACGATAAGTCACTCAGCAGGGTTGACAACATATTAGATCTCGGTGTCACCCTGGATGAAAAGCTCCGCTTCAATCTTCATTACGATAGAGTGCTTTCCCGAGCAAGTAAACAACTTGGTTTCATTAAGCGACGGGCCAAAGAGTTTAAGAATCTCTGGGTTACTAAATCCTTGCATATTTCACTCGTGCGTCCTCTTCTTGAATATGCGTGCACTATCTGGAATCCAGCTTTTGAAATTCATAGCCAAAGATTTGAGTCTGTTCAGAAGCAATTTTTACTATTCGCTTTGAGGGACCTTTTCAACCCTTATGATTTCAGTAATCTACCATCATACGAATATCGCCTTAAATGTATGAATTTGTTACCCCTTGCGTCGAGAAGATTACTGTTATCTGCCTGCTTCAGCTTCGATGTCATCAGAGACGTGGTTAATGTCGTCTACTTGAAAGAAAAGTTTGTACTCAATCAGCCCTTGAGAGTCACTAGATCCCGACGATTGCTTATTGAATACCATCACAATACAACATATGCAGCAAACGAGCCAATAAATAGGTGCCGCAAGCTATTCAATAGCATGAGCGAGAACTTTTCCCCTACGGTTTCTAAATCAACGTTTAAAAATAACATCATCAAGGCTCTCTCTTTATAGTCTCCCCACCCCCCACCATACTAACATATATGTATTGTATGTTCAATTTAAATTTGGTATTTATTTTGTTAATCATTCATTTGCCATTTATTTATTACTTTATTTGTTGTCTGTTTATATCTTATTTTATTTATACACTATTTAATTTGTTCTGTCATCTGTCATTTATTTTTCACTTTATTTGTTGTCTGTTTATAACTTATTTTATTTATGCACTATTTATTAGTCTTGTATTTATATAGTTTGTTTTATTTTTATTTTGTTTCGTAATTTTATGCATGTACTATTTTAGTTTATTCTTTTTATACATGTAAGCCTTGCTTGGTAAAATAAATAAATAATCAACTTAACATTTCTGCTAATTAATGTAGTTCACAGTTGGTATATAGTAAAAATTTCGAAACGATACAATCCCGGAATTATTCCGTGATAAAGTTAGATACAAAGAATGAGTTAGAAAATAAGGTGCATTTAAATCACGAATATTGAATCTTTTTGCTATTAACTTGGCTTTTTTTGCCGAATATCTTGAGTCGAGCTATCTTATCAGTGATCGCCAATATGGTTTCCATACATTGTTTTTCTAAAGACGTAACCGTTACTGAGATATTTGGGAAAGGTCACTTCTGGTGACCTTTGACCCCGTATAAAAAGTGACGCAGCACTCGGATCGATGGGGACTTTTGACATTTTGTTCAACACGCCAGTACCAAGGTTCACACCAAAATTCAGTTATCCCCTAATTTTTTTTTATGTCGGATTTCACTGGGCCTGTAATGTGGGTTCTTTCTCGCTATTACTATAGACATTATTTTAAGGAAATATGAAGTCTGATCGCTTATAGAGTACCTGTCACAGTCTTTCGGTCAGTGCTAGTGATGTATATGTAGGTCAATACAGTCGTGCAACAGCTTACCATCTGCTGTTTGTCCCGCCAAATATAAGGTACAGTTTGTTAAGCGAAGTGTGCTCCGCTGTCTCCTGCAAACTGAAACTTTCCTAGCTTTCGTTCTGTCTAGAGTTGTGCTACAACATAATAGGACATCTCCTGAGCCTTCGCATTTTAATCTTTTTTAGGTTTACTTTTGTAATATAACTTAATATAGACGACATACAAGCAGTCTTTATCTACTAAGTTTTAAAAATAATGATTTACCATTTTCCTCTATTTGGGAAATATCATCTTTCCTTTAATACAATTTTTCCGCTTCTCTGTAAAGGAGCTATGATTTAGCGATTCCAGCTGTTTTGTAGCAGGGGCTCGTACCGTTGTTAAATCAAACTCCCTGAATCAGCACTTACGTTTTTTTAGCTTGCGAACTCTGCGCCATAACAGGTATAAACTATTTTCCAATGCTCGAATAACGCGGCAATGGCGTTGGTGTCAAAATTTGGATATAATACAGTGCATTTAAAATTGTACAGAACTTATTAGACTTTCATCATTTCATCCTCCTTAGTGCTCAAAAAAGTCACATTAAAAAACTGACACCGGTGCTGAAAAGTTTTACTTTCATACCGGACCAAAAATATGGTTTTGAAATTTGGTTATTTGCAGACTATATGTACTCTCAACTAGATTCATGAAATTGTCTTTGAATTTGACCTAGCACTTAAAAATCGATATAATAAGTTCGTAGCGTTTTATTTGAACAAATAACAATAATTATAACAATAAATCAATCAGTCATGTATTCGCAGTTTCTTTGTATGACCTGCTCTTGCATTTCGACCAATTCGTTGATCCCATTCCGCCAAAAATTACCCAGCCTGGTGTCGAAGAAGATGTTGAGCCAGTTTTTGTGGTTCTCTTTGTCGTTGAAGGTAACGCTTTTCATTTGGTTCGACATTAAGCAGACCACTTGGTAGTGTGTTGACGCCAGATCTGGAAAGTATGGTGGATACTGAGCAACCTCCCAATTGAGCTCCTGGAGTATGGCTTTGGCGACTTGAGTGACATGGTACCTGGTGTTGTCGTGAAGGAGAATAGTTTAGCTTTGTCAATGGGGTTTCATCAGGTGAATTTCCTCATTTACGAGGCGACTTGTTTTGGCAACCGTCCTCCTCCAAAAGCGCTTCGAGGTCCTTCTCGTCGAATTCCAAAGATTTTCTGCTGCGAGACGAGTCGTCGAGGTCAAAGTCACCCTTTTTGAGCTTCACAACTTCACGTTAAAAAGCAGATATAAAAAATACTGAATTTTTTAACTTCCTGGATACTCCATTTCAAAGCCGAGAAAAATTATGAAACTATTCAAGACAATGATTAGTACAGTTCTGTAGAGTAGAAAGAGCTCTTTTAGAAAAATATAAACACTTTCCTAAGCAATAAACAAACCGTGTCATGATATAAGATCACATAAAACGCTACGAACTTATTTTTTAGTTTAACGGTTATGCTTCGCTGTCTAGAAGGCAGTACTAATGCACAAGATAAATGCACTAAACTAGGATAGAGTCTTTCTGAGCTTAGATTTATTCCTTTTCTTCTTCTTATACCGTGAGAGGAAAATTTCAAATCAAGAATAAAAGCGTTACAATCCCTATTTGTCAAACCGTAGCAATTGTTCTTCAAGTTCTCTTCTTGAAAATGTACAAACTTGTTATCAAATGATCTATTTGAGGAAATTGTTGTAGTCGTGTTGACCAAGTGCAAGCAAAAACCCCTTTTTCAGCATCATAGCTGTTTGCAGGCTGTTTTTGCTCTCTGACACTCTTCATAGCTTTATTACTTCTAACTCATAGCTTTAGCTTTATGATTATAGCTTAATTATATTCCACTGCTCTCAACACAGGCTACAAGCTCTCTCATCCACTAAAGAAGCTGCAAATTCTGGACATACTCGTGCTCGGATATATTCGACGGTTGACTTAAATACTTACAGTTCATTTACTGAAATCTACAGGCTTAAAACATGTAACTGGATATGCCACAATTGTATTATCAAGAGACTATTTTCTCTGAAACTTATGGCTCGGTCCTCCAACACCTCAAAACATCATCCAACCTCCAGTCTGAAAGCTGAAATAAAGCTGAATTTTGTTTAAGCTATTGTCTAGATGTTGTGTGCAAAACAACTGTTATGTTGAACAAACCAATTTGTTTGCGTACTAAAACAAAACAGGTGTAGTAAACACTTATTTCCTCAGATTTCTTCATCGAAACTTGATAAGCTGTTTTAAATCCTGGTTACGTATTGCAACGAGCTTAAATCAATGATTCAAACACTATCTGCTGACCACTAAACAAAATGTACCAATCGTTTGCTACTTCCTCTTCATCATTCCCTCAGTAAACGATCGAAACCGTCGCAGTCCGTATCAGTGCAACTTATGCAACGAATCTCAACTACTTTTTCCAGCTTCAAGCTCCGCCATTCAACATTGTAAATTTATGTTCAATGACGAATTGTACGTTCAATTTACAATTCCGTACTCGAAGGAACATATTATTTTTATACCCCTATGACACACTTCCAATTTGCTTATTAATTTCTGTCGGAACTGTCGACGCACTTGATAAAAGCTCTTGTACATATGATTTCTCAGACTTTTTTTGACAATAAATTTTGAATATCTGTCTGGTTTTCATTGGACCGTCGCACCAGAGTAATTCGGTGCATTTACAAAGCTAATTGTAGACGAAAAGATAAAGTGAAAGTAAATCGGACGGTATTTGTTTTCTCGATGCGAACGTAAGAGACTCAAACATATATATAAGCTATTGAGTAGTTCAAGTTATGCTAAAGTGTTGAGATCATGGGGTAGGATTTTAATGTTTTATTTTTTCATGTGAAGCTTGTTTGCATAGTTGGCTGATTTCGATTCGAAATGATTACAGCTGGGAAATGGACCGGATTGGCCGTATCCATGAATTCGCCAGTTTATCACAAGATCACTTCAGACAGCTTTTCAAATGTATGCAAAGACTTGAGTTGAACAAGTAATTGACGAAAATTGATGGCCTCTTGAGTTAGTATGTATGAAGACGGAATTACTCGAGTTTAAATGCCAGATATTTCACACTATTCAGTACTTGGAATCATCGATTGAACTATTTTTGAAAGTTTTCATGAAGTAAACAGAAATCTTTTACAACTGTGCAGCATTAGTACAGTTTCACTAGTTTTGAGACTTTTTTTTTGGAGATTAGTGTTTGATGGCATAAATCAGTAGGTAAGTAGAACAAACGGGAATCCAGATGCATGTTAATTTTCTAGTTATATTTTTTGCAAATCTCTTAAGGCAATAATTAGCAGTATCTCAGTTTCACTTCATAGTTCATTTGTCTTGTTTCTTGGAGATGAGCCAAGACATGACAACACAAAATGAGAACTAAATTGACGTTGACCTGTGACTGGTGGCAGAATCATCGTGCATTTGAAAGTATCATGCAAACTCGTAATATAAATCCACTTTGTTCGATAGCTGTGATGCTATATTTAGAACTTGGATTGTTAGCATTACGAAGTTCTTTGCAGTTAATAGCAAGTAATGAAACTACAATATCCTTGAAACGTCTAAAAAAGTCGTATACAAGATTGAACATCTTTTTAGAGAGGACAGAACTAAGCTGCTTCTTATAAGCCTGCAATTTTAATTTAATTTTTGCTTGCAAGCTTCCGACCTAAATAACACAGCTGCAAAACAATTCGAGAAGATTATTAATTCAATTCATTTCTCTAAAAAGTTATTTACATTAAGCATAGTAGACTACACCGAATTTGAGGTGAGATCGAACTAGATCTCTGGAATAATAGGTATGTTCCCGTATTTTCAGTCACTGAATTTTCCTGAATCATTTAGTGGGGGAAATTCATGAAAAATACGGGAACGCTCTTATTGCATTTACTGAAAATTGACAACTAAAAGTGTCAGTTTTCGGTTTTTGGGAGAACAATAGTGATTATAAAGTCATCATAAGCGGTGATAAATTATCGCCACAAAAATATTCGACCTTCATAACAACATTAAGCACAAAATATGTTGCTTGTCTCGCACAATTGAAAATATTAACTCTCGCCACACCGTTTGACACTTTTCAGTATTTTTCAGTAGCTCAGATCCTACTGAAATTTACTGAGAGAGGGGAAATTTCTAGTTTTCGTACGAGAACGACTTCATTGAAATTTATTGCAATTAATCGGAATTAATTGTACATTTAAAAACACATGGCGCCAGACGCCATAATTTATAGACTTCTGGCGTCATGTACATAGTCGATTTAGGGATTGTGATAAAATATAGCGCCACACGCCATAGTACATGGCAAAAAGTACGTAGGAGCAGACGCTATGCTTATAGCCGTACACGCCATGTACTATAGTCGCCATGTACTATAGTCCTCCACGCCATGTACTATAGTCCTCCACGCCATGTACATAGCGTAGCGGAATATATTACATGGCGTGGAGGACTATAGTACATGTCGTGGAGAGCTATAACACATGGCGTGGAGGACTATAGTGTATGGCGTGGAGGAATTTAACATCTCAGGGCCCAATTTAACATCTCTTTTCTGATTAACACTAATCAGTTTCCTACCAAACGACTGGTCTGGCATTATGGCAAGGCTGACTGGACTGCGTTTAAAAAATATATCTGAGAGGTCGATTGGTCCGATTGCTTTGCTACAAAGAACGTCGAATATATAGCTTCCACCAAAACTGACATCATATGGTATGGAATGTACACTTTTATTCCGCATGCCTTCAAGAACACTAAGCCAACCACCACCTCATGGTTTAGTTACGAATGCCAAGAGGCTATTCGCACTAAGGAGGCGGCATTCCAAAATTAAATACAAGCTATCTCCGTCTGAGGAATCAAAAATCCTTTACAAAACCGCTCGCAATACCTGTACATCCACTATCAGAAGAGTGAAATACCAGTTTGACCAAAATATTAAACAGAAGGTCCTTGCAAGCCAGGCTTCTGGTCGCTTGTAAAAAGGATTAAGAACAACTTCTCCAGTTCCTCCGTGCCACCTCTTCTTCATGGTAGTAACGTATTTACTGAGTCACTGGACAAAGCTAATCTTTTTGCTGAGATTTTTTCTACAAACTCTTACTTACCACCTTCATTACTGAGTCCTCCTACTCCTCCAATGTGCGTTTTCAAGCAAGGTTTTCTATTTTTCCGCACAAGAGAGGTATTGAAAATACTCGCCAAGCTTGACGTTTCTAAATCTGCCGGTCCTGATGGTATTTCGCCCCTCATACTAAAGTGCTGCGCCTCCGCCCTGGCTAAACCTCTGCGCAAACTATTTTACCTGTCATATTCGGCTGGAATATTTTCTTCCGCATGGAAGCTTGCACACGTTCAGCTCATACCTAAAAAGGGGGAGGCCTGTGATCCCTCTAACTATCGACCTATTGCAATCGTTTCGGTTCTGTCTAAGGTATTCGAATCTCTCGTGAATTCAAAATTAATGAAATATCTTGAGTTGAACCATCTTATCAACGATCGCCAGTATGGTTTCCGTTCTGGTCGCTCCACTGAGGACTTACTTACATTTCTCACTGAGAAATGGAACCGTTGTCTCCGTAATTTTGGTGAAGCATTGGTCGTTTCTCTTGATATTTCGAAGGCTTTTGACAGAGTCTGGCACCCTGCCCAATTAGCTAAGCTTCGTGCATTTGGTATTTACCCCGTCCTTGTCAAGTGGATTGAAAGTTTCCTCGTAGATCGTTCCTTTCAAGTTGTTCTAGATGGACACAAATCTTGTGCCCACACCACCAATGCCGGGGTTCCACAAGGTACTGTTCTTTCACCAACTCTCTTTCTTTTATTTATAAATGATCTCCTTTCCTCCACTTTCAATCCGATTCATAGTTTTTCCGATGACAGCACCGTTGACTTCGCATACTCTTTTGACAGAGTAGCCGACTCTCGTGGAAATGATACTTCTTTTATACTGTCGGTTTTAAACATTATCGCTTGGGGCTCAGCGAACCGTGTTGTGTTTAATGCATCCAAAACCCAATGCTGTTGTCTTTCGCTCAAACCTTACTTTCCCCCTACAAGCCACAATATTTCCGTTGATCGTGTGAGTATTTCCGAATCACCTTCGCTGAACCTATTAGGATTTAACATCTCCAGCAAACTAAGCTGGGCCAGCCATATTTTTCAAATTGCGAAAAATGCCATGAAATGCTTAGGACTCCTTCAGAGAGGCAAGAAATTCTTTACACCATCAGACATAGCGCACGTCGACAAGACTCTCGTAAGACCAAGACTTGAGTATAACTCCCATTTATGGGCTGGGGCAGGCCGCACTGCTTTAGCGGAACTAGACAAAGTCCAACGCAAAGCTTTCAAGCTTATTGGCGATGAAACTATTACCTCACGCATTGAATCTCTTGAGCACCGACGTAATGTAGGTTGCCTTTCTCTTCTTTACCGCTATTATTATGGTCTTTGCTCTAATGAAATATCAAGTCTGCTCCCTTGTAGAGCACCTCCTACGTGCACCACTCGAGCCTCCCAACGCGCTCACTCTCATACCATTTCAATCAGTGCCAGTCGTACCGTCAAATTTCATGATTCTTTCTTATCTAGGACAATACGATTATGGAACAGTCTACCATCTACTGTTTTCCCCGCCAACTATGAGCCACAATTGTTCAAGCGAATCGTGCATCGCTATCTCCTGCAAACTTAACCCTTCCTTTCTCCCCTTCCTTAAATTTTCTTCCGCCAAGGCTGTACTATAGCATAATAAGGCATCCCCTGAGCCTTGGCATCATCATAGAAAAAAAAAACCAATAAAGTACTTAATAAGAATCTATAAAATACCGAAAGGACTTATAAAGAACGTTAGAAGTACCTAAAGGGCCTTGAAAGAGCCTAAACAGTACCCAAAAACATTACAAAAAAAATTGCCGCCATTTTCAAAACTTTCCGCCCGCAAAAATTTGCCACCCCAGCCTCCAGCCTACTCAGCCTAATGGTTAATCCGCCCGTGTATGTATACTTTAGTTCGCATCAACATGACTGCTTGTAAGTTCTTTACTTCTATTTCCTATATAATGTTGTTACTCGAACTGTTATTCATTCAGTTGTCTCCCTCTTTTTCAGGTGTTGTATGTTTTTGCTTGTGTTACATAAAAAGTGTGTTACATAACAATAAGTGCAGTGGCTTACACATACTTTGAAATCTTTTTTTTTTGCTGAAACTCTCAAATGGTTATCAAATATTTATAAATCTTGACTTAACTTTTGCAAATGCCTCACTTTCCAAGCGCGACATTGGATAATTTGAGCTTAGCTGTTAAAAGACGAAAAATTTCGAATGATTGTCGCGTTTTTTGAAAGTAAAAATTTCAAATAATCTATAAAATAAATACGATAGACAAGCGTCAAGGTTTTGCTGAAAGCAATAAAAACAACTTAACTAATTGCCAAATAATCTTGTCTATGCTTGAATCTTGAATTATCTTGCTTTAATTACATTCGATGCACACTTCTGTTTCAAAATTATAATATTTTTCATTTTTTTGTCTAAAATCCAATCGACCCCTATGTCAGTTTTTAATCGGATTGTGTAACGCAATAAAATTAGCTCTTGTTTAAATTGATTCATTGATTACATATTGCGTTGATGCAAAGCAAACATATAATAACTCGTTAAAATAAAAATCGGGGACCACGATCTGCAAATAAGCCTCGCAAGCTTTTGATTAATTATCACGATTTCATTCATTATTTCACGAAGGGTAATGCAGTTCGAAGTTTCGTTTGGTGCTTTCATTATTCAGCGCGGCCTTTTAAGGTTAAGGTTCGCGATTGTGATCAGCTGCGTAAAAGGTGCCTAACAAGAGCGAATAGAAAAACACGGATCCCAACAATGAACTCTATAAAGTATCTAATTAATATTTACACGAACTACGTCCGCAATTTAATGTATCGCAGATACATAAATTTATTTACCGGCCTTTTTGATTTATTTTGAATCGCGATTCGGTGAACTGGATGTAATCTGATTAGCTGTTCAAATCAATAAAAATACTTGACGCGAAATTTCGAATATTTACTATCCGACTGAACAGTCAGATGGATGTGTGATTGGTTGTTGTTACACTTGATTTCACCTTGTTGCGTCGTGAAATCAGTTGCAATTTCTTTTGCAGGTGTCGAGATAGTGGATGTGATCCTAGATAGTATACGATCGTTGTTGTTTTTTATTGCTGCGATATGCTAATCGAATGTCGGCACACGATCATTTCGGGAGATTATTTTCAATTTGCTGTACATCTTTCAGCAAATGATATCTTTAACTGGGACAACTCGCGATTAAGTTGCAGAGCATGTTTAGTGTTTAGTTGATTTAGATTTCGTTCGGATTATGATTGTAAGGTCGACAAGTGTTAAGATTCTTATCAAAGTTTGATGTGGACAGCATCAAACTGGCTTTTGGTGCCAAATAAATAGCTGCAAGACTACTCCTTGGGGTTGGCTTTCAAAAGACAAAAATTGATTATCTCCCTAAGGCATTGGTTGACCAAAACAATTTTCAACCTGAAAAATTACAAATTGAATGATAATTTCTTTTCAGTTTGCGCATGTGAAAGTTATGTACTCTATTATATTGAAATTCAGTTTTTGTCATATGGTGTTAAACACCTTTTTTAACACTTTCGTAAATTTTTAGCTTCGTATTGCATGCACGGGACCTGTTATTGCAACTTTACTTAACTGTTTTTGAAGCAATCATTTAAATTTGCTGTGCAAATTAATACGGTTAAAAGAGTGCAAAATTTCTCGAAATATACATATTTAGCATATACAAGTGCCACAGCTGACTGCCACTAATTTTTCAGAAATTATTTTTTACTGGAATGACTTTGATCTCTTCAAGAAAAAGATAAAAATAGGCGGAGTAAGGCCAGGAGACATCAAGGACCAAATATGGGGATTCTGGAAGTTGCTTTATTAAAAAATGTTCGCTCCGATTTTGTCAAAACAGCTCCGATTATTTGAAAAGTTGCACCATCTTGTTGAAATCACACAGATTGGAAACGAATTCGTTCTCAGTGTAGTTCTATGAAAGAAAAACTGTTCCCAGATCGTTAAGTAACGGTATCTATTGATAGTTACTATAAGACCATCACAATCAATAGAAACCGTTACCGAAAAGTAGGGCCCAAATATGCAGCTTGATAAAATACTGTGACTCAAACTTGATGCAAATCCAGCTCATAGAGTATCTATAAGTTAGAATCACTCTGATTTCGACAATTTTGTTTGTTAAACGATTAATTATACCGAAAAAAAGTTATTACATTTTTCGGAAGCGTCTTTTATCAGTACTTGGACATTTCTGGAATTTTTTCTCTCTTTCAATACGATTTACTAGAGTAGGCTAGTAACTATTTGTATGAAAAGAAATTTTATGTAGGAGTCAATTTTTTTTTTTTTTTCTGGTTGAATAAAAAAGTTAAGTTGAATAAAAGTATCAATTTTGAGCGCTAAATCAATAATACTTAATGATGGACTCGTCTAAAACGGCATTGAGAATGAAAATTTACATCGGCATCGCCATTATTTTAAGGCATATATCTCGTCTTGAGAATAGTTTTCACTCCTGTCCTGATGGATTACCGACCTTTGTGCTTAAGCGCTGCGCAAAAAAAAAAAATTAATTTATGGTGTGGATATTGAAAACCTTACATGGATCTTATCTTGACTTGACGAAGCACGCAGTCAGCTGAGATGTAATATATTAAGAATGTTTTCCAATAGAAATTGCTGACATCCAAACAAAAGAATGTTAGAAATTGCTAACATCCAAACAAAAGAAAAGAATGTTAATACTTACCGAAATTTTCAATCTTGAACCTTGGCAGTCATATAGAAGGCCTATCGCAACTTGCAATCTGACAGGTATTAAGCTACTTTTTAACTTGCTTAGTTCTCTCATGATTAAGATTTGTTTGGCAATTGCTCGACGAAAATTGCTTTGACATTTCTTTGACAATTGATAATGTGAATGGTGCTGTTCGGTTGAATCAGGGAATAGTCAATTTTCCTATTATCCGAAGACTGCTTTCAAAGTTTTTGTCGCGTAAAATATATTTCAAATAAGTATCATGAAAGTATTGTGGTTACTTTATTGTTTACGCGATAACTATGCAATTTCAAATACTGGCCACCTACTCTCGGAAATGTGCATTGTAAACAATTGCCGATTGTGGTTGGTACGATTTATTCCACGTTGGAAATCTTCAAATTTTGTAAACCTATGAGTTGCTAACGGGTGCCTCTCCACCTAGCGTATTTCATGAGAAAAATACCCAGGATGGCATATCCCAGCGAATCTTTATAAAGGAACCGCCTATTCCCTATGCATTGGGGTCTGATGTTAATGAATTTAAAAAAATTGCTTGTTAAGGACGCCAAAAAACATTGATTAACATGACATATAAGTTTCCCCATATCTCCTGTAGGTGGATCTCGTGAATATCTTTAGCACCATAGAAAAACATCACTGTGTTGACTGGTTGAGAAAAGTAGCTTAGGGCCGCCATCTTTTACGTAAATTGCTTTTGCTATAGACCTTCTATATGATGCACACTAACTATGCATATGGTGTAAGAAATCAATTGTTTTTAGATATAATCGGTCGATCTCGTCAATTTCAACTCGTTAATTTAGAACTTCGAATTGTTCTCTAAGTTTTTTAGTATTGGTGCGCCACTAAGTTCTCGCTGTTTTTTCAGTAGATGGCTCTAGCAGTAAGAGTTGGTCTATTTTGACATATCCAAAACGTCACGAACCAAGCTTAGACATATGGTAAACAAACTGCTGCGACACATGAGTGATTTCGTTTTCGCATTATATACTTCTGGTTAAGTAAAAATGTCTAATTTTGTGCCAAACAATCCTCATTTGCGGGAAGTGTTGATTTTCTTCTTCCATTCGAAAAAAACGGCAGCTCAAGCGCATCGAGAGCTCCAAAAAGTGTACGGAAATGCTGCTCTGAGCAAAACAACATGCCGTGATTGGTTTCGTCGCTTCAAAGACGGTGATTTTGATGTTGACGACCGTCCTCGTGAAGGAAGGCCCAAAACCTTCGAAGACGCTAAATTGGAGGCCTTGCTCGAAGAGGATTCGTGCCAAACTCAAGAAGAGTTTGCTTCAGAATTAGGAGTTACCCGTCAAGCCGTTTCCAAGCGATTGCATGCGTTGGGGATGATTCAGAAGCAAGGAACTTGGGTTCCTTATGAGTTGAAGCCAAGAGACGTTGAGCGTCGTTTTTTCGCCTGTTAACAACTGCTCCAGCGGCAAGAAAGGAAGGGGTTTCTTCATCGCATCGTGACAGGTGATGAAAAATGGATACATTACAGCAATCCAAAGAGGAGAAAATCTTGGGGACTACCCGGTCATGCTTCTACGTCGTCGGCTCGGCCGAATATTCACGCTGCGAAGGTTATGCTCTGCATTTTGTGGGACCAGGTCGGTGTTATTTATTATGAGCTGTTGAAACCGAGCGAAACCATCACTGGGGAATGGTATCGAACTCAATTGATGCGATTGAGCCGAGCACTGCGCGGAAAACGGCCACAATACGAGCAGAGGCACGAAAAAGTGATTTTACTGCATGACAACGCTTGGCCTCACGTTGCCAAGCCTGTTAAAACCTACTTGGGCACGCTCAAATGGCAAGTCCTACCCCACCCGCCATATTCCCCAGATATTGCGCCGTCCGATTTTTACTTGTTCCGTTCGATGGCACATGGCCTGGCTGATCAGCAGTTCAACTCATATGAAGACATCAGAAAATGGCTTGATTCGTGGATAGCCTCAAAAGACGAACACTTCTGGCGTCAAGGTATTCGAGCTCTGCCAGAAAGATGGGAAAAAGTTGTGTCTAGCGATGGGCAATACTTTGAATGATTCAGATGTAAGAGTTTTTTTTATAATAAAAATACATTTTTATCGAAAAAACAGCGAGAACTTAGTTGCGCACTAGAATTAAATACATAGGGCATTCCACGTGAAGCGGACAGGTAAAAAATTTTGACGTTTCCGATTTTAATAATATTTGATTATGTTATGCCTATATATATTCTCGATCTAGATACAAAATGTTTTTACAATACAAAGTCTGGTTAACGAGCTAGAGGTCTTTAAAGATTTAACTTTTTGGCAGGTATGCGCTATTTAGAATCATTTTATCCAGCATTAAAAAGTTACAATAAAATAAATAAAAAACTTGAATTTATACTTCATTTAATGAGCCACATAATTTTATTGGCGAGCTGTATTCTCCGTTTAATTTCATCAGTTTCACTGCCTTTCGTTATAAATTTCGAGCCTAAGTATATAAATTCGTCCGCCTTCTCTAAATTATATTCGTTCAGAATTATATTTCGTCTAATGGAGGTCTTCTTTCTTGTTTGCGTCATGATTTTTGTTTTTGTCTGATTGATCTTCAGGCCTACATCTTTGGCTTCCTGGTCGAGTTTCAACAGGAGTTCTTTGGCGGATGTAAAGGAACGTGACAAGATGTTAATGTCATCCGCATAGGCCACTAATTGGTTCGACTTATATAGAAGCGTACCCCCTGTTTCGACAGGAATCTTCCTTATCACGTATTCAAGTGCTAGGTTGAACAGCAGAGGGGCCAACCCATCGCCTTGCTTCAGTCCGATATTTGTGTCAAAGGCGTCAGTCAGACTGTTGTTGATTCTGACTTATGATACTGTCGACGTCATCGTCATTTGGGTCAGTCAGACTAGTTTTGCCGGGATGGCGAAGTATAGCACTATTTTGTACAGTACGTTTCGGTCAATACTGTCGTATGCTTGTTTAAAATCCACGAAAATCTGGTGGACGTCGATGTTAAATTCCCAGCATGTTTCCATCACTTGTTTGACTGTGAAGAGCAGATCCGTAGTTGATCGACCAGACCTAAGGCCTCCTTGGTACTCCCCAAAGACATTTTCAGCGTATACATTTATTTTATTTTTTAATATTGCTATTTGAGTGCATATTTATCCCCGAAGACAACGCTACGCATACTGATTCTTTTACCATTTGTTTATTTGAACATTATCTTAGTCATTAACGTACTATCTAACTCTTCATTACTTCTATTCTTCTTTATGTAATTACCATAAGAACAAATCAAAATTTAATATGGTGGATAATATTCGTACTCAAAAGCCTTAGCTGCTACGGTTATAATTCTAAACATCAACTTGAATGACATAACTTTTCATTTAATTTGAAAGAAGTTGAGGAAAATCTTGGAAGCCTTCGGACCAAACAAATGGAATACGTTTGCATATGACCCTCAAAATCGAGAACAGTATTATTCTTTATGAAATGAACACTATAACTGCAGATAGTTATACAAAACAATAATATATTGGAAGAGCAATCGAACAATATCAGAAAATAAATGTGATCTAAAAATTACTTGGAACGTGTTTGGGGTAATTTGTGATAATTTGGGGTAGCTTAATCTTCATATTTTCTTTCAAGTGTGGCAATTTATGTTTGACTCATCAACTAGAAGGTGTTATAATAACAACTAAGAAACACGACTCTAGACTGTAAAATGTAAGTTGCATTCTGAACTATGACCATTATATATTTTTCATCACAGCTTTGCTTTATTGATATACTTTTCATTATATTTTAACTTCGCAGGGTTTTTACTCTTCGTTCATAAAATTTCTCATATTCTGCTTGAATTTCTAGCTTATCTGTCCTGACGCTCAGTGCAAGGTTTTCTTGTTTTCAGGTAATTAAAACTCTGCCAGCTGCTAGCCCAAATCAATTTTAGTCATAATAGTAACAATTATAATAGTTGAAAAAGTATCCAGAAAACACAGGTTGCATGAAAAAGCTGAATCATTCGACAGATTATGCAACTATTTCGTCGATGCGTGAGCAGATTTGAACAAGCCAAAGAAAATGAATCATTTGATTTTACACTTTCGATTTCGTTGATCGAACATTATCAGAAATGCGTATCTATGGCACACAAAAACATCATCGGCATTCGCCACAGACAAAATTTGAAGAAAATCGTTCCCGGATTTTGATTGCTCACGGGGAATTCGATCTGATGATGCCAGATTTCGAAATGTGCAGCCGATCGTTTTTCTACTGAGGCGAAAAAACAAAAATTACACCTGAAGAGCATGAAATAGTGTTGGATCAACAGTATCCAACAACCGGAGATTGATGATTTTGATTGTGTAGTGAAAAACATCATCTTTGCTTAACACATTTCATTAGCCAGCGCAATAACACACTTTATCACAGACTTAACCACATGAAATGCTTTACTTACATTTTCATTAGACACGATTTGCTTTCGTTTTTGACCAGAAGCTGGTTTTAACACGCATCCATTTTTCAACAAAAAAATTAACTGTACTGTCTTAACACATTTTCTTAACATGTTTTCGTTGATTTTTTTATCGTTGCTATTAACTTTGCAATAATGATTGAGTGACTGAATGTATGAACGAATTATTAATTTTTCTGTAAAATAGTCTCTGCTTATGTTTTGTTCCGTTTGTTGATAATGTACAATAAATTTTGTTTTATAGGCCTGGCGCACGGAACCTGTGTGTTTGAATCAGAATTTGGTTTCATACTGAACTGTAACTTCAAAAAGTCTGGACTGTTTCGCGTGAGAAATTTGGGAGGCCTTAAAGCATACTTCGGGTTAGGTAAAGCTTAGGTAGATCTATGATCTATACATTCTATTATAAACTGCTAATATTAATATTTTCTACTTTTACGTACTAACCAATTTAATATTAATTAATTTCTATATTTCTATTGTATATTTTGCCTGCTTTACATATCTAGTCAGATTTGTATATACATACCTATGTAGTGTAAATTTTATACATGCCTCAAGAGCAATTTGACTGGAAAATGCGTTACTGCTTTAAAAAGTTTTGCTGAAAGATATTTTTAGGATCTTGTGTACTGTAATATTTTAAATATGCATTATAAGCCATTTTATTTATTGAAAAACATTACAATAAAAATATTTTTTAAATTTACGATTTAAAAATATCGGTTAAGATGCAATTGTTGGTTTTTGTGCGAATAGTTTTATCATGATAAATGTTTGCATTATTAGTTTCAGGTATCTTTTCATAAAACAAACTGATATTGTGCTTTTAGCTTTATATACCTATGTGTTACATTAGTCGCTCGCTAGTTGCAAGCAGTCATAAACTAAACTAAGATGATTAAATAACAGTTAATTCTTTATGTTTGTAATTAGAGCTATGAGAGTTCGTGTGAACTTAAATTAATGTTTCACACTTTTTACAGTTGAGCTCTAGATTCGAATTGATACTGAAATTTGAATAGGAAGAAAGTGCAAAAGTGGTCTTACAAATGATTTTGAAAAATAATTCTGAAGATCATACAGTTGTTTAAAATAGAGAGATAATATTGGAGCGGAATTAGATTTCAGACAAGAATTTATTTCATTATTTATTTGGCCCCTTAATCCATTTACAGACAAACTACCCAGTCGTAGTTTAGTGCTTTGAAAATAGACGTAGAATATAAAACAGGAAATAAAAATAGTTGGGCCCTACTCTGTAATGCGATTCGTATTTGAAACGATACGCAATCGAACATTTGACACTCCAGATTTCGATTTTCGCATTTTATGTTTTGCGCTGTTCGAATTTCGCATTTTTGGCACTTTGCAATGCGAATGCGAATATCAAAATGGTTCGATTAGTACAAATTTCATTCGACAACATATTTGCGTTCGGACAGAAAGGTGAAGGTGAAGAAAAAATCAAAATGTAAGGTGCTAAAACCTTTTTAGAGATATTTGTTATATATTTGTTAAGATATTTGTTATTGTGTATGATTTCATTAATTTTGATATTTTAAGGGAACAACAAAATGTAAAAAAAATGCAAACAACAAACAGACAATTTAAAATAGTTGTAGAATTTATGAAGAAACACCCGGTCTTGGCAAAGGGAGCATTAAGAACATCCAATGCCAAAACAACTGCTGCAAATATTGTGGTCTAGGCTCACGGTAGAATTAAACGCAGCAGGAACTTTTTCCCCCGATGTGAATGTATGGAGAAAAGTAAGTCGTACATCACGTTAACTGTGCATTAAGTGTAATGAATATTTTGAAATACTAGGTTTGGGCAGATTTCAAGTTCCACACTAAAGCCAAATTGAGGAAAAATGAAATGAGTATCAGAGAAACTGGCGGTGGGCTCTCAACACATTGTCCATTGTCAGTAATGGAGAAGGAGGTGGTTAATTTGATGCTTCATAGCCAAACTGTCCAATGCATTAGTGGAGCAGCACGTTTTCGAGTTGCTCGAGTTTGCACTGTAAGTGGGGAGAGTACAAATACTGTGGCAAACAACCCGGCTATCGAATTATCTTCTGAAAGCATTCCACCAAGTTTATCTGCCCCAAGGAATACTTCAAGAAGACTTCATCGAATAAGAAGAGACGATCTTCTGGAAAAACATGTGAAGAATCAGATTAAATACCAAGAAAATTCCATAAATATTTTAAATAATATTAATGAATGTTTAAATAATATTTCAAAATATTATTTCAATCATTTCGAACACGATGTGTCTAGGACATAGCACTTTCTCAACCTCGGAAAAACCACTTGAAAATGTTTGTTGTGAAAGTCCAACATGACAATCATGTCCAATTTGGTGCTGGTAGCCACCTTGGGCCAGGAATTTCAAAGCTGCAGATAGTTTGACTATTGCAGGAGTAGCAGAAGATCTTTGCCGCACTTTTAATTCGCGCTCAATGTTACTGAGCACGTACATAAACGCGTCCTTATTTAATCGAAAAATTTTAATTAGGCTGGAAGAACAAAAAACGTTTAGTGCGTACATTACCTTCCTCTCACATACTATAACTTATGTTACAGAGACTCTTTATATTTGAGTGGTGTCTAAGGATTTCCCGCTGAATCCTCTCTTTGCTGTAACTTCCTTCATGAGACCACAATGCAACCGAATCCATTTTATTAATGTAGTTGTTTCACTTTTTTGACGTATACATGAAAGTGTTGCATATATTTTACAAAACTGATGAAACATACTTAGTTGGCAACGCCACCACAGATGCGAACGAATTACAGAGTGACAATTTGCTATCGAATCGCATTTTGCTTTCGAATCGCATTGCCTTTCGATTCGCATTACAGAGTAGGGCCCCTCAAATAAAAATATACGAAACAAAACAACAAATCAAAGCTAAGTTAATCAGAAGAAAATATATTGGGTCCTGTTCCGAGAGTCACCGAGAGTCACGTGAAGTGACTCGAAGTGAATTGACAATGAATTTGGAATTTACGACATCCATAGCACACTGGCATCGACCGGTTTTCGTTCGATCACCGAAGCTAAGCAATATTGGGCGCGGTTAGTACTTAGATGGGGGACGGCTTGGGAACACCGCATGTCGTTGGCGCGCATAAACTTTCCCTCCCTTTATATCACAAGTGCGACTTACTTTGAAGGGAGTATGATAAAAAAAAAATGTAAGTTCAAATGGAAATAAGGAAAATCGAACGTAGGAACTTTCCAGTCATAAACAAATGATAAGTGCAGGGCCGGATTTTAGTATGTGCACTTATGGGCAACTGCCCAGGGTGGCGAATATTTGAGAGTAGTGGGAAGGCGGCATATTTTCAAAAAGTTTCATATTACCTAAGATTTTCAAGTTGTGTTGCAAAAATATAAAAATTCTAATCTTAGAAAATCAGCAAAAGCTGAATCAATTATATGCATTTCTTGAATCATAGACTTCATATATTTAATAAGAACGATTTCACTGCATGGTTTTACTGAAATAATTTTTTTAATTCGCTCAGTACATCTTACTTTATGCATCGCGCAGTAAAATTAAAACTTTCGCTTGGCGCCCTTGGCAGCTTTATGTGCCGTGCTCCTATTTTTACTAATTAGTAGGTCAGTTTCCATACTCCATACATCGCAATGCATTGCCATGAAGTCATTCCTGCACGCCATTTGACTGAAAACTGAAAATTACCCCTCTTTCATGAAATACTACTAGATTTCAGTTGGATCTAAGAGAGAGAAACTGAAAAGTGTAAATATTTTCAACATATTTTTTGCGTAATATTGTTATGAAAGTCGAATATTTTGATATCATTGCTTAGGATGACTTTATAATCACTATTGTTCTTCCAAAAACCGAAAACTGACACTTTTGGCTGTCACTTTTCAGGAAATTCCATGAGAGCGTTTCTGTACTTTTCATGAATTTACAACGACAAGATTCAGGAAGTTTCAGCTCATGAACGCAACAGAAAGTACGGGAATAGACCTATTACTTCCAAGTACTTGGCAGTAGATCACAAATGGAACGCCACCTTCGTTCATATGAGTAGATTTTAACCTGTTAAATTGTAGGTAGTTTTCAAATGTAAAGCAGTTAAAAATAAAGGGAGAAAATAATGAGTATAAACTACCACAATTGGTAGAAAATATAAAAGTAATTTACAGAAAATTACCTCTTTTAACTTTTTACACATTATGAGGCCTTTTTTTATATCCTAACTGCCAAAACATTCAACATAGCTTTGAAAACCCCAAAGCCACTACCTATTGACAACTAAATAGTCACCTCATGGCAAAAAAAAAGCGTAACCACTCATGAACTACTCGGAAACAAGAGCGCGAGTAGTTGAAAATAGGCAGAACTACTTGCAAGCACTAAATTGTAATAATGGAACACGAGCAAAGTTGTGAGTATTCCCAGTGAGTAGTGAGACCTCCACAGCGCATCATAAGTAGCACACGTCTCGCTCTCACAAAATCACTCCCATGTACACTCACATTTCGCTAATAAAAAAGTAAGCCAAGTATTTATCTAAAAAGTATGCTATACGTATTTACCTAGTAAAAAAAAATAAAAAAAATAAAAAAATTGGAGCTGGAATCAGACGGGCGGGTTGGAGATGGGGAAGGAGTGATAAGTTCACAACTGCCCAGGGGCGGCAAGAAGGTCAAATTCGGCCCTGGATTAGTGAAATAAAAAAGAGGACGGTATTTACAAGTGAACCAGGTATATATACTAAAACTTGCTATAAAAGATTAAAAACATAGTGATTAGGAAAAAGTATTGGTGAATATTAAAAGCATTTTTTATGTTTCATCATCAATTCAATAAGGTAGTCGAATTTGCGCTTGTTGGTTACTTTTTTTCTAATAAAAATCAAAAATTCAGGAAATACACAACATAATAAAACACAAGAAGACACTAGAGGACACACTAAAGAAATAGAACCAATTGAACATAAAACACCTCAAAAATTAAGACACAACAACAATATCACAAACATACGAGCCAAACATTCATCAGAAAAATCGTCTAACGGCTATGGCAAACACGAAGTCGAGTTTAGCCACATTATTCAAATAAATATATATAATTATCTTCAAAATAAGATTTGTTTGCTTTTTTTCATGATTCACGATCTAAACTTCGTCAAAATCCTTATTCGTTTTATTCAAAATATCAATTTTTATCACTTCTGTCCAAAGTCGCTTGATATTATTGAGTGACTGAAAATTTCACTTCACGTGACTCTCGTCACTTCATGTGACTCTGAATAGCCGACAGATCAAAAACGTCACTTGAGGTGAGATGAAGTTACCTCACGTGACTCTCAGAATATGAAATCAAGATAGTCACTTCGTTCGTCATGACTTATAAACGAGGTTAAAGAATGTGAAAGAAGGCCGAGTTGGAAGCTGTTTTGAGCGCGTAAAAGATACAAAACAGAAGAATAAAAGTAAGTATCTAAGACATAATAATAATAATTTTCCTCCTCTAGAAGCGACATACCAAACAAAGCAGGCTACCAGCACTACGTCGTCATTGAGGATATCCAATGCTCAATCGGGGTGGGCCAACAACTCATTTAAGTCCTGATGACGTTCTTGTAGCTGATATCCAGCAGTTCATGGAGGTATCATTACCATGGCTCGCTTCTCGTATATTCCCACTTGCTGGTGGGCAGCTAGAATTGCGTTTACCCCTAAAGCTAGGAATGTTTCGCATTTTAAGCCAAAGGACTATCGTCCAATATGTCTTAGGTCTATCCTACTTAGGATTCTGGAAAGGATAATTGGTTACTGTATTCAAAATCAATCAATCCTATGTTGAATCCCCCAATCACAGTATGGTTATATCAAAGGTAAGTCTGCCAAAACTGCTCTTCATGTCCTCATTGAGCAGATTGAGTCATATCTCGCTATACGCTTGTCAGCTTTTTGGACATTGAAGGAGCCTTTAACAACTTAAAATCTGACGCGATTGTTGAGACACTCTTGAAGCTTGTCTCTGATGAGCACTGATAGCGTTGTTGATTCCAGAGTTGTCTTTGATGGGAAACACCATTTCATCTTGCACTATGACAAAAATCTATCCCGTGCAAGTAAACAACTCGGTTTTATTAAGCGATGACCTAAGGAATTTACAAACTTCTGGGCCAGAATTCATATAAGTCTGCTTCACATTTGACGTCATTAGAAGCGTTATTAGAGTCGAATTCGAAGCGTTATTAGAGTTGAATTGATAAATATCCCGTATAGAACACCAGGTACTGGTTACTATAGTAATATATCCACAATCGACCACATATATGGCTAATGAGCCGGTAAATAGATGCTTCCGGATTTTCGATGGCTTTAGCAACCTTTATTCGAACCATCGAACCATTTGTATCCCGCAGTTTTTAAGCTTTTTGTAAATATTGTTTTTAATTGTTATTCGTTTATTTGATAATTATTTATTGATTATCTATTTCTTACTTATTTATTTACTTAGTTAGTTATTTATAAATGCGTTATTTATTTGCACCCTACTTTTTTTTATTAGTATTGTATTCATTTGTTTGTTTTCCTATTCTAGTTTTAATTTGTGAAGCTAAACAATAATGTTCGAGAGTGGTGTATATTATATTTGCATTTTGGATAATCTTAAGCTGCCGCTCCGTCTACCAGACCATTATCGTGTCTTTCAGGTGGAAATTGTGAGTGTTTTTCATGCAATCAACTGGCTTCTGTGCAATGGAATATTCAAAGTCAATATTGGTATTTGCACAGGTAGCCAAGCGGCTATAAAGTCTCTTGTTGATCCTTGCACATTGTCCATGATTTTGCTGCATCTCTTGGGGAGACGTAAAGACATTTGGCAATGCAATTGAATTGGGGTAGTAAGGTTTTTAGAGCAACTTAGAAGCCAGGACACTAGCGAGGATTGGTACCTTAATACTAAAGGTCTCATGCCCCTTTTCAATTGGAATACCGATAATATCGGTCAAATTTACCATTAGGCAAAAATACCTCATGGATACTAGGAAGTCCTGGACTGATGAATAAGCCTGTTTGATAACAAGACACTCCTAGGTTACCATGGACGCGCATTGCACCAGACAGCTATAACTCTTAGCTTGATGTGCTTTGCGTTGTGCTATGGACATTCTTACGGGCCACTGCCCCGCAACGGTTGGGCGCAGGGTTCAACGACTTCTGCTGGGGCTGTGGTTTGCAGAACTCCATCTTATCTGCCAGTGTTCAGTGGTGGCACTTGGTGCACCCTTTTTCTCAAATTGACCAAACTACCCATGGTGAATTCAAAAGATGATATTGCGGTTTAACAAAGGAAGCAGATGGCCTCCTTAGTCTAGGGACTACGGAAGAGAAAATTACTGTTGCATCGTAACGGGCCACATTTATGCCTGTTTGCGTCTGTGGGCAAGCATCTGCCGATTGGCAGCCACTTCAAAAACAACAGAGAACCTAATTTACTGCTCATGGCTATGGTCAGATAAACAAAGATGCTATAGAAGTTAGTTAGTCGCGGCTGAATTTGAACAGAAAACTGCACTTTACAGGAGAAGGAGATTATAGTTATATTTAAACAGTAGAGTACGATCGGAAAGCTATGCGAAGCGGGGACTTCAGTCTTATCCTCAGTATTCCAGTTTGAAACGAATAGGAATGATAAATTTTCTAACACAAGTGCATATGCTAAAAATTTACAGCAGGAACGTATAGCAAAGCCCACAACTTCTGAGAAAATTTTGCTAATGGTTCGTACATTAATATCAAAATTTAGTTATCGATCAAAAATGACCTCCGGGTCAGTAAAACACGTCACAGAAACAAGAATGGGCTCACTAATGAAATAAGGAAAAGCGTATGTCTAAAGCTTTAGAGAAAAGAGCATGTCAAAAGATTTCGAAACATTTGAAGTTAAGTCTCAATAGAAATGAAAAAATCCGATACCGTAATCCGATACCGTTAGTAATTTAATTTAAGTAGAATTAGCTGAAAATTAACTAAGTCACATGCTTTTGAGAAATTCGTATACATAGCATAAACTTGGCCGCCGAGTTGAAAGCCGAGTCCACTCCATGAGAAAATTCAATGAGGTTAGAAGATGTGGGCCAATATAGGAAAAGAATACAATTTAAAGAGGATTAGTTGACAATGAAGAGAAACAAAAAAAGAAAAGAAAAGTTATAAAGAAGGGAAATAAATGAATCAGATTGTAATGAAGATAAAAATAGTACGTAATAGTATTACAAAATATTATTATAATATTAAATAGTAATAGTATTACAAACATCCTGAAGATAAGCAACAGTGGTGTTATTAAATGCCAAGGAGTTAAGTACAGTAGAAAAGGGTTTTGAAAGAAAAGATAAGAACAAGAGGTTTTAAGGGCCATTCGAGATAAGTCTCCCATCATCGGCTTTAACGCTATCAATGAAATGTTATTCACCCTTCGCGTTCAAGGCAGATTTGCAAAGATCAGCCTCATAAACGTTCACGCACTTACGGAGGAATCTGCTGAGGTCGAAAAGGAATCATATTATGAACAGGTCAAGCATGGTGTAAAAACATTCTTGGAGATTTTAACGCCAAAGTAGGTCGGAAGCTGGTATTCAGGCATTACGTAGGCATCCATAGTTTGCATGAGCATACTAACGAAAATGGACTTCGGGGCATAGAACTAGCAGCATCGAAGAACTTGGTCGTTGCAAGAACCAGATTCCCGAGTAAAGATATAAAATAAGTAGCCGCTTAAAGATATATAGTAGATACAAAGATAAGTAGCCACTCGTAGCCCGATGGACCATGTGCTGATTGATTGGCTCTATTACTCGAGCCTGATGAAGGTACGAACGTATCAAGGCGCCAGCATAGACTCGAACCACTAGCTTTTTGTTATGGTTCTCCGAGCGCAAATTGCTTTGTGTGGAAGCATTCCATCCACAAACCAGGCTCAAATCAGCACGATTGCCTTACGCAATGAAAATATCAGTAATACCTTTGGTCTTGCATTAGGACTCGCTCTCAAAGAGCTCGATGGAGGGAGAGTAAGTCCTGGGGCCAGAATGCTGGGCGTAGGTGAGAAGTGGACGCACCGTAAGCATACTGCTGACGCCATCTTAGGCAGTAGTCGCAAAGATTGGGGCGACTGGTTTGATAATGAATGCAAACTAGCAACTGAACGGAAGAATGTTGCATACCGGACAATGAAGCAATTTTATAGAACGCGGGCATGTGAGGAGGAATATAGAGAGCTCAGAAAAACAGAAAAGAGACTTCACAGACAGAAAAAAGCAGCTTGGGAAAATACCTTATTTTGTGAAATAAAAAGCGCTTGAGAGCGAGATCCGCACCAAGCACGCAAGTTCTACCAAACTGTCTGAAACATGACGCAGTACACACCACACTGCATGTACCGTACGGGCAATAAGAGTAATCTGATCACTGATCCTGAAGGAATTCTGGAGCGATAGGAAGTGAATTGTTTAACGGTCAACGAAGCATTGGCGGCTCTACTATTGCAAGAAGAAGACACTACGTTGCCACCATTAAGCATAGAAGAGGTGCAAAGAGCCATAAGTCGGCTAAAGTTTAACAAAGCCCTTGGATACCAGCTGAGCTGATCAAATGTAAAGTTCCACATTACAACAAGCAATTCATTATATTCCACGCATGGAAGCATGAAGAGATATCAGAAGACTGGCGCAAAGGTATAATATGCCCCGTACATAAGCATGAATTTTAAGTAGTGCCATCTTTCATCTACCTTGGGTCAATTGTATAAGTCGAAAACAACATGGACGAAGAAAAACGCGGGCGGCTGCTAAAATCCAACAAATCCTACTTCAGTCTGTCAAAGCTCTTCAAATCCCGAAATCTCATCCGAACATCATTGCTCCTGCTGTACAGATTGGAGACTTGAATTGTCAGCCAAAGGCACTCTGACCTCTAAGCCGTTCGAGAGGAGCGTCTTGTGAAGGGGGAGGCGATTCGGGAGACGCTGCAACCATGAGTTGTATGCTATGTACCTAGAAGCAGATATATTTACTAAGATAAAGCTCGGGCAGGACACCTGGTTCGAATGATCGAAAAAAATCATGCTCGAAAAAGCCCCTGCAGCAGATTTTATGGCAGACAACAGCTTGGGAGACCTTACCTGCGCTGGGGGTGCGCGCCGAAGATAATGTTAATTTATTTTTCATGCCAAAAAAGTAAACAACAAATAGAGAACTATTGCTTAAAATGTATTGTTTGTGCATAAATGTAGATAAAGTACACAGGTAACATCTCCAAATCGTAATATTTCTGTTTCCAACATCTTTAGGCTGAT
Source organism: Nemotelus pantherinus (assembly GCA_963978885.1). Classification (NCBI taxonomy): domain Eukaryota; kingdom Metazoa; phylum Arthropoda; class Insecta; order Diptera; family Stratiomyidae; genus Nemotelus; species Nemotelus pantherinus. The sequence goes on along the minus strand of OZ022264.1, from coordinate 75,936,933 downwards.
ATTAACCTGAGCGTGAAGATACATTTTGATAAGCTTCCATTAACTGCTACAATTCTAGTTTCGCATTCATCCACTTATTCACATCAAATGTCAGTTTGTCTCTCGATGGAATAGCTTGCGCATTCTAAATTGGCGTGAAAAGGTAGGTATCCATATGTTGCATTTCTTCCGTATCGTATCCCTGTTGCGTATCATTCACTAAACGGATACGGTGTCCACACTACTCAATATTCCATGTATCATCAATACGATACGTTGCAAAAATCTCGACACGCAGCTGCAACGCTTTTATACACTAATCTTTAGTGTACAACGCAACGTGTCCACACATGACTCCAGTTCGTATCGTATCATTCCTTTGATGCAACGGCAAGAAACCGCCAAGTGACCGATCGAGTTCGTTGCGTTTCTTTGTATCAAATTTTGATACGCAACGAAGATACGTTTGTAGTATCCACTGATACGCAACGGTGATACGATACACGAACATGATACATATGGATACATACCTAAATGAGTAGATACATACTGAAAGTACCAGCTGCATTTCAATTACTAATTAATTGCAAAATTTCATGTGACACCGAAACCAATACTTTCACCTTCTAGTTTCGGCGGATTGCATTTTTTAATGTGCGTTTCTTTGTTTTCCAATAACAACTCGCAGCATGTTTGCATGATGCAGGCGAAATTTAGATTCTAGGTGGTCAGTCGTAACGTAGTTGTACTTCTATAATTTAAGTAATTACTTCTATAATTTAAGGATTCAATTGAATAAAAATTTTTTAGGCAGAACTATGTGTATTTTGCGCAATTACTTGGGTCTGTAAGAAACAGTGCTACAAGGTAGAAAAAACCTTTTAAATTTTGCGTCTATAATTTGCTAAGCCATTTTTAATTGCTAAGCAGTTTTTAACAAAGTCCTACGAGGCTTATGACAGCTACATTAAGACTACCGGCGAAAATATAATCCACGACCCGAACAAATTTTATGATTTGTAAATGTGAAGCGAAAAACTACTGGTTATCAATCGTCGATGTTCTTTAATAATATCTCTTCTTCCTCTTCCAATGAGATTTGTTATTTATTTGCAGATAGTTTTCAGACTGTTTTTAATGCATCAGACCCACCAAACTCACACATTTCTTATTCTCATTCAGCTCCAACAGCTTTGGTCAGCCACTTGGAAATTTTACGTGATGAAATACATAAAGCTATTTCGGAACTCGACTGCAACAAAGGCCCTGGACCCGATCTAATTCCTCCAACTTTATTGCGAAAGTGTGTAGAGCAGCTTGTAACTCCATTGCATATTTTTTTCAACAGATCACCTTCGTCTGGAGTTTTTCCATCCTATTGGAAACTTTCATATGTCACACCCATCTTCAAAAATGGTGATAGACGCTGTATCGAAAATTAAAGGGACATTGTCATCTTATCTTCAATTCCAAAACTTTTTGAAAACATTGTCTACGATAAACTTTCTCCACTTGTTGACTCCCGTCTGAACGAGCAGCAACATGGTTTTAGAAAAAGTCGCTCAGCTACCACGAATCCGACAGTCCTAGTCTCAGACGTTCTGTGTAAAATGGAGAAAGGATACCAAATTGACGCAGTCTATACAGACTTCAGTAAAGCTTTTGACAGAGTTGACCACCCTATCTTAATTTCAAAGCTTCTGAAATTCGGACTTGCCGGATCTTTGCATAGCTGACTGACTTCTTACCTTCGCAATCGAATGCAATTGGTAAATTTTCAAGGAGTTTTATCGAAAAATATATCTGTTACCTCCGGTGTAACACAAGGTAGCCATCTTGGCCTACTGCTTTTTAATATATTTATTTCTGACCCATCTGACGTCTTAGCAAATATACCTCATCTACTTTACGCCGAAGATCTCAAAGAGTATCACATCATTAAATCTAAATCCGATGCACTCTTTCTCCAATCTAAACTCAATTCACTTGATCATTGGTGCAATAAAAATAAGCTCTCTCTCAACATTGCTAAGTGCCAGGTTATTAGTTTCTCCCGAAAATTCACGGTCTCACATAACACATACTTCCTTGGCAATAATTTGTTAGGCCGAGTTGAAAAAGTTGTTGACCTTGGTGTTATCTTGGATGGGAAAGTCCGCTTCACCTTGCACTATGATAAAATAATTTCCCGTGCAAACAAACAGCTAGGGTTCATCAAAAGACGTTCCAAGGAATTTCGTAACCTGTGGGTCACAAGATCCTTATACATCTCACTTGTACGCCCCGTTCTCGAATATGCCTCTATCTGCTGGAATTCGGCTTTTGAACCCCACAGTAATAGACTTGAGTCCATACAAACACAGTTCTTACTTTTCGCATTGAGAGAACTATACAATTTTTACGATTTTAATACCCTTCCTTCGTATGAGTTTCGACTGGGTCATCTAAACTTATTGACACTTGGATCCAGTAGAAAAATGATTTCGGCCTGCTTCACATTCGACGTCATTAGAGGCGCTATCAAAGTTGAATTCCTGAATAGTAAAATGGTATTAAATAACCCTGTAAGGAACATCAGGTCCTCTCGTTTACTTAAAGAATATTCACATTCTACTACTTACGCAGCCAGTGTTGTCACCTTACTACATTTGTAGCAAATTTACTACATTTTACGTTTTTGCTACTTCACTACTCAAATTGTTAAATCTACTACATATTGTATCGAGAATGCAATCTTTTTCAGGTTAATTTGAACATTCATTTGATAGTGAGGAGGAAAATTTAATTAATATAAATCGTTAGATGTATTTAAGTAAAGTAATTAATAGACAATTAGTTGGTAATTAGTATAAGTCAATACTTTAAAGGTTAGCTCTTTAAACAAAATACCTAAGTTAGATTAAGATAAGACCGATAGACACTGAAGAAAAGAGCAGATTACCATCGATATATTGATTTTGAAATTTTACTACAAAAGGACCTAATTTACTACATATTTTTCCCCATATCTACTTCAAAAATATCTTTCGGCGGTGACATCACTGTACGCAGCTAATGAGCCGGTAAATAGATGCTGCAGAATATTTAACAGTAGGCGTTTTCTGTATTCCCCAACGATCTCCAAATTCTCCTTCAAATCCTCTCTTTTCTAAGCCATCCATAACCCCTTATCTTAAGCTATATGTCAATGTTTTATTTGTTTGTTATTTATCAATTGTTATTGATTAATTTGTTAATTATTTAATTTATTTAATTTTTAATTTACGCATATTTATTTCAAACATTTTCTTGCATTGTTTATACCTTGTTTGGTTAATAAAATAAATAGTTCTTTAAAACAATCAAATTAGTCTCCAGTCACGTTTTTTCTTCATTCTCTTATGAATCTTTTTTTCTACCATATCTTCAAGAGAACCTAGATTTTTATTTATTCAAAGCTCTGTTTTCTTAGATTAAAGGCTCAGCAACCAATAATATGCTTGTTTTTGGAAAAATAGTTATTAAAGAATCTTTACGCTTCTGTTTAGATAGTCTTATTTTATTTTGCTTAAACATAGTTTATACCCCAATTGTTTACATTCTTGGTAAACTTTACCCATATTGTATTCATTTAATATTTTAATTCTTTAACTATGCTCAATATTATGTAAGTTTAATGCAGAAAACAAAAGATAAAGACATAAAATCGGAAAGTTCGTCTTAAAATATAATACAAACTAAAATTAAACAACGAATAGGCATTAACATAGCAATTCAAATAAAAATTTCAAATATGCAATCAAAACCATTCAAAAGCAGTCATTTTCTAGTTATATAGCTTTCTTTTGATCTTTACCCACGGACAGTTTAAGTGCGAGTTCATTTACATTTAATGAGGCTTCGAGATAATTTTCTATTCGAACAATATCCAGGCTGTTAAGCTTATATTTACTTAAAGAGCTATAAAGTTTTTTTTAGCGTGATCTAATGCCGTATCTTTTTGGTGGCCAAATGCATTCAAAACAAGTATGCAAAACAATATCTTCAAAAAAGTGTAGATATTCGGAAAAGGGAATCATTAAAGATTTTGCGATAGTAACTCTTCTAACATTGCACTTGTATGAACTTTGCATAGTACTTGTGCCTTTGCATAATACTTGTATGAACTTTTAAACTGAATACATTCTTCTTCCATTTGATCGATCAAATCATCGAAGTAAAGTTGCATCAGTCGGCAAGCCGGAACTTTAATAGTATCGATATCTATAGCCACCGAATTCAATAGAAAACCAAAAATGTTACAAATTTTCGAATATATAGCTCCATGTCTACTCAGGTCGTAAATCACAGCATTAAATATTGAAATGAAGCAGTCATATTCCATTCTCTGTTCAATATTAAATATTGTGGCTGTGATCGAATTTTGGCCATATTGTATTTTTCCTTTCTTTACTATTTTCGCAATGCTTACTTTTTCTCAAATAGAGGAGTTCTTTCATGAAATTCCGGAAATAGCTTGCTTTCTCTGGTATGCAAATATTTCTCTAAAGATTCATATATATCCATTGCTGCCCGGATATCTATATGAAGAATTTACAAGCTTTTATTTGTCTGATTAATCCTTTCCAAAATCGAAATCCAAAGAATCGCCATAAAAGCCACATCATTTTCATTTAGTTTCTTGCAGAGAAAAAATGCTTGATTTTTTTGGACCGTAAATTATTGCTAAAGCAATGCATAATAAATTGCTTTACCCGATATGCACGTGGATACAAAAATTGCAACAGTTGCACTCCACAATTAGTTCCATATTTGTGAAAGTTTTTTTATATGAAAATTTCAATTAAGAACAGTGCGTTTTCCTTTATTTGCGAGCTGCTGGCATATGAGGGAAAATAAAATGCATTGATTTGCCGGTGAAAAATACACTAAAGTGTGAATGTTTTGTTAATTTAGTGAATATTACTAATTTCATCGTTATGGTCATTTCATGCACACAAAGAGCAAAATAAAAATGCTATAAATATATGTTATAAATATATGTACAAAAAATGCTAAATATATAATTGTGTATGTACATAAATTAATTACTCTTATAGTAGAGTTTGTTCGATGTGCCGCCCTTCAGAAATTTGCCGCTTTGGGCAATTGCCCTGATTCCTTCTGCGGTAGTGATGGGTCGCTCAGGAGCGAGCCAATCAAAAAGAGCAACTCTTTTGAAGGAGCTGTGTGAACCAGCTCTTCAGAAAAAAGAGCTACTCTTTTGAAAGAGCCATGTGAGCCATCATTTAGAATAGCTCCGCACACTTCATATCTTCACTTTAGTGGCAATAGCGATATTGCGGAGCCACTCAAACAACCATCCGACCAAATAGAGCTTATGCATATACACACGTCAATACTGCATTAGACTACCGTGTGTAGTTGAAGCGAAATCTATGCTTTTCTAACGTCGGAACACGAACATATGTATACGACTATCGTATTGCACAGTGAAAAGAGCCAGCTCCGTTGAATGACGAATGAATGAAAGCACTGAGCTAGTGCGAATAGAATGTTAATGATAATTACTATGTGAATGATGGTACTGTGCGAATGATAAGAACTGTGCGAATTATGTGAGTTAATATCAGATTTTTGTTCTTGCAAGTATTTTATTCAAATATTCAAAAAGTTTTTAGGGCAAAAGTAGCTGAAATCGGACAAAATCGGCCAATTTTGGGTTAGAGTGGTTTAGGACATAACGGGCCAAGACCTATTGCTGCGATACAAAAATTTCGGTTTTGTAGGGGAGTAAGGGGTTTTTTGGCCATAGTTTGGCAAAAATTGCCTTTATGTCACTTTTGATGATTGAAAGTAGTCGGGGAGTGATATTTTAAGGGCAAAAAAAAACTTTTGATAGGGGAAATTGGGCAAAAACGTCCATATTTTCCAAAACAATTTTTTTTTGTCTTGCATGAATTTGGGGATCTCTCTGAGTTGTTTCGGGCGAAATTTCCATACAAGTCTGGGAAAAAGCGGGCTAGTTTGGAAGATTCGGCAAAATGAAATCTGACGGAAAACCGTCCGGAAAAACTTAAAGTAGCACTAAAAGTGCTAACGATGAAAAGGTTGATATCCTTTTTGGTTCGCTAGTTGGCTTCTCCAACTGTGCTGAGGCCTTCTTCGTGACTGCAGGTCACCACGAAAGTGTCCCCAACCCTACCGGGGGCGTTAAGTTTACGAGACCGCGGGAGGTCTCGTGACGGTTAGACTTCGATTAATAACCAAAGTTTTCTGGCAGTGATAGTTCATTATGTGGATATAAATTGTGAACTGAAATCACATCTCTTGGACTCTTTTGAGTTCAATGACCAACATACACCTTATAATTTGTCTTCTGAACTGAAAAAAGTACTTCAGCAATGGGATATTTTAGAAAAAGTATCACTAGCTGTGAGAGATAATGCGCACAATATAGTCGCCGCTGTTCGATTGTACGATTGGGAACATATTTCGTGTTTTGCTCACTTACTCAATCTCATAGTTCAGAAGGTACTTTTGCAACTAGAGGTCACTCTTTCGAAAATACGAGCAATTATTACTTACTTCAAAAGAAACTCACACGTAACGGCAAAATTACAACAAACACAGAGGCAAATGGAATGCGCAGAGCTTAAATTAAAGCTTGAGGTTGCTACCAGGTGGAACTCAACGTTTCTATGCCTTTGCGCATTCAAGAAAAAAAAGAGCCACTATTAGCTACCTAAGGTATCCTGAACTAAAGTCTACCAACTCCTTCTTTTGATGAATGGAATATTATGAAAAGAGCCTCTGATATATTGAGCATCTTCAATGGGGCTACTTTAGAAATAAGCAGTGAGAAAACGGTATCGATTTCGAAAATATATATTATTACATCCACGATTAGAAGCTACATTTCAGAACTCTGTCTGAACGGGAATGAAACTGCTGATGTACGCAGTTTTTTAAATGTGATCCAAAAAGAACTTTCAAACAGATTTGAATTATATAAAGAAAATATGTTTTGCCTAGAGAGCATTCTTTTAGATCCACGATTTAAAAGACAAGCATTTCAAAATGAATCCACGTACAAACTTGCTTGCATACATCTAATTTCGGTACCTACAGCACAAGGAACGCGATATTTGCTATGGCGAAAATTTGATAGCAAAGTCAACAGTGTTAGAAGCCAGCAAAGCTATGTAGCTGCAAACATTAACGAAATGGATAAGTATTTACAACATGTAATTATACCCAGAACTGCTTACCCTCTCAAATGGTGCAAGGAAAAAAAGGATATATATCCCAGAATTTTGAGATGGTGAAGCAACGATTGGGTAAAGTGGCCACTTCAGTCCCCTGCAAACGAGTATTTTCAAAAAGTGGGTATGTGCTTACTGAAAAGAGATCTTATTTATCGCCAAAACAAATAACATAAGTGCTATTTTTACACAATAATTAATAATATGGAAAGATTTTCAGATATGATTATTGTTAATCCGATGGATTTTTAATTTAAGATTAATTTTTAAATTTATATATTATATTTCTAAAGTAATGTTATGTTATATTAGATTTAAGCTTATTATTATTATTAAAACAACAAAAAACAGCAATTTACTTTATACTTTTGCAACCATAAAAAAGTTGCTTGAAGTGGCTCTTTTGAGTGGCTCTTAAAGCGTAACTCTTTAAAATGAGTGAGTTTTACGGAGCTGGCTCACTTCAAAGAGCCATTTTGCCCATTATTATTCTGCGGTAAAAAGTGATCTGCGCGTGGTAGAACATGCAATTCAAAATCTACACGTTTCCTCTACTTTTCTCTGAAAATCAATGTTTCGAGCCAATAGTGGTTGTTTTTCAATTTAAATTATTTAAAACCAATGTTATTTAGTGTAGCTGTAAGTTTTTATGTTTGAAGTCTATAAGCGTTACAGCTAATGAACTCAATGCAAATTTTTTAGATGAATTTTGTCCATTAATATTTTTAAATAGGTATATTTACAAAAAAATATACCTCATAGTTCACGTATTCGCCGCATTTTGTAATGGTAATTCGTGTTTCTTGGTGAAACCCATTTTTGGCCAGCCACCTTTTTCAGCTGGTTTTCTCTTTTTCTTTTTAAGTTTATTAGGTTCGCTGTGCCAAAGCATGCCATTTTGGTCTTCGGTTTCTACTGAAAGCTTCACCAAAATTTTGGACCTCTCTCAGGTTCAAGTGCAAACAAAAGTTAGTATGTTTACTTGAATAGTCTGCACACATGCTTTAAAAAACAGTTGATTAATTTCAAATATTTTTGTTTTGTACCATAATAACAGTGCAAAATTAGAATGCGCATATTTTTGTGTCTTGCATCAAACAAATAGAATTCAATACTTGTAGCTGAACGTATTTTTTGCTGTCTTTTTTGTTCAAGACAAGCTATGTTTGCGTTCTTTTTATCAACTAACAAGTACTTTTATTACATTTTTATGCAAAGTTTATATAAATAAAATAAAAACTTTGTACAAATCACCTCAAGTAACCAAAATTTTGGACTGTAGTTTACTTGAAAACAAATAGGAAAAGATCTGACTTTCGAGAAATCAAATACTTAATGGCAATAAAACCGTATGCGTGTGAAAACTCAGTTAGATTTTCCATATAATACACAAGATGGAAAAAAAACTGTAAATATCTTCATGTTTCGACGTGGGTGTGCTTAATGACACAATGATGCAAGTCCGTTTATAGCATGAGCATGACATATGCTATTTTGGTGGAAAAATTGAAAAATCCCACCGTTAAAAACCCACACAAAGCGAGAAAAATGTATGGATTTTATTTTATGCTAACGATTTTTTGTTATATTATAAGCTGTTTTCATGTTAAGTTGAGAAAAATCTTTGTGTATCTATTCGTTCGAAATGAGACTTTAGCATCTGCGCATACACTTTTCCAGCAAGCTGTCTATGTACTCAATTGTCTGCGTTAAACAGCATTTGCATCCATTATTCATGAAAGAAACGCAAGAACCAGTCAACGTTAATAATTTTTCACTTTTCTTGAAAACTCGTATGTAATAATTGACTTTGATTGCTTTCACAATCCAACTCACTATCGCAAGAATGCGCTGGCGACTCAATCATACGGGAAAAGATTAATATGAAAAAACCAATGAATGAGTGCATGACTTTTACTTGTCGTCTTACATGCAGAACAAATACAAAAAAATAATTTAGTAAAGAGAGAGTATAGCAAGGTGGGAAATAAAATCGATGATTGCAGCGAAAATCGAAAGACTTAGGCCAGCAACTTGATCTAAGCTATCCTCATCAAAATCTGGTGCAGGTGCAGCCAGGCTTGTTGCGTGCTTGGATTGGCTTCTGGTTTTCGTGAAAAGCAGAACAGCATTTGATACAACATGTAGTTGTGGGATGCAGTTTTAATTGGACCGATTGTCATATGCATGTAAATGTAGCACTTTTTCCGGTAAATAATTCTGTTTGTCTCGTTGAAAAAAGTAATCAGGAAGCGTATTAGTTGCATCTGCACGCAAGTGCATATCGTGCGATAGTAAGATTTTAATATTATCATTGTTTTCAGTGTCTTGCGGATATCTCCGTGCGTCAACAATATCCGTTGAACCGAACATCGATTGCCTGCAAGATGTTAAGCACACTTGACACCCATTCACGATTCCATTCAACTCTTGTGTACTTTTATTAACTTTCCCCTTCAATGGTCCATTAACAAAACACTCATTCAGTTTGTTCATATCCAAGAGAGGTCCACTTTTGACTCCAAGTTTTTGTTTTGTACTTGAAGCCTGCACATTAAACGATTAGCTACAAGCCCAGGCTGATACCTCTAATCTCAGATAGATCTACTCTGCGTACACTAGTGCTCATGAAAGACGCCACGAACGTCGATTTTAGACTCAATACCTGTTCAGTTTTGTTTTCTCTCTGACTGTGCAGGTATTGCTATGTATCTGACAACTATCACCTGACATGACCAATTCACTGATCGTTCACTATTGATAGTTAAATGGTTCAAAAAATGACGTCTCATGTATGGGTATCGATCGTTGTTTTGGTTTTTTTCATTGCGTAGATAGCGACCAAATTTGTGTGTAAAATGATCTGTAGCCGAAATGTATATTGCTTCATTCATCGAAACCGAAGGTCAGTAATGTTTTGAAACATAGCTGTATAGCGATTGAAACCAATCACATGGTCGAACACTGTCTAATGAAGATGCTGCATTGTTGTTTGTAATTTATGTTAATTTTATGAGTAATGTAGTTTAATTACTGGTGCAGAGTGTTTCAAGTACTGTTCGCAAAAGTAAGCTGTATACAGCACCTATACATACGAGTGTGTACTTTAAAAAATGACTTTAAGTAAATAATCGATTTTTTTGAATAATGATACCTGAAGTACTATTGCTTAGGTTTTCAAGGTCACGCAACATAATTAGGTACATTTTCAAGCAAATCAAAATAAAAAGTACATAAAAAAAAACAATTTAAAGAATATTAATTTCCTTTTTTGTAGCCGTTCGCCTTTAATTGAATGTTAGATAATCATTTATAAACTAAAAATAGCCCCAAAAAATCAAATTCATTCATCTTACAATCAATCAATTAAGCTTTTGTAAACAATTAGGGTGTTATTAAATAATTAAACTAAAATATCACAATTTTCACAGATTGGACTTCATTTATAATTCAATTCTTACTAAACTGTATAGTAAAAGTCATTTAATTGTGATCATGGTTCCCTTCTTGTATATAAATCTATAAAATCAACGTATATCGTCTCTAAAGCTTATCAAAGCAGAGAATATTGATAAAAAAAAAAGTAGTCGCATTCAATTTCGGTCAGATCTGGAGTTTAATACTACCAATGAATTCATTCACAATCAGAAGCATGAAGAGGAGCAAGCGCTCAAAAGTCGCCAGATTGGTGCTCATTGATAAAGTCCTTCTACGTGCCGTCCTCTCTGTATTTAGATACGGCATCGAAGCGCGTCGAAAGGTTGCTAATGCTGCAGTTGCTGCCAATAATCAGACCAGCTGGAGATTTATCGCAAAAAAGCGCATTTGACCATTGATGCCATATCAGTAGTGGTTGGGCCAGTAAGAACAGCGGAGGAGAATTGCCACAGTGTCAGATTGGTAATTTTGCTCTATGGAAGATAGATGTGCTTGGCGATATCGAGCTTAGTTTTCGCATTGATAACTACTCATTGGTCATGATGCGAGGCTATCTAAGGAACGAAAGTGGCTGTCTGACCCCGATGAAGGAGTTTGGAGAATACCTATCACCTGAGGTACAGCAGAGAGGTCTGGAACATCGTTTACGATAGACCTAACTGCTTGAAAATGTAAACGGATGCATTTATGGTGAGTTGAGCTTATTATGTGGCTGGAGTTATTAGTTTCGGAGCTACTAAGTTCATCCAATTAAGGCTAAACCAATTTATGAGTAGGGTGTAGCGTGGATGACCCCTGGCGATGACAGAAACCACCATGCTGACAAACCAGAGAATTTTGACTGTCATCTTGATGACAGTGAGCTCAGCAGAGTTCCAGACTACTAAGTTGGTAAGGTCCCTAGGAGTGACGCTGGATACTAAGCTGATCTACTGAAATCACATGCGTCAGATATGTGATACAGCTCTCAAAATCATTGGACTACCGAGCAGGCTAATAGCATATATTCATGGCTTCGGCGAAACGAGACGAGCCAACACGACGGAAAGTGTTCATGGTGGCAACCAACTCCATTTTGGTGTACGGGGTCAAAATGTGAAACACCGACTGCCATTGTGAGGTGCAAAGCTCCCTGCATGTATCACTTGAGGCTACCATATGCTGCCGCAAGATAATGATTCGGTGGTATGGGGAGTAGTCTCGATACACTTGCTTTTGCAAGAGCACATAGAAGGGCATTTTACGTATTTCGAGCCGGATAGAATTAGAACTGTAGCGCACATAACAAAATTTGCTGGATGGTGAAACAGATAGTTCTTCTAAAACCACTGAGAAGGAAATGCTTACCTGCGCCGATTTTTAACTGGGTACGATTATTTCAGAAGAGATTTTAACACAGTGGCGTGGCGTGATAGTTTACCATAGGGAAGCAATCAGACTTTGGCTATGTTTTCTTCAAATTTGTTACGTATTAATAGAACCCCTCTTGTTCTCTGGAGCGAACGGAGCAGCTGCGCCGGCCGCACGTGAAAAGGGGTGCAAAGTTCAAACCAACTTTAGTTGTTCAAAGTTCATAACATCTTTTGTTCATAATAACAAAAAAATATTGAAATGCACAAATTTTCAAAGTTCATTCTATTCAATGGGAAGTTTATATTCTTATTTATTTTATTTTTTCTTCACTGGAAACTTTGTTCTCACAGATCGTTTTTGTTTTTTAAGTTTCTGAGCATCCCTATTCGCACAAAAAATTCACCTGCCTCGCTAGAGCAAAATTTACAAACACGATCGCTGTTTGGGGCACATTACGCCACTTCACAACACTAATGTTTATGAATTTATTTAGATTACTTCATTCTACTCATTTCTTAACTTCTTTGTGTGCTGCATTCTCCTCCATTTGTGTTTTTTCACATCTTCAAACAACTCAACACAAAAATCCACAAGAGCAATTGCCCTGGTGGGGAAATTTATATTGCTCCATTCACGATTTCATTTTGTATGAAGAAAGCAAAACCATCATTTCTCGCTTTATGCACTTTATTATTTTGGTGCGGGATGAACTCTTGCGTCAGCAGTATCAACGTTTTTCAAGCATTCTGCTCCCAAGTTTACTTCATTCCCCTAAGTCCGTATTCCCTCATTCTCGGCTGATTTCACATTCTCATGTACAAGTATATTGAGATGCTGCTGAGTGTGCAGGTTGAAAAAACAGGTTGATATCGGCAATATCGGCGTGGAAATAATTTCTGCGCCAGTGAAAAAATATATACCAAAGTATGATTTTTTTCTCGGTTTTCACTTTGGGTGTACTTGTCCGTTTCGGCGAAAATTTAGCTTGAAAATAAGCTAGAGTTATACTCGCTTTTTAGTGTGAAAAGTTGCTTCTTTCTGTCAAAAGCTACATTCGAAATTGAAATGCAGATGGCATTGACATATGTCTCCAATCTTTTCACGCCAATTTAGTTTGTGCAGCTCATTTTTTTGAGCTAAGAAGTGACATTTGGTTTTTGAATTTGAAAACTAAATTGTGCAAATGTCTTTCCAATAAGAAAATCTATCGAAAATTGAAATTGTTGACATTTTATCCATAAAAAATGATAAATGTCTCCACTTTTCTCGATTTACAATAATGATAATAGAGACATGTCAAAATTTAGCTTCACGATTAAAGGTTAGTACGCTGGCGAGCCTGAATTCTGGACACTCGTTGTGCTATTTATTTCTACACGGAAAAATTTTCGTGTAGAGAAGTGTAGAATATTACAAAGTGACAGTTAATTGCTCTCAACTTTGGCGGCATGGGATTTAGAAATTAGCTTTCTTTGAAAATAACCTTTACAATCTACCAACTGTATGTGAAATACTATGTTACTATTCCATCAATGCTTCTTTCAGCTCTTCAATTTTAAATTCATTCAGGTTTGCTGCCTCATCATACTGCTATATTATGAACCAAAGTTTATGAAAGAAACCAAGTTCTAGTAGCAAATTTTAAAAACTACTTTCACTTTAAATTCAATTAGACTGAATAAAAATAGGCGTAGTTTTTCGAATTAAAACAATTATGTAATCTATTTAATAATTGTTTATTTGATATATATTTCCTTCACACGAATACATAATTTCCATCTATGCATTTCATATCGCGTACACATGTGGTGTTGAAAACTTTAGGTCTGTTCGCGTACCTGAATCTATTATAATATATTCAAATAGATTCGCATAATTGCTTCAAGCCAAATTTTGCAGCAAAAAGAAGCCAGCTGCCAAATTGTGTTACTGCTGCAGTTTGCTGAAGTACGCGAACAGATCTTTTATAACGTCGCACTAATTCAATTAACCAACCAGCTAATTAAAGTGCTTCCTTGCAAACGTATCTGCCAAAAAAACCAAATGTGCTGGAAAATCATTGCTTCAAGTTCTGCACGAACTATCCTACGCATAAAATTAGAAGACAGAAAGTTCCGACGTACAACAAATTTCAAATTTTCAAACAAAATTCAAATTTGACGCGTGGTCAAAATGGCCAAAATGATTGCTTACCGTGACCAAATAAATAGCAGACCATTTAATTCAGGCACCTCGTGCCTGAAAAAACTCTCCACTTGTGCTGCAGAGCCACCTACGAGCGAAAAGCAACACTGAAATTCTGACACTTTTCAGGCAACGTTTCAGGACGGGCAGCGTGCCGATTTTCTCAAGTGACCTGAAAAAAAATTCAGGTCCGGAATTCCGTCACTCTTTTCCCATGCATTTTAAAGGGGACAGGAATTCAGGCTCGGCAGCGTACTAACCTTAACTCAGTACCAGCCTTTAGCATGAACAAACGCATGCAAGTAGGTAGGCCGTGTTTCTATGCAGATATGATAGTATATATGTGTATGCTAGTAATACAAGTCATAAACGGTCGTTTGGTTTATATTTTCTTTTTGTTTGGGAAAGAATTTTCTAATGATATACTTTCAGTTTGAGGAGCAAAATAAATTGTAGAACTTTTCGTTTTAAAACTTAACTGAAGTTCGTTTGATATGGATTGTTTCATAAGTAGAATTTAATTATATTTGAAAGTTGCTTGACTTGAATTAGATTGTTTTTACACTTAAATTATTTTGCAAAAATAGTTTTTGAGCTCGTTTGTCAATTTTGACAATATCATGATTTTAATTTTAAAAAAAGTAGCTGGTAGTGCAAAACGGAAAAAGAAAAAGTGTTTAAAATACGAAAGCACTTTATGACTAAATAAACCACAGAATTCGTATATCAACCACAGAATTCGTATATTTATTCTAAAAATAGTGTTTCAAACGTGCCGAATACTATGCTAGATTACGGAATCGGGACCAAAAAAACTTTTCTTCCGACCGGGATGGTAGACTTCCAAATAATTCTGGTCCGTGCTTCTCCGTTTCGATGTCAAAATAGGTGTGTAGTTTTTCAATTGAATCAGAGCTTGGGGATCCTTATTAATGGCCCGCACTGATCAAGAAAATATTTATAATTATTGGAAAGGATCCGTCAAAAATAGTTAAGCAAATGAAGGTGAGGCATATTTGGCGTTGCAAGTTGAAGAGGATTTTTCATAGACATGGGAGGGATCACCCGCTGTACAGGTCACTCCTTTCGAATATCAACTGTCTCAGCAAGCTTATTGCTGAAATGGTTGGTAAATTTCGCAGTGAGTGTCTTGCACAGCGGCTAGCTGCCATTCGGCCAGGCCCCGACATGTATAAGGAAATTAATCGGCTTTCTGGTAAAAACATCAACCGGGAGATAGCGGTAACGACTGGCAATGTTTCTGTGTGCAACCCTGATCTGCAGGCCGAACTGTTCGCAGAAACATTTCAATCGCAATTAAATGCTGTTCCGCCCATCTTCTCTGCTTCTAATAGCCAAAATGTACTCGAGGAAGTTAATTCGTTTCTCAATATTCACAACCAGCCGCTGGTCACATTTTCATCCGAAAATCCATCGGATTATCCGCAACTCTCAAGTGACCACTTTCACTTTGTCAATAGTGAACACTTGGTGCACTTGTTACGTGGTATAAAAAGTAAAAAGTCATCTGGGCATGATGGAGTGTCTAGCTTTATTGTTAAACATCTTCCAATCTCTATGCTCAGATTACTTTCCATAATTTCCAATAATGCCTTGAACAACGGTTACTTTCCCGATACATGGAAAATTGCTAAGATTGTTCCCATTCACAAAAAAGGCAAAAATAATGAGGCCAGCAATTTCCGCCCGATCTCTCTGCTTCCTAATTTGGGAAAGCTCTTTGAGAAGATTTGGTTAGAAATTATTTCCACCTACTGCGAGCTCGCTAATATCATACCAGAATATCAATTTGGCTTTAGGCGTAAGCATGGGACCCAGCACGCTATCTCGTACTTGCACGATCAGATTGTGTCACGCCTGAATGAGCGACAGACACACTCCGACGGTTGTGTGTGCCTTAGATATCGAGAAGGCCTTCGATAGTGTATGGCACGGAGGCCTTCTATACAAGTTGATCAAGTTGGGATTTCCAGATATAGTAATACGACTCGCCGCAAGCTTCCTTAGCAACAGACAATTTTATGTTAGCGTTAATGGAGCAAATTCACCCCTGGGACCTGTGACATCAGGAGTGCCACAAGGTTCTGTCACTGGACCTGTTTTATACACCATTTTCACTGCTGACCTCCCTCTTCCAGCGGGCAATCCTCAAGTTAAAGTCCTACAATATGCAGATGACACGCTCTTATTCGCGTCGAGCCAAGACCCGCTCAAAGCTGCGAAGAGCCTTGAAGATTACTTGGTCAACCTTAAATTTTATTTTGATGAATGGGGCATCAAGCTTAATAGTTGCAAAACACAGCTGACTGTATTCAGGAACCCTTCCAAGTATCGGGGTTCCCAAACCATCCGCAATAAGGCCAAAAAAGTCGCTGTCTTGTTCGGAACCTCTAGAATTACTCCTAATCCTACATTGCGCTACCTTGGAGTAGATATGCATGAATTCTTGAAATTTAACCCCTATGTTCGACATAGAATAAAAGTAGCCAGGTCCGCATTTCAGCGCATCAGACATCTTTTCGTCAAAAAGATGGGCATGACGACAAAGGCTAAATCCATTTGCTACAAAACACTCATTCGGCCAATCCTGACATACGCATCCCCATCCTGGATTACCTGTTCCAAATCAGCCATGGCAGAGGCGGAGATGTTTGAACGGAGAATTCTACGTTTCTGCACTGGCAGGTTTTACAACCCGGTAACTAAAAAGTGGCCGAAGAACTCTCTCCTATATCAGGAGACAGCTCATGAGCCGCTTAGGGACCGGGTTGTAGAACTGACGACAAGGTTTTACGCACAGACAGACGGACATGAAAACGGACTGATCCGGGGTATCGGACGTATGAGTGGCTCTAATGAGCCATTTATGCGTCCAGCGGTAATAGCAGGACAGCGGCGGCTCATGGACATGCTGTTCACTTATGTTGGCCTTCCGACGAATCGGCGAGGATAGTTAAGACCTAGGTTAAGTTTAGGTCTAAGTAGGCTAAGCTAGTTGTATTTAGACTTAAGCTAGATTTAGTTTAGTAAATTAAGTTAGTATTTAAGTACTTTATTGCTAAGTCAACCCCAGGTATTGTACTATCTGGGTAATAGTTAATAAGTGTAAATCGGAAAATTATTGAATGATAAAAAACAATAAAAATTAAAACCCAATAAGAGCCAGCAGGCCAAAATAGGATAGCCGCTAAGTATAAGTTCTTTAAAGTTAAATATCCCTTTAGTTAAGTTATCTATGTACAATTTAATGAATAAAATTTCTATTATTATTATTATTATTATCCGTCAAAAATAAAATATCCGATTTTCCTCTCCCTAAAAATAGGAAATTCCGTCCACAGCTCTACCAAAGATTGTTGGAATAATGGCAAGAAGCGGTTCCAATGTGAAGATTCCCGCAACAATTACTTGATACAAAATTAAGATATGAGGCAAAAGATGCGCCTATTCGAGACCCTCAACAAAGGTTGAAAGTAGAATTTTATATTAATGCTTTGGATCAAGCAGTTATTTCTTTGACCGATCGCTTTTAACAGCTAAAACACTATAGCACTATATAACACTATAAATATTAAGTTGGGTGTATCAGATAGGGAAGCTTCAAAGCTTGAAAAAGCGTTGACACATAATGGATATTCAGATTTAAACGTTGGAAATTTTATGAAGAAATGTCCATAAAAATCACGACTCGCCCAATGATATCCTTGGATAGTCATAATGTTATTTAAAAATAGTGTTGACTTTACTCTTTATAGTTACAGCGGGAGAACGATCGTTTTCAAAATTAAAATTTTTACAGAATTATTTGAAATCTACGATGACGAAAGAAAGATTAGTAAATTGGGCAATTTTATCCCTAGAAAACGGCCTTATTTTCGAATTAAATAGTGATTGTTTAGTTGTCTAGTTTTTTCATGAACATTTTATGTTGAGCAATGCTCAGGTAAATACTCGCAAGTGCAAATTAAAATGATAATATAGAGGGCGCCAAATGCGTCAGGCGAAATTATGGCCAGAACCGATATATATATATATATATATATATATATATATATATATATATATATATATATATATATATATATATATATATATTCTGTGGTTGATATACGAATTCTGTGGTTTATTTAGTCATAAAGTGCTTTCGTATTTTAAACACTTTCTCTTTTTATATATGTATATTATATATATATATATATATATATATATATATATATATATATATATATATATATATATATATATATATATATATATATATATATATATATATATATATATATATATAGAAATATTATAGAAATTTTTAGCCAAAGTGATTTTCATACTGATGTTTTTCTTCGAACGTTAGTAAAAATTCAAAAAGTCAGACAATATTTCAAGTCGATGCCAACCTTATTTTATAAGTCTCACATTGCATCGAAATTAATTAGAGTATAAATATGCCCCGAAGAACCTCCAATTTGCAACGCTAAGAGCAAGAGGGAGCACTTTAAGAATCTGTGTAGCGAGACCGATTCCTATCCATAGAGTGGACCGTACAAATCCGTTATGATACTAAAAAAGTGAAAGAGTTTTCCTCAAATCAAGTGTCCAAAGATACTCCAGGAAATAGTCTTAATGGTATTCACAGAATGAGGGCAAAAACCCTGTGGGTAATACAAATGGATCCTTAAACAGCACTAAAAAACGGGACAAGAGTAAGGAAAATGCAACAAACTCTAGAAGTATCTAAGGGCTGATCCACCCTCGTGAAATAATGCTGCATAAATAGGTCCGTGGGGAGTGTAAAAGAAGAAGGAGATGATTTTAGCTGGTAAAAATCCGGCATATTCCAGGGCAGAAGCCATAAAACATCTTTTTGAAGATTTACACCTTCCAACAAAAAGCATTGTTGCTGAAGCAACACCATATCACTCTGTTTCCAATACTTTCTCTTGTTCACTCATGTTCTTTATTGTACAATGGATCAAACTAATTATATGATAAGTTAGTATGAAGTTGGTTTCTCGAAGCCGATACATTTTCCCGTTTTCTACTTGCTTGAAACCACATTTTCATTTTGTTTTAAATTATTTTCACACATTAATTAGTTTAAACATACCGCGTGTTTCATAATTTACGGGCCACTCCGAAATGATTCATTTGTGTACATTTTTCAATTGCTAAGCTTATTGTTTCATATACATATGTATGCGCATGCCTGGTTAATTTATCGCAGGAAACATTTGCGGCTAATTTCGTTGCCTAAACGTTTCCAAAAAAACACTTCGTCATGCTGTCCGGCTAGTTTTTTTTGTTTACATTTTTCATCCAATGCAGTTTTCCCACGGAAAATGCAATTGGAATTAACAAATCACCTCAATCAACTGACTCATTTGAGCTCACCGTGTCATATTGCAAAGTATGTTTCGTACATGCTTTGCCATGAGCCTAATGGACACATGTACAACTCAGCATTTAAGTAATAATTACCCAAAGCAATATGTTTTTCTCTATTTTCTAAATAAATTGTTTACAGCAATCTAAGAAAATTAAGTTTACCATAAAACATTTGATTTAGTCAATTATCTTCGGCAATTTATTATAAAGCGTATCGAATATCAGCAATATCGCGCAAACAATAAGCACATAGCTTTGTGTGAAATGAATGTCGGTCGTTTATTGTATGCCATTCACCTAATTTGCATTTTTTAAGCATATGGTTCACAAAGCACATCTGAACGATTGCATTTTTATAGCACGATCTTATTTCCGAAAGTGTGAAATTCAATTATATATTGCACAAAATTTCATAGAAATGCCATATATTTCGTAACAAACAATCTATTATTTTTATTTTTAGGTTTCAGTGTTGGAGATGAACTGGGACTTGGCGAATCTTTGGGCAATTTGGAAGGAGGGAGAAGACGAGCACTCAACTATCGAACTGGATTACCAACTAATGTTGGTGTTTTGCCGGCGGTAAGATTTTTTTTTTGATTTAGAAGTAAAAATAATGAGTGAAGATGAAGACGAAATCACAATACTTGCTTTGTGTGATTCGACGATAGTATTTTTCAATCGCCCCTGACAAAAGAAGTAGAAATAACTCATAAAAATGTGGGTGAAATCTTTTAGCCCTTCTACATATTGTTCATCTGATATCTTGCAACGAATTCTATTAAGATAGAAAGTGAATATTGTAAATTTAGAAAATAATTGTTCGTTTCTCCGCATAATGTTGCTGAATGTTAAAAAAAGCATAGAATTTCACAGTGATCATGCATGGATGCAATAAGCCTACTCAGTACCTGTAGGAGATTCAATTAAACTCAAAACTTTACACTCGATTTCTGTTTGGATACTTACTATTTAAGATTCAATATAAATATTATGAAAAACCTAAAGAAATCTTCTTAAAATGGTTGAAAGATTGAAAGCTGAAGCTGGTGGGTTTTTGTTAGATGCGGGAAACTGATAAAATACAATGTCCTGCTTAAAACTTCAAGTTGTTTTTGTATTATAATAATTATTCCACTTTGATATACAATGGCTAGATTTCAAAAATAAATAGCAATCACTTTTCTAATGCGCTAGTTTAGGAAATTTAATTTTTTAAGAAAAGTAACAGCATTTATGAAAATGCCAATAATACGTTCCCACTGAATTATAAAAGTAGAACAGGTTATTTAGCAAGAGTGCTTAGTTAACAACAGTATCTCTTATTACTTTCTTAAATTTAACTTTTGAAAATTGAAATAGGTCAATGCGAGAAAATTTTGAGTTGTATTGTATCTGCTCATTGTATCTGTTCATTGGCGCTCTCCAGTGGCGCACTCGTATTATAGAATTTGTTGAAAAATTGAAATATGATATGATTCATAAATATTATATATCATTATTGAGAATTTTAAAAAGAAAGACCATATTCTTTACTATCCTTCAATCTTCAAGTGATATCATATTGAAGTATTTCAGTCTCGACTTAGAATTAGGTAAACATATAATGCATTTTTTAATAATTATTATCAATTGTATGTTTGTTTCAAGTCGAACTTACAACGCAGCGTTTGTCAACGTTGAGTGATAGCTCATTTAGTTTCCAGTGGTTTTCTAAACTACAGTAAGACCCCGTTTAACGCGTAGGATACGTTCCATCAAAGTAGAGCGTATTGCGAATCAGCGCTAAACGAGGCTATCTTAACATGTAAATAATGAGGTTAGGGGAAGATAGATCGAAAATTGGGTAGGTATTAAATTTAATAATTGTGTTCTTTTTAATAAAAATAAAACCAAACATTTATTTCTTACAAAAATAAAAACAATATAAACGAATATACTTATAGCAAACAAATAAAATTTTAATTCAGTCAGATAATTCAATCTATTCTGTGTTTCCGATTTTCTGCCTTTTTGCAAGAAGGCATCTAATGTAATTTGCGTTTTCTTTTTGCGTTCTGTTTGAATTGTTGATAAGTGGATAGCACCCCGTCTTGCTTTTGAACTCCTGTCAAAATTTGGATCATTTTCAACAAATTGGTCTATAATTTCAGTTATAGTGGGAAAACTCGTTTTTACAAACGCCATCGGAAGCTCTTTTTGCTCTTATTCGAAAGCAGTACTATCAATATTTTTGTTTTCTTTTTGCTCAGTTAATTCCTTACTAACTATTCCTTACTAAACTATTTCTTCGACGTCTTAAACATTCACCTCATCTAAACCGGTTTGTTTCGCTAATTCCACTATTTCTTCCACTAATTCATCCATACCGACAGAGTGTCCAATGTCTTCGCTCTTACTTAAATCTGGCCTAATGTTCTTCCATACTCCTTTCAAAGATCTTTCTGCTATCTCATTCCAAGAAAGGTTTATGTTTTCTACAGCATTCATGATATTGTAGTTTTTGCAAAATTCTCTTATTGATTGCTTCTCTTCTCCGTCTGTTTTTTCAAACATCTGCTTAAATGTTCGCCGCGAGTAATAAGCCTTAAAATTGGATATAACGCAATGGTCCATTGGTTGGATTAAGGTAGTTGTGTTAGGCGGCAAAAAAAAACCACTTCGACTGGACTGCATGTTGTTAAGCCTGATAAATTTGTTGGGTGGCTTGGACATTATCAATTAATAGTAGTGCTCTGTTCAAGTTTTTTAATTTCGCAATAACGTTTAACAGACGGGCAGAAATGTTCAGTGGACCAACCTTGGAAAACTTCATAGTTATCCATGAATTTTTATTAGACTCCCAAATTACAGTTAAAGTTGATTTAGATATGCCTTTCATAGCTCTTGGGTTTTTGGAATGGTAAATTAGTAATGGCTTTAATTTGAAATCTCCGCTTGCGTTACCACCCAGTAGAAGTGTTAAGCGATATTTTGCGGCTTTAAATCCTGGTGCTCGTTTCTCTTCACGGGATAGAAATGTTCGTTTTGGCATTTTTTCAAAACAGGCCTGTTTCATCAACATTAAAAACCAATTCTGGTAGATAGTTTCCATGTTCAATTATTGTTTTTAATGTCGCTGGGAATTCAGCCGCCGCTTTCGTATCACCACTTGCTGCTTCTCCTGTTATCTATGTTATGAAGATTATTCCGATGTTTAAATCTATTAAACCATTCTCGACTAGCAACAAAAGTTTCACTAATGTCACTTGCCTCGGCCTGAATGTAATTAAAAATTCTTCTAGCCTTTTCCATTATGATAGATTGGCTTAGTGACATATTGCGTTCAATTTTGTCGTCAATCCATATAGACAGTCGTTTTTCCATTTCCTCTATAATATTATTTCTAGAACGGGTAATTCTAGTTGCAGAGCTTGACGTAGTTGCAGTTGCCGATGACAGTATTTTTTCTTTCTTTTTAAGAATTGTCCTTATTGTTGAAGTTGCCAAATTCAATGCAGCACTAATTTGAGATTGGCGTTCACCGGAATCTAATCTTCTAATCACTTGCATTTTAGTTTCCAGTGTAATGCTTTTTCTGGTTTTTTTCTTTTCTTGTTTTTTATTATCATCCATGATAAAAACTAAAGATCATAATATTTTTCACTTTATTAATCGTTATAGTATTATATAAATTTATACTTACAATAAAGTCAACAAATGTGTCAAATGATAAAAAACTCTAGCGCACCTGAACCGCTAGAAACACTAATGTTCGAAGAACAGTAAAAGAATCGTGCAGGTTTTGAGTGCATATTCCACCACATGAGCTGCTTATTACGGCCAAACTGTTTCAAATGCCACGTTTTACTTTGGTCTCAAGAATGCATTATAACTCATATGGTAGAAGGTTTCAGATATTACCACTGGCATGAATTTCAACGTTTATGAGAGCAAAACACGGGTTAATTATATTCGTTATCAGTTGCTTGTTTCACAAAATTTTGACAGCAGCATCTCATATAACATCAATGAAGAAAATGCTCAGTGCCTGCAGCACTGTAACTGAAGTTGGTGTTTGGGGTTGCGATCCGAAAAATTTGCAGAACTTTGGGAATTGAAACATTGGTTATTTATTTTCATTGTATGTTTCCGGTATGAATACTAACTGTAAGCATTTATTGATACACAAGTAGCACAACCGACTCGTGCTGGCAACCTTTCGCCAGTATCAAAGCCAATAATATATTACATCTGCTTCACGTTGTTATATTACATTCGAAGTTTTAGGAGTATAAAGAAATTTAGGGTTACCTGCAGCGAGTTTTTTCAAATGATCGAAAGCTTAATATTTGCTGTGAAAATTCTACGATAAAACCGCTTAATAAAGATATTGCAATTAAACACAAAATCAACAATAGCTGGCAACCCTATCTTGGCTTTTCAACCAAATTTGGCCTGAATAATGTTGACAGGTTTCATTAATTGTATGAAATTCGTATTGATTTCATGACTGCACTGGAAGTTATAGTGCAAAAAGTTTTATTTTCCTGAGCGAATTTTCAAAACCAAAGACACAAAAATTACCAAAGCTGGCAGCACCAATCAAATTTTTCAACCAAATTTCCACCAAACAGAGATTAGAGTTAGGTTTAGCTACTGTGTTGATTTCATGAAAATCTGGTAACTTATTCACATTTCATAGGGCAAAAAGCAGTTTTTTTTCTTTGTAATTTTTCAAGATGGCACCACTGGCACAGAGTTGCCCACAATTCAAAATCGCTTCTATTAAATCTGGTCTTACTTAAGTCCAATGCATTCTGTAAATTTTAGCTGTATCTGATTATTGGTTCGTGAGATTCCGTGAACAGAAGTTTTTGATGCTAAAAATATAGGTTAACTGGGAGAGGGTTACCGTTCTTGTCCGACATGAAATTTCCAAAGTTTTATTTTGAACGTGTAGATTAAACATAATATTTATATACAGATTGGTTTTATTGTAAGAAACGGACATTTTTTTGAGTATTCGATGGTTTGAATGTTTTCACTTCCAAATTTTTTTTTCAAAATGAAGACACCAAAATTATCATAGCTGGCAACTCCAACCGAATTTTTCAACCAAATTTCTACCAAACGTGGCTTAAAGTAAGGCCCAGCAATTGGGTGAGTTTCGCCAAAATCGAACGATTCAATCAGAATTTATAGGGCTAAAAACATTTATCTTTTTTAGTGGTTTTTCAAGATGGCACCACTGGCACAGAATCGCCCGCATTTCAAAATCACTTCTATCAGACCTGGTCCTATTTAAGGCCAATACATTCTGTGAATTTCAAATAATTCTGCTCATCGGATCGTGAGTTTCCGTGAACAGAAGTTTTTGATGCTAAAAATATAGGTAAATTGGGCTAGGGTTACCAGGCGTGCCCGTTATACCATATCTTTTTTTTTTTTTTGGTTATGTAAACAAAGCACAAAATTTACATAGGAATGGCTTTTTTTTGAAGAAACGGCATTTTTTCAAGAGAGACGATGATTTGGAGGTTTTCACTTTCAGTGCCTGCCCTAGCTACAGGGTTGCCAGCACGCTCATTAAAAGCTACACAGATCTACAGCTAAATAATATCAATATGTCCTGAAAATTTCGTAATGATCGAATAGCTCTGTCAAAAGTTATCGAAATTTTCAAATTTTCAAATTTTCCCGTCCTCTTTTTAGGCACCCAGCGCACACATAGGGTTAAAAAATTCCAAAGCATTATCCGATTCATATGTAAAACACGTTAGAAATTTATTTCGTCAACTTTATTTTTGCGAAAATCATTTGTGCACGAAATAATAGGTATATTAAAAAAATCACTTAAATGACCGCCGGCGCCAAAAGGTTAACAATAACTGACATTTAAAGAGACTTGGACCTATTCTGCATATACACCAATGTATCCTGAAAGTTTCAGCTCAATCGGATGGCGCGTTCCCGAGATTATCTCACTGAAATTTTTTGATGATATATATATATATATATATATAGAAATATGAATTTTTGGCCGAATCGATTTTAATACTAATGTTCTTCGAACATTAGTAAAAATGCGTCCGTACAGCACCGCATCAAACAAAAAACACAACTACACTGTTTCGGATATGTTATCATATTTGGAAACCTGGCGCTACGCGTTGAAAAAAAAGAGCGCTAAACCGAAACAGCGTTAAGCGGGGTCTTACTGTATTTATATATTTTTGAAATTGAATATTTGTACTTCTGAGCTTTTGATCACTTTGAAGAATCTCAGATGATCAGCATATAGAAATGCATTAGAAACTTTAAAGCATTTGGTAATGTCATTAACAAAAAGTATAAATAGAACTGCACCTAAATGAGAACCTTGTGAAAGATGCTACTGAAAGCGGACGAGATTTATAGCCATTACATCGAACCAACTGAGTTCGGTTTGTTATATATGATTCAAACTAAATCAAAAGAGAGCCGTGAATACCAGTTCTTCGTAGTTTACTTATTAAGACTGGATGACTAGCCGGATCTAAAGCTAAGCTGGAGCCGGTATAAATAACGTCTACTTGCTGTTTCTTATCCGTACTTAAGAACTGCGAAAAAGCTATTAAGTCCGTAGTTTCGGACAAAAACTAAGCTGCTCATCAATAATTAAACTATTAACATCAAACTTAATTTCTTCAATAACTAACGGCTCAATAATTTTACCAAAAGTAGATAGAATAGAAATAGGCATATAGTTAGAAATGTCATAGATAAATTGGTACGAAGTATGAGATTTCCCATTCATCAGGAAACATATTTTTTTCAAGTGATTGGTTGAATAAAATATATAGCGGTTCCATTAAATAATATGCACACTAACGGTTAAACTTAACAGTAATCCGATCAGGTCCATGTCCTTTATTAATGTTAAAGGTTTTAAAATACCGTAGTATTTTCTCTGAGTCAATATGAATTTTATTCAGCATTGAGTGATTCATAAGATTCAACGTACTATCTATTATTAGAGAAAACTGATTCAAAGTAATCCGCAAAATTGTTACATACTTCTTGACCGTCGGATTTGTTATATTTTACTGGGTATACCGGTTGTTTTTACCGCGACCAATGTATTTTTTATGAAGCTTCACCACAATACTTTTGTTTCAAGTGATAGATCTGTAGTGATCACCAAATTAGTTACTTCGAGTCATACACCCGAAAAAAATACTAACGAACGCTACCAGAGTTTAACTGGCCGCCCAAATAGTATAAGCGCTTCGCCAGACTATTTACGTTTCGTGTCGTACACCCGAAAAAACCTGCAAATCATCAGAGCTGAGTGTTAGACCGAATCCAATTACTTGACTGATTACCTGAATATTGTTATTACTGGTTAGTAAACATTTCAACTGAACACTACTATTACTGCAACTGTTTGATACTGATTGATAGACTCACTGACCAAGACTAAAATTTTGTTTTCCATTCATTTCTTATACACTAAAAATTTTATGACCCAACTGTTGTTCCTAAATGTATTTTTGAAATATTATTAAAATTTAGGTTGGTCGTCCCTGTCGTGGTCGCACCGAGAGCGGTCTTGATAAATGCGCGCGAAAAGTTTGTAGTTCATCTGAACATCCACCTCGCCTTGAAAAACTTTCAACTAAGGTTCTAAATCGGCGTTAAAGCGAAATTTTGAATGGTTAACTCTAGTTTCTGTAATTGGTGACGAAGTGTTGTTGATAGAGCAAAACGTGGATGATAATGAGTTGGTGTATTTCATTTTCTGGTTGTAAGTCTTCCAGTGTGTGAAGCACTGTGGAGTCGTTTCGCGGACTCCGATGGTCCCTCATTGCCCTCTGCTGACCTTACTAGTACAGCCGAGTCTTCTATGTGTGAAGCATTGGTAGTGGGAGAGTCTTCACTATGATTCACCATTGGAAGTGGAGCTAGATTATGAATTGGTTTTCTGAACACTCCTGAAACTGTTCGGATGTCTGCGACACGGACGAGGCCATCTTTTCCTCCGATGGTTTCGATAACTATTCCTAAGGCCATTTTAATGCAGGCACGTTGTCTTTCTTCACTAGGACCGTGGTTTCTGGTTTAATACTGACATGTTGTTGCTTCCATTTGTACCGATGCTATAGCTCGCTTAAGTATTTTTTCGTCCATCGGTTCCAAAATTCGGTTTTTAATGGCTCTCCGATGAGAAAGTGACTTCGTGTCAGGGCAGATAGATCATTGGGATCGGATGACATTGGGGTTAATGGGGATCGGAAGACATTGGGGAATTTGATCTGCTGGGGCGTGCAAAAAAACGCACCTATAATTTATGTCTTTGACATATATTTTTAGCTTATTTTTGTTTAATTTGATTTTCTTATAAATATCAGAATTTCGTGCTTGGTTATCGAGAACTAGGCCTATATGAGAAACCTCTTTCAATAAACGCATCTGAGGCTCTCCCTCGTAGCGGTAGGTCATTTGGAAAAGAACTGTTAACGGAAACTATAGTTCTGCACATAATTTTATTTATTTATTTATTTTGTATGTGCAAATAATTTTATAATATTATACATATATTCATAATTTAATTGCACTACTCCCCCTTGTAAGGTAAAACACCTTGAATTAGGGGTGAGGAGCCTTCAAATGTGCTATCTATGTTGACATATAATTAATTTAATATGTAGATATTAGTGTTACCATTAAATTATTATTTTTTTTTTTTGTAGTTTAAGTGCAGAATCTGTTTCATCAATGAGTGAACTTATATGATGTTAATTTATAGATAATTTGCATCAACTAAAAATAATACAAAAAGCCAATAAGAATTCAATACGAACAACAGAAGAGTGCAGAAAGAAAGTAAAAATTTGATCTTAAGTTTATTGATTTTTGAAGTTTGCATATATGTACATTACTTCAAATCACTTGTCAATCAAATCATAATATATCATGCTTCAAATATGTAAATCTATCCTTACAAGAATTTAGCTGTAGTATAATTGTCTCAATTTTTTCTTGAAATTATTTGTATTCACGAGTCTTCTGATTGCTTGCGGTAGAGCATTGAATAAATTGATCCCTGCATATGAATAGTGAGTTTGTCCTAATTGTCTAGTACGATTTGGTAGCAGAAGTACCCTTTTTGTACCGCCTCTTGTAATATTTGTATTGGTTTGTATTTTATTAGCTACAAGATCTTTGAAAATTTGGATTGTCGTATGAAATTTGTATATTTGGTCAAGTGGTAGTACTTTCAAACAACGAAATAGTTGTTCAGTATCGTATAGTCTAGGTTTCTTAAGCAGGATTTTTGTAGTGATCTATGTATAACATTTAGCGGGTTTAAGGCTGTCTGTGATGCACAGCCCCACGTTATTATTCCATACTGTATTATATTATGTAGTACTGCAAAGTAAAAAGTTCTGACTGTAAGTACCGGCAGAAAAGACCGAATTTCAAAACAAGCAGGTATAATTTTTCTTAATTTACTGGTGACATTTTGAACATGTTGATTCCATCTTAAATGTTGGTAAAATATCACCCCTAGATATTTAGTTTGAGTGACTCTCATAAGTGGATCACAGAGGCAGTCGGTATTACAGTCATTGCAGTGGATGATAATGTTCAGCCTCCCAGGTAGTCCCCGCTGGTTGGCTGCGAAGGTCATATAGTTCGTTTTCTGATAGTTGAGTGTAAGTGAATTATTATCAAGCCATTCTTTTAGAATACTAAGACTGTATTCTGTTTTTACTTTTGTCCCACTCCATTCGGTATCTTCAACATAAAGTACAGTATCATCTGCAAATGATATCAATTTGCCTTTGATTTGCTGTGCGAAAATATCATTAACGAAAATTAAGAAAACAACTGGACCTAATACTGTTCCCTGAGGAATTCCGTATTCAAAAGTAAGTTCCATACTTAGCTTTCCAGAAATTTTTACCGATTGCTTTCGTGTTTGTAAATAGTTTTGTATTCATGCAATCCACCTTGGGCTAAAGTTAATTTTTCTCAATTTATCCACAATCATTCTGTGCGGAACAGAGTCGAACGCTTTCGCTAAGTCTAGAAAAACAGCCAATGGTTTATGTCCTATTTCTAGTGATTCAATAATCAACGTAGTTAATTTTGCTATGGCATCTTGGGTGCTACGTCCAGCTCTGAACCCGAATTGGCTCTCATTTATGAATTTATGCGCATCTAAATATGCCATTATGCGTTTTTTTGCTAGTTTCTCTATGACTTTTGCAATATTGGAAATTAACGAGATGGGACGGTAGTTATTAACATCTAATTTATTTTTATTTTTGTGTTTTGGAGTTGTAATACTAGTTTTGTAAATTTTTGGAAATACTCCTGTTTGAAAACTAAGATTACATAAATAAGTTAGGGGTTTGCTAACATAAGCTTTTATTTTTTTTAAGCAATCCACTGAAATACTATCAAATCCTGGGCTTGAACCGTCTTTCAAATTTTCTATTATTTTAATAACTTCCCCTTCCGTCACGGTTTCAATATCGTTGAAAATATCCCTAACATTTATTTGTGAGCCAATAGTAGTAGAGTTGGTATGGACGTTGATCTGAGCAGCCATATTTTTTCCAACGTTGCAAAAATGTTGGTTAAAAGTGTTGGCAATTTGTTCTGCATTCTCTTTGACTGTCAGTATCGTAGTGCCAACTTCTAGGGCTTGTATAGCCTCAAAAATGCGATTTCTTCCTGTCGCCAGATTTATCGCCTTCCAAACTTTCATTCCATCATTGTTGGCGTCGTGTACCATTCTTTTAAAATAGTTAAGCTTTGTCAGGAATATTAGTTGGTTTAATTTGTTACGATATTTTTGATAGTATTTTCTCATTTTTTCATTGCCCGGGTTGTTTTTAAGCGCTTTAGATAATTTATGTTTTTCTAACTGAGCTTACTAGTCCTATGGTAATCCAAGGTTTCAGCTTTCGATTTTTACTACCGATGTTATTAGAGACACTGCATTCTCTTACGAAATTATTAAGTGTAAAATGAAAGGCTCTAGCACATTCATCAACATTATTATTGGATAGAACCTGGTCCCAAGTTTCATTGGTTAGCCTGCTAATTAGATGTTCATAATTAATTTTTTTAACAATTTCAGGCTTAGTATGTATCCGGCTACTGGTTTTTGTTTGTTTCTCCACAAGTATCATTACAGTACTTTTGTGGTCTGAGATATCTGAATCTAATACAGCTGAAACTATTTTATTGCAGAATGATGATCTTATATTAGAAAATATATGGTCTAAACAACTATCTGCTCTCGTACATTGGTTGATGTAAGAACTAAAACCTAGTTCGTTTAATAGGCTCAAGTAGTCTTGCTGGCTATCAATCAAGATATTTACATTAAAATCTCCCATTAGCACTACATTCTCATTTTTAATTTCTTTTAAAACTGCTTCTAATTCTACGCAGAAAGTGTCTATGCTAAAATTCGGCGATCTATATACAGCCAAAATTTTTAATGGAGTTTTCTTTTTTAGGAAAACGTTGATTTCTAGAGCAGTTGCGCCTGTGAAAGTGTGTTCCTCTACTCTAGTTACATTGAAAGTATTTTTTACGTACACGACAACTCCGCTGTTTTGATTGATAGTATTCTCACCTTTTTCACAATTAGGCTCTAACAATTGGTTACTATCTGGTAAACAGCATTACAGAGCCAAAAATTGGAGAAGAAAAATATTTTTACGTATCAAAAACTTGAGACAAGAACGTTCTGAAAAAAGTATTATGCTGCATACTGTCTAGATTTTTCATGAAAATTACGTGGTGAGCAATGCTCAGGTAAATACTCCCAAGTGCTAGCAAAAACTTGCCAAGAATTCGCAGTCGTGAAAAAGGGGGTCGTGAAAAGGGCGCCAAATATAGTTCTGCGCTGGGCGAAAATATGGCCAGAACCGGCCCTGATTACATATCTATCAAATCACTGATTCACATTTTTATTCACATATTCACACGACCAAGTCCACAGGTCGGGTTTGATCTCGGCGTGTCATACTTGCTGAGATATCGCCTTGGAGGATGTGGAGGATTTTATGATCATCCAAGCACCCTCGAGCTCAAATAGTGCATGAGGAAGTATTTATTTGGATGAAACCAGCTCGTATAGTCGCAAAATATTAACATTGAGTGGACAATATGCCATTAACGCAACTGATGGCAGCAGAAACTGTGGTGTCCAGCAACACATATGATTGTCAGGCTCCCATTACAGTTTCATGCTGCTGACCCAGAAGACCGAGGGCCGGTGGATCCAATCCAAGTGGATGTATTATAGCCCAATGAAATTCGACATAAAAAACGCGAAACTTCGGAATAATTAAGGGAAAGCTGAATTATGATGTGAACCTTGATACTAGCGTGTTGAACAAAATGTCAAAATTCTCCATCGATCCGAGTGCTGACAAAGTTGAAGCTTCAAAAATTTTCAACCAAAAATATTCCATAGCTTTTTCTTGTAACCGTTTTTGAGATATATTTATCTAAACATTTGTAACTAACAGTATCCACTTTCTCAACGGCATGTTGATATTATTCGATTATGATTACGACTCGGAATGTTTGTGAGTTCGTTTTTCTATGCTAAAGATATTTTCTTATTATAAAGTGCTTATATGAACGGCTTATCTTCGCAGCCAAACTAAGCCAAAATGGCAAAATTCGCTTAAAGGTTGTTGAGCTTTTAACTCCCAAAAATTTTATCCTTCTTTCAACAAAAGGAATATAGCATTACATGAGGAAAGAGTGCAATAACTTGATGAATATAAAGTTTCTCGTGCATAACTAAATTTGAGATGCACGTATGAAAAATAACAAAAGCTCACATATGTTTCTGCTAAAATAATTTATGTATTGTACATTACATCCGTATTGCATTTTCGACTCTCAGAAAACAAGCCCAAATTTTGTTTGAGATGGGTGCGACACTAAGTACCATTGCAAATGCGAGTTTAAAATAATATTGTTGCCATAAGCACTTGTCAGCATCTTATTACTATGTATTTCAATTGGGAATAACATACTTTAGTGCCCAATGGAAAGCAAAAATAGTAACACAATAGCCACCTTTTAGTCTGAAGCGACGAAAATAATTATAGGAGCCCTTGAATTAAAATGAACTATGCTTTTGAATTTTCATAAATACATTGCTGCACTAATTGCTTGTACGGGTTGTGCAATTCGTAGCACGTATGTATGTAGCTTGTTAGTTCATTACAGAGCAATTGAATAGTTTGCAACTCGTTTTAATTTTATCTCGCCATTTGAGCAGCAGGAGTTTAGCACTGCATTCATGGTAATTGACTGGTGTAGTTTTTGTTACATTCGAGGCGGAACCCATGCCGTGCAATTCTTAATATGTGCCGTTGATAATGATAGCAATAGGTATGTTGGTGATTTCTTTATTGCTGATTGAATGGAAACAATGGCATTTAGAAATATTGCAATTACTCTGTATAATAGAATGATTAAAAGCACAGGAAAAAATGTATAGTTAAATTTGGTTTAAGTTTCTTGAAATTTGTGTCATAGTATTTATGAATAAGTATACTGGTCACAAAAAAACCATAACATGAGACTAACTGATTTGAAGAGAGTATTAAAAAACATTCACAGTGGAACTAATTTCATGTCTTGGTTAATGTTGTATATAAATTAAAAGACCTACAGCCCAGTTAAAAGTTTATTTGCATTAATAATGTTAGAAGTGTAATGTAACTACTTTTTCTTTTATAATTGAGATCTACAGGTTCGTTTTATAATGCCCAGCAATAATCTGTTAGCATAATAGGGCTCCACTGCCCTTGTCATCACCGTTCCATGAAAGCTATGAACTGGTGGAAACGCTCACGATGCTTGAGGCTAACGTCTCCCATATTTTGAGGTAAAAAATCTAAATGTGACTCCAAAATATGTATTTTGAAAGACATTTTACAACCAAAAGCATGCAGGGCTTGAATCAAATTTGGTACAAGTGTTTTATAGTTTTCAGTTCTCACATTTCCGAGAAAATTTGTAAAAACTTGTAGTTAATCAATTTTGTACTAGGATACAAACGTTTAAAAAATTAATTTGGTCAACTTCAAATTAATACAAATAGAACGAGAGGTGGTAGCAAAGAATTTTTGTTACTTCCGAATCGTATGACACAACTAGGTGAGAGCCATTATACATATATGTGAATTTATTTTTTTAATAATTTGCCAAGGTGCCATCAAGAGAGCTTATAATCTAGAAATGTTCAAAAAACAAAAAGCTGAAAGAATTTTATTACGGTAGTTAAACATTAATTCTCTTTTCCTCTCTCTCTCTCTCTCTCTCTCTTACACACACTATTTTGGAATTATTGGTTTATTGCTTAGCCTTGAAATAATAATATCCCCCATGATTTTGTTTATTTTACTTTATTTATTTTCAACCAAAGAAGGCGCACAAAAAACACTTACAATTAATATTTTTTAATATTTTTTATTTATTTTTTTTTTGGTTAATTCACCAAATAAGGTATAATAATATTACATATAAATGAAATTAATATAAAAATAAAAAAAAACTAAACAGATTTAAAAAAATACAAGTACAATACACAATACACAGTACAAAAATACAAATAAATACAAAACAAATAAATAAACATTCAATAAATAAATCTATAATAGCAAAATCACATGCAGGCCACAATATGAAACACGTAAAATGAAATTAAATAATTAATTAACCAATTATAAAAATAATTAGTCCTAAGTTATAAGAGGATATACTAGGCCGGTAGACTGGTTTTAAAGGACGCTTTGGATATCGTTGGGCATCAGCATATGCGGTGCTATGCGTATATTCAACTAGCATTCGTCGGGATTTAGTGACTCTCATGGGCTGATTAAGCATAAACTTTTCCTGCATATGGTCGATATTAACAGCGTCTCTAATGACATCGAAACTGAAGCTGGCTGATAACGTTAATCTTCTGGATGCAAGAGGTGATAAGTTTAGAAGTCTAAGGCGAAATTCATGTGGCGGTAAATTGCTGAAATCACCTGGATAGTAAAGACCTCTAAGAGCGAATAGCAAGAATTGCTTTCGAATAGATTCAAATCTCTGGCTGTGAATTTCGAAAAATGGGTTCCAGCTAATGCAAGCATACTCAAGAAGAGGGCGAACGAGCACGGTGTATAGAGATTTTGTAGTCCTAAGGTTTTAAAACTCCCTGTGCGTCGCTTAATGAAGCCAAGTCGTTTACTTGCTTGATAAATCATTTTGTCGTTATGAAAATTAATGCGGAGCTTTTCATCGAGCACCACACCGAGGTTTAAAATATTGTCGACCCTACTAAGTGCCGTATTGCTTAAAAGGTACGTATAATATACGCGCGTACTTTTTCGAGAAAAGCTAATCACATGACATTTTGCGATGTTGAGAGGTATGTTGTTCACGCTGCACCAATGTTCGAGGGAATTTAGTTTTAATTGAAAAAAGTTGGCATCTGAAGGCGACTTTATAGTTTAAAAAATTTTCAGGTCGCCCGCATAGAAAAGATGAGGTACATCAGATAAAACCTCTGGCAAGTCTGATATAAAATTTTTAAAAAGCAAAGGGCCAAGATGGATACCTGGAAGTACACCTGAATTGACATGAATTTTTTTTTAGAGATAAGCCCTGGGAATTTCACACATTGTGAGCAGTTGTGGAGGTAAGAGCTAAGTCTTCTTAGTAGAGATCCGGCAATTCCGAATTGCTGCAGCTTGGAAATCAAAATGGAGTGATCAACACGGCCAAACGCTTCGCTAAAGTCAGTGTAGACTGCGTCAATTTGATCACATTTCTCCATTTTACAAAAAATATGGGAAACCAGCACCATTAGATTTCTAGTGGTAGAACGACCTTTCCTAAAACCATGATGCTGTTCGTTAAGCCGAGCATCAACCAGAGAGGATAGTTTACCACATGATTTTGTTTACCACATGATTTTTTCAAAGAGTTTAGGAATAGTGGATAAAATGGTAATACCTATATTATTTTGAATTGATCTTCTATTACCATTTTTGAATATTGGTGTCACGTAGGAAGATTTCCAATACGATGGAAAGTACCCAGAAGAAAGAGATGTATTAAATTTAATATGAAGAGGAGAGATTAACTGTGCGCAATATTTAATAAGAAACATTGGAGGAAGAAGATCAGGTCTAGGGCCTTTGTTGCTATCAAGCTCCAAGATAGCTTTCAAAATATCATCTCTTGAAATGGTTATAGCCTCAGCAAAAATTGGTCTAGTTATTCTAGGGGAAAGACCGGATGATGAAGTACTTGCTGGATTAAAAACGTCTTGAGAGCTATCTGCGAGAAAATTGCAAATTTCTTGAAGATAAGAAGACATTGAGGTGTTATTACACATAGAAGAGGGATAAACAGTTGTTTTTCGCTTCATATTCACGAAGTCAAAAAACTTTTTGGGGTTGTGGATTATATTCTCGCCGGTAGTTTTAATGAATCTGTCATATGCTTCGTGAGACTTGTTATGGAATTCTTTGGCCACTGCATTGTATTCTTCTTTAATACGATAGCTAGAGTCGACATTATATTTTATTGATCTGGTAAGCTTATTTCTATGATTTCTCATACGTCTAAGAGTCTTATCGAGCCAAGGCTCAGAGAGTTTATCCTTTCTTCTAATTTAGCGCTAAGAGGTGCCATGAAAGTAGATATAAATTCGCATATATAATTGTGAACAGAGTCGTCAGATCTAGGCGGGACATAAGATTAACCGATATATACCGATGTCCTGTTGAACGATATTCGAATAATTTTATGCTGAAACAATTTATGAGGGATCGTGTCGACAATTCTGCATGAGAAGGTGCTGCTTACAGCAAGTAAAACACCACCTCCTCTTGACTGGTCAGTGGAGACGTAACCTCGGTCATTCCTGAAGATTGTCCAGTTACTATCGAGGATCTCTTCATTAATATATGAGTCATTTAACCAAGTTTCAGTATAAGCAAGTACGTTGAAATGGCATGATTTCGCATCGAAGTAAAGTTTATTCAGTTTGCCTTTCATGCTATTGCAATTAAGGTAAAAAATTCTGAGGCACTTGAGAGAGCATACCTTGTTAGGAGCGATAATGAACGTTATACCGGGGTTTTCGCAAAGGATTTGAAGTCGGATGATTTTTATCCGAAGCTGTGTTTGAGGGAGTGGAAAATGGCATTGCTGATCCTCTTCTTTCCTGGTTCAACTCTTACATCCTCAACTGTACCTGTATTGTAACTGTTAATTCCTTCTCTTCAATTCCTTTTTATCCTGCATCAGGTGTTCCGCAAGGGTATATTCTTGGTCCTCTTCTCTTTCTTTTGTTCATAAACGATCTCCCTCCTTTAATCCATTCTTCTTGTCTTTTGTATGCCGAGAATTTCAAGATGTTTCGAGTGAAAGAGTCACAAGATGACTGTATGGTTTTCCAAAACAATCTCAACAGCCTACAGACTTGGTGCGCTTCCAATGCTCTCACTTTGAACATCGTGAAATGTCACAAAATGTCTTTCTCTTTGAAAATTTCACCTTTGATGTTCTCCTACTCTGTTTGTGGCTATCCTCTTAATGTCGTTGATAGCTTTAGTGATCTTAGCGTAATGTTTGATCCTAAGCTCAAATTTGATAAGCAAATTTCTTATATTACTGCCAGAGCCTCTAAATTATTCGGTTTTATTATTAGATCCTCTGAAGCTTTCGCTAACATTTTCACCTGTGTTCACCTTTTCCCCTCCTTTGTACGTAGTATCTTTGAGTATTGCTGTCAAGTTTGGTGTCCTCGTTTTGTCTACTTAAATACTGCGTTGGAGTCGGTTCAACGCAGATTTACTCGCACCCTGTTTTATAAATCATCTTCATCTTCCTTCCCTCGAACCACGGAGACTTTTCCTGGATGAGTGCCTACTCTTCAAATTGTTTCATAGGTTGGTAGATTCCGACATCAGCAGCCACGTTTCATGGCACCCGCTCTTCTTTTGAGTGCGCACTGATATCTTTTTTTACTCTCCGCTGTTGCGATTACTAAGGCAACATAATGATCTACGGTTTGGTCCTCTACCACCGACATTGTATGCCTTTAAAACTTTTTTGAAAAATAATGTTTTGCTTACTACTAATTCAATGTAGATTTTTTTTCCTTTTCTTTTTTTTCTCTCTATTTTTCTTATTTTGCATTTGTACTTTTTCACTTTGATTTTGTTTATTATTGTTATTTATTTTGTATTATTATCATCTCATTATTATTTTGTTCATTTTTTCATTCTTTCGTTAGTGAATTATTTGTATTTCATATTTTATATATTCAGTAATTGGATTTTATCTGTTGAATAATAGTAAATAAATAAATAAATAAGCAAGACGAGGGATTATTAATAGAAGACGCCCTGCAGCTATACTTTAAAGCTTGAGGAGATATTTCCGTAGGCGAACTAAAATAAACAATATGTGGCAACCCTTCTGCGGAATATTAGTTTGCGTCAGAGAAAACGTAGTAGCCATAGGTTTTTGGAAAAACATTCGATTCGACTGTCAGTGGCTGCAGAGATAATCGGCATAGTTCCCCAGAGAGCACGTTACATAATTTATAGCATAGTTTTATGAAACAATAAATATAAATTGGAGTAAAGCAATTGAAGAGTTATTTACACAATAGAACGACTCTTGCAGCTTCGCCCATATTGGTGACCCCTACTTGAAAACGCTCCTTATAGTAAAA
The DNA here is from genome assembly GCA_963978885.1 of Nemotelus pantherinus. Taxonomy (NCBI): domain Eukaryota; kingdom Metazoa; phylum Arthropoda; class Insecta; order Diptera; family Stratiomyidae; genus Nemotelus; species Nemotelus pantherinus. The sequence goes on along the minus strand of OZ022264.1, from coordinate 75,898,575 downwards.
AAGAAAATAGTGACCACGTCTCATCGCGGGTGCTTAAAAGGCTAGTGCATTCGTTAACCAAAAAGTAATTTTTTGCAAATATCATAAACTATGAGTGCTTCAAAAAAACGGGGAATCGCAGACGCGAAAAAACGTGTGACTACTCCAGCCAAACGAACAACACCGCCGCCTTTAGATGATAAAATAGCATCACCAATTGCAGGCACGATGGTTCCCGAAAACCAGGGTAGCGTACAAATAAGCGATACAGGCGCCAACATGGCACTCGCTACAACGTCCCTTGACTCAGTACTGGCAACGCAGATTCTGCTGGGGTTGGAAAAAATCAATGAAAGCATACAGCTATTTCAACAAACATTGACGACCACGATCCTGGCACAACATGCCACAATCAACGCCATGCCTTCTACATCAAAACTGACACCCGACCCGAACAATACGATGCCGTCAGTGCAAATTAACCTAGCAGAAACAGTGCCGATTCCACCACAGAAGATGTCACCGGGTGGAGATTTTGCACATAAACCACATTCGGTTGTGTTTGATGCACCCAGATTTGAAGGAAATACGCACAGACAGCTAGGTGATGCTACAACACATGTTTGGTCTCGAATCGCCATGCCGACAATTTCCAAGGTGCACACAAAATATTCCTTCACTCGACTCGAAGCATGGATGGATGGCAATCATATTTGCACGGATGATCGTCGTTTCGATGTTATAAAAGCTGCTTTAGAACCAGACCCCGCAATGTTGGTAGATTGCGTATTTCAAAATCCGCCATCTTGTCAAAAATACGAAACTGTCAAGCGAATGATTTTAAACGCCTACGATGTTTCACATCACAGCAAAGTACGTCACTTACTTGAGAATGTGCATTTGAACGGCCGAAAAGCAACAATTATGTTAGCTGAGATGCGTTTCCTGTACGATGGCCCGGATAATGACATAAAGTCAATATTTCTCGCCCGGTTGGATTTGTGGACACGTACCATGCTGGAAAGCACCATGCGTAACCGCAGCACACCAATGTCACTATCCGAAATAGCCGAAGAGGCAGACAAACTCATGGAGAGCATTGTGGACAGCCCGCAAAGTAACATTGGTGCCATAGCAACGCAAAACAACGATATTCGAGCCGCTATCGATCAACTGACCCGCGAAGTGGCTGAAATGCGTTCCTGGCACACGAAAGGACCTAGCCGATCTCCGAGTCGTAGCCGCCACCCAAGCAGCGCTCATACGCACTACGCCTCCAGGAATTATTCATCGACGCCAGACGATAAGAAGAAAATATGCCATTACCATGAAAAGTTTGGAAAAGGCCAACACAGGAACAAAAAGTGTTACCCTAATTGTAAACTTTTCAAGGAATGGCAGATCGCTCGTAAGCAGCTTCAAGACCGCTTTTCAAAAAACTAATGAACGCTGATTCACACGCTGGCGCTCATATTTCTGTGAATCAGCTACAATTAAGGGAATCAATGCTGCCAACAATGACACAATCTTTATCTACACAGGACAACGAAAAGGAAAAACCTACTAAGAGCGAAAGTGATTTGATCCCAACGCAACGTTTCACTCGCTTATCAATTTACGATTCAAAAAACCGAATCAATTTCATAATTGATACAGGCGCCGAAGTCAGCATTATTCCAAATCGAAACCGAACCCAAATCACACCGCGCAAATTGTATGCGGCCAATGGTGCAGTGATTCAAACATTTGGAACACAACGACTCGAGGTAAATCTTAACCTCCGCCGTGCATTCGACTGGACATTTGTCGTAGCCAACGTCACTGACGCATAAATAGGAGCTGATTTTTTAGCTCATCACAATCTAATGGTCGATATAAAAGGAAAACGAGTGATCGATAACGAAACGTCAATGACAGCTAAAACGAAAATTCATCGTTCTGATCACTATCACAGCCCACCATATTAGCGAGCCGTATGCATCCACCATCAGGAAATACTCAACAATAATTGGACTGGCCGAAAACAAACTCCTTCCGACAACCAGTGGTCTACATCATATAGTCACTGTAGGTCCACCAGTGTTCGCAAAAGCACGGCAGTTGTCACCCGAAAAATTGGAAGCAGCAAAATCCGAGTTCCAGTATTTGCTGCGAGCAGGCATCGTTCGTCCATCAACATTACCATGGGCATCACCATTGCATATGGTCAAAAAACCAAATGGATCTTGGCGACCATGTGGAGATTACCGGTCTCTCAACGCCATTACTGTGAAAGATCGATATCCTCTGCCATTCATATCCGATATCGCTGGATTCCTAAATGGACGTAAGATCTTTAGCAAAATAGATCTACAGCGAGCTTACAACCACGTTCCTGTCAATCCAGATGACATCCCAAAAACTGCCATCATCACACCATTTGGGTTGTTTGAATACCTTCGTATGCCTTTCGGGCTCTGCAACGCTGCCCAGACCATGCAAAGGTTAATAAACACGGTATTCATTGGAAAAGACTACGTTTTTCCATACGTTGATGACATCCTTATTGCGTCTGAAAACGAACGAATGCACGAACAGCACGTCCAGGCCGTATTCGAATTACTTGCTGATAATAACCTTACCAAAAACATCGACAAATGTGAGTTTAATAAAGTCGAGCTGGAATTTTTGGGACATCGAATAACCCCACAAGGTTACCAACCACTTCCCATCAAGACGGATGCTGTATTAAAGATTTCTCGACCGAAAATAGTCAAAGAACTTAAAAGTTTTTTATCGACTATCAATTTTTATCGTCGTTTTCTGCCACACGCCGCACACCTGCAACGAAAACTAATAGCTTTAATTCCTGGCAACAAGAAAAACGATAAAACTCCCATCGAGTGGAATGATGATGCAGTTTCTGCATTTAACGAATGTAAAAAGCAGTTAAATGACGCCACTATACTATTTTACCCGCAAAAGAACGCCAACTTAATCCTACATACAGACGCATCAGACTTCTGTGCCGGAGCCGTTCTACACCAAATAGTGCACAACGAGATTCAACCACTTGGATTTTACAGCAAATCGTTCACACCAACTCAATGCAAGTATAGCGCTTACGATCGCGAGCTCACAGCGATCTTTCAAGCAATACAGCACTTTCGGCCGCTCCTCGAAGGAAGAATATTTACCATATATACTGATCAAAAGCCTTTCACATGGGCATTTAAACCAAAGAAGATATCAGTTCCAGACAAAAAAGAAAATCCACGACGTATACGACAGTTGGATTTTATAAGTCAGTTCTCCACAGACATACGTCACGTAACAGGGTCTGAAAACATTATTGCAGACATTTTATCGCGTATTGCATCAATCGGACACGGAACTGTAAATTTTCAAGAACTGGCGGACTTCCAAGCAACTGATACGGAATTACGTTCAATCCTGAAATCTCGGAACACTGCATTAAATCTCTTGAAGCTCTTCGAAAGAAAGTCGCAATGCAGCTTCATAATCTGGCTCACACTGGAGTCAGAGCTACAAACAAATTAGTTCGCAGTAGATTTGTTTGGCCGTCGATGGGTACTGATTAGGGCATGCAATCCCGAGATTTCGGGATCTCGGGATCCCGAGCCATTTTGGACATTTTCGGGATCCCGAATTTTTTATCGGGACTCCCGAGATTTCGGGATTGATAAAATTCAACCCATTTTGGGAATTAGAAAGCAGACCTTAATACTAAAAGACATATTGTTATATGAAAACCGAAGCGGAAGCCAGTTGTAATAATGAATTACAGCTGGCGTATGATTACATGCTTAATATTCCACCAAAAAGTGTACCCGAAATATCTTTTCCAGCAGCTGGATATATGTGCAGCTAAATCAGGTCTAGTTTAAATTTTGAAACTCTTGACGAATTACGTTTATTAAGAGCATACTTTCAAAACGAATCAGCAGTTTAAACCAATCGATATTATTACTTATCACTTGTTTCACTGAAAAGCAATATTATTTTGTAATTAATATGTAAACAATTAAAAAGAATAATGTATTTTTATTATATTATCGTAACATCCGTTATGCTGATTAAATTTCAATTCGTTTTTAATTAATTTTATAACTAACTATCATGACCAAATAAAGAGCTTTATGGGACAAGAAGATAAGATCAAATTAGATCATAAGATTAATTTAGATGCAATTATAGATTAACGTCTTACTTGCTAGTACCAATGTACATATGTGCATAAATTTAACATTATAATGAACTTAGCTTCCGGTTTTATGTATATATAATTGAAATAAAGTTTTAATTGAGTACGAATAAGCCAATATATCTGTTTGATTTCCCTTAATATAGTTTTTTTATAAAATCCCGAAATCTCGGAATTATCTCGGGATCCCGAAAATTCTAATCCCGAATTTCGGGATCGCAATTTCAATCTCGGGATTAATGCCCTAGTACTGATATTAAACGTATGATTAAAACATGTTTACCTTTCCAAACTTCAAAAATTGAACGCCACACACGATCGCCGCTTGGAAATTATCCTATGCCCGATAAACGTTTTGAGCACCTGAATGTTGATTTAGTCAAATTGCCGATCTATTGATTGCCTCACTATTGGCGTAAACTGTGTGGTGTCGGTATTCATTCAGTAAACGTGTGTGCCTCGTCCGCTTTACTGATTCGTTGAAGGTCATCATATTGGACAGAAACACAACATTGATCAAGCCCCTAATAACATCAACAGTGAAACAGGAGCATATGACTATCCTCCGCAAAGATAAACTTGATAGATTTAAAAGATTTGGCCTGCATCTGTATGAAGGTAAATTATTAAATTCGTAAGAATTATACAGATCTCTCAGCGCAAATAGCAAGAACTACTTCTGTACTGATTCGAGCCAATCGCTATAGACATCAAACGTAGGGTGCCAAACATTACATGCATATTTGAGCAATGGTTGAACTAGAGCTATGTATAAAGACTTCCAAGCTGCTTATTAGCCTTGCTTAAGACTTTGTCATAGTGTAAATTAAAACACAGCTTTTTATCCAAAGTAACCCCGAGGTCGATGACATTGTCAACATTATTGATTGCAACATTATTGAATCGGTAATCAAAATTTATATTACTGGTTTTGCGGGAAAAGCTAATGACTTGACATTTACTGACATTAATGTCGAGATTATTTTGTTCGCACCACTGCTCAAGAAAAAGCAGTTTCGATGGAAGGAAAACTGAGTCTGATTTCAGTTTAATTGTATGGTACATTTTCAGATCATCTGCATAAAAAATGTGAGGGATGTCAGACAAAACTTCAGATATATCCGATAGGAAAATATTGAATAAAACAGGTCCCAGGTGACTACTTTGTGGTACACATGATAAAACTTCGATTTTCTAGATAGAATACCCTGAAACTTAACGCACTGCGTCTTATTTCCAATATAAGAGTCTAACCAGTTTAATAAGAGACCCGAGATACCAAATTTCGGGAGCCCTGCTGAAGTCTGTGTAGATGGTATCAATTTGATGCCCTTTTTCCATGCCACAAAGAACATCTGAAACGAGAATCACGAGGTTGGTAGAAATTGACCTGCCTTTTCTAAAACCATGTTGTTGTTCGTTCAGAAGAGGTTCTATTCGAGTAGTGAGCTTATCACAGAAAATTTTTTCAAATAGTTTAGGCAATGCTGATAGTATAGCAATACCTCTGTAATTTTCAATTGACCGCATATCACCACATTTTAAAATGGAAGTCAGATGGGATGCTTTCCAGAAGCAGGGAAAAACCCGCCAAGAAAGTTTATTGAAAATTAAATACACGGGCAAGATGAGCGATTCCATGCATTCGAGTATGAAACTATTAGGTAGGAAATCAGGACCAGGTCTCTAGTTGACATTAAGATCTTTGATGGCCTTTGCAATCTCCTCTTTAGTAAAATACATTTCAAAGATGATATTTGGTGAGAATGTTTGAGAGAAAAGAATGTTAGATATGCTTGTTCATGAACAAAATACTTCCTGGAAATACTTCCATAAACTTTATGTTGGCTTGACGAACAAAAATTCTTTTTGTACACCAAAGTAGGGTAGCCCAATGTTTTCCGTTTGGTGTACACGAAATCAAAAAACTTTCTAGGATCATGAATTATATTTTTGCCCATGATATTAGCATAGCGCTCATACGCTTCACGGGTTTTCGTCAGGAATTCTCGAGCTAATTCATTATATTTATCCTTGATATCATCTCTGACCAGGTCTCTCTTCAGTGCTGGTTTTAATTACTTTATAAAGATTATTTCTTTGATTCCGCAAATATCTTAGATTGTTACTAAGCCATGGCTCAGATATTTTGTCTTTTCTCTTAATTTTTGAGGTGAACTTTTCAACGGCGTCAAAAACCAACTCATAGGTTAATGATACAGTATCATCCAATTCTAGCGATGAAAAATTACTAGCCCAGTCAATTCTGAGAAGATAATCCGTAATGCTTTTATAATCAGCATTGCAAAAGTCATATACAATAGAGTTATTGTAAGATATGGAAGTAAACATATCAATGTAGATAGCAACTCAACTCTGATCACAGAGTGGCTAACTGTGTGTTTTTATTGAAGTAGCTTCTTTTCTAACTTAATTTATATTTTTTTTAGCCATTCAAATTATTGCTTTCATTTTATTATTTCCACTTTTTACAAGGCTCTGCGTGTTTTATTGTATTGTGCTTAATATAACGTAGATTTTAATTTTTGTTCTGTGTATTTTTTTCTTAATAATTTTTTTTTATTTTAAATATTATTTATGCAAGAGCAATAATCGATTGAACATGAATTTGTTTCTTAACACTGTTAGTTTTTACATGGTATGAAATTTGTTGGAATTGTAATGAACTGGAATCATTTCTTTTTTCTACTTGTAAACTTGAAATGAAAAATTGTTTTCAACTCCTCTCCCAATAAAAGGTACATTACCTTAAAAGGAAGTAGTGTATTAAAATTGAATTGTTAATTTGTAATATACCTACTGTCAAAATATGAAAAAACACTATATATATAATAAATAATTTTCAAGCCTTACTTTCTCCTTTATTTAATTTACTCTTAAAATTATTGTCCTTGATCAACTACCGTATCTGAGGTCCTAAAAAAACCATATCTTTAATTTTGCATCTGTAATTTTTAGGAACTTTTTTTCAAGACATCGATAAGTATGGTTATAAAGCTATGCTCTGTTGAACTAACGATGGATCAAGTATGTTTTCTAATTCTGGAGTGAAACTCCTCTTTGGTGGCCAAACTTTTCTGACGTAATTATTTTCTTTAGCGCAATTATTCTAAGTGTACAAAAACCAACAGCATTTAGTGTAATCTTGTTGCACACCGAAATGTATAGCAATAGCTTTAAAATCTTTGCCGATCTTGCAAAAAAATTTTCATACTAAATTTTCTTAAATACAACCCCCAGATTTGCATACCTGTCTTTCAAGGAAACTGCGTAACCAACAGAAATGGAAGAGTATTTATAACCGTTATGTAACAATACTGCTTTTAGAATACTTTTAGACGAATCTATGAATAACTTATTTGTTTTCCAATTCCAAAAACTTTCAATTTTGAAGTGGTCAGTAACAGTGAGCCAGCTGTGGCTGGCACCTTAAGTGCTAATTGCTTTGCGCCATTGAGCCAACTAATGGACCTGGAAGAGCCGAAAGCCTCCAAGTCGAATATTAGCAAAATGCCTCCTATTACCATAGTGGGTATGACACGACAAGGTATTGAAAACATTTTAAAATCTCTTTCGGTGCAAGAATACACCTTGAAGTTCACAAGCATCGGAAGAAAACTCAGCGCTTTGAACGAAGAAACATTTTTAATTACTCGTGAACATCTTACCGACAATGACATCAAGTTCTTCACTCATGAATTTTTCAAATCGTAATAACCGGTCTTGCTACAGTTCCTAATCAAACCGTTGCATATGAGAAGTAAAGCAGATCTCCTGGGTACAGTTATTAGGCGACATACATATTGTCACTTATGCGCAGATCTGCAAAGTTAAATGATCTGCAAAAATAAGTGAGATATTTATTTCGCTGTTCGGTGACATTCAGTCACTACAAAAGGAAGAAAAACGGCCCCATTCACTGCTTCAATTGCCAAGCTTTATTAACGGCTACAACCTAAAATCAATTTGCAATTTGTGTGCAGGACATCACAAAACGACTGATTGCCCATCTCGGGATGAACCAAGTGCCAAAATTAAGTGTGCCAACTGCTCTTAACCAAATACCTACAGTTTTTCTGAGCGTCCCAGCAGAAGCAAATACGTTAATTCGGAATCCTGCATTCGATCGACAAACACAAAAAAAAACTTATTCATATCATGAGTCCAAACATACTCAGCCCAACAATGTTTCCACCACTAAGGTATCGTTCTAACGTGGAACCTAGTCTCGCTCCAGTGGCACCTACTGCAAAAGCAATATTCGCTAATATTCTCCGAAAAGCAACCGCATAAGTCTCCCAAGCAGGAAACGAACTACTTACTTACTATGGCTGAAGTTCTTGCGCTAACAAACGAGCTCCTCACAAAATTAAGTAGCTGTAAGTCAAAAGAAGACCAATTCTTCGTTATAGTGGAGCTAGTTAGTAAGTACGTTTATATAAACTACAAATAATCTAGCAATGCAAATTTGTTTTTGGAATATTCTGTGCATCAAATACTTGAATTTTTCTCCTTCTTAAAAGTTCACAATGTCGACTGTGCTATTGTTGCCGAAATCTGGTTGAAGCAGAGTAATTCTTTCTACGATTCACAGTATGTTGTTTACAGAACAGATAGATCAGAAAAAAGACGACGTGGAGTTGCATTATTGTTCAAAAAAAAAAAATATTTCTCATAGCAAAATAGCACCAGTAAAATATAGCATATTCGAAACAGTCCAGATAAATGTACAGGCTAGAAATATCAGTTTTATGTTGACAGGTGCATATTTCCCCGGTGGCGATTGTGCCCAAAAGAAGGAGACTCTTTTTAAATAATATCGATCTATTCAATCGGCTACCAGATAACTTCATAATGTCCGGAGACTTTAACTGCAGGCAACCCGATTGGAATTGTTTGAGGCAAAATCGCTGGGGCTCCTTATTACACAACAAATTAATCATAAGTCATTTTGAAATTATGTTTACTCCAACTGGAACATACTTTTCGAAATCAACAAAAAGACAATCCTCTACTCTAGAATAGTTTTGACCAATTATGGACAGCACTTAACAACACCTTTCACTTTAACAGCTTTACCGTCTGACCATCTGCCAGTTATATTCAGCATCAAAAACCAACCTGCAAATAAACCCGCTCTACAAAATTATTTGCTTCGAAAGGCAAACTGGGCTCGCTTTTTACGTATTACAAAGTACCTTACAAGTGAAATTCATTCTCTTTCTGATATTACTACAAGCCATGTAATTGACCCCTATGTAAACAAATTTCATAAAATACCTGCCGAAGCCGCTGAGCAATCAACTCCCAATACTACAACTAACAGATTTGATCGCCTAACACTTACTCCCGACATTAAAGCTCTATCTCCAAACAAAATACGTTTCGTCGATTTTGGCAGAGAACCAGACAAATAATGTATAAAAGATAATTAAGTCGACTGAAGAGCATAATAACTTAGGAGATATATGAGCTCCGAACAGAGAGATTTAAGGAAATGAAATAAACGTTTACATATACGAAATTTAATGAAGCAATTTGACTACAAAGGTAAAATCTATATTTAGAGCAAATCGCGAGCATTACTACCTCAGATATTCCCTTTGGTGTCTCCGATACACGATCTGGTTATAACGTGTCAAATTGCCTACCATCTCTTTCGCTATCTTCCTGTTCGCGAAGTAAAAGTCTGTCAAATTTGCCCATAGTGCCCATAGTTTTCCTTCATTACTACTAACGCCCTCATTCAGGCAAATTGCTTCACTTCTCACTGCTGTTTTCATATCCTTATATCTCTCTCTTCAGAGTCTATGAGCTAAAAAATAAAGTTTGAAATGAAAATCTCTCTCATCGCGCAATATAAGTTCCACATCATTTTGGAACATTTCGAAAGCTTTAAAAACCGAAACAACTGTATCACTACCATCTAAATAAACCAAGAAACTTTTACAGCGAACAATGACGCTTTTTACACGACGTCCCAAATCGGGATTTAGAGTATACCCGAATTTGTGAGCTTTCGGCCGATTTCCATATTTGTGTGCGCAGACTGTGCACATGCAGGGAAGCTCCTCATGAGCTTGATTTGCGAATACCGGTTTTGTACTAAGTGTTTCTATGTACTACTGTGATCAAAAAGTAAGGTGAATTTGTTTATAAAATGTAAATTCTTTATTTATTCTTCCAAATCAATTTCATCCCCTTCAAAGTAATCCCTGTCCGATAAAACGCACTTTTGCCAACGCTTTTTCCAGTCCTCGAAACAGTCGGAATAGTCTTTTTCTGGTATGGACTTCAAGACCTTCATCGATTCGGTTTTTATCTCCTCAATCCTGCCAAAACGGCGTCTCCGCATTGGTTTTTTGAATTTGCTTAATAGCCAGACGTCGCACGAAGCCAAATCAGGCAAATATGGTGGTTGTGGAACGATGTGAGTCGAGTTTTTGGCAAAAAAGTCGCGAAGAACCAATGCAGTATGACATGGTGCATTATCGTGATGAAGGAACCAAAAGTTGTTCGCCCATAATTCCGGCCGTTTCAGACGAATAGCTTCACGCAAATGACGCATAACGCTCAAATAATATTTTTTGTTGACAGTTTGGCCCGGCGGAAGGAATTCATAGAGCACCACACCACGATAATCAAAGAAAACTGTCAACATGACCTTGATTTTCGATCGGCTCTGCCGTGGTCTTATCGGTCTTGCTTCACCTTTTGCACGATATTCGCTGGATTGGTCGGTGGTATCAGGGTCGTATGCATAAATCCAAGTCTCGTCTCCAGTAATGATGCATTTTAAGTGGTCCTGATAGTCAGACACCAAAGTTTCACACATATCAACGCGACGTTTTTTTCCCAAAAAATTGAGCGATTTTGGCACCAATCGAGACTGGACGCGTTTGAGACACAAAACATCCTTCAAAATGGTTTGGGCTGAGCTAAATGATATTCCAACACTATCAGCGAGGTCTCTTAATGTCAATCGACGATTTTCAAGCACCAAATCTTTGATTTTTTGGACGTGATCCTCGTCGGTAGACGTTGATGGTCGCCCAGAGCGCGGTTCGTCTTCAACGCGTTCTCGGCCCACTTTGAGGTCGTTGTACCACTTATAAACGTTTTTTTGTGCCATAATTTGATCACCAAAGGCCTTTCGCAACATTTTCAACGTGTCCACATAAGAATATTCGTTCCGCAAACAAAATTTGATGCAAGTTCTTTGCTCAACAAAATTACCCATTGAAAAATCGAAAAATGCACTTTTGGTTGTTTACAAAAACACGTTTAACTCGGAGATAATGAAACATTTTGACAAACAGACGCTTGGCAAATGTTAAAGACAGCCCTACCAACATATGAAAATAAATTTACCTGCCTTCCTAATGCCCGGGAGTTTTAAATGACAATTTCACCTTACTTTTTGATCACAGTAGTATGTGTGCTGGATAAAATTGTATGAATACACGAGATTCGGATTAATATTGGTTTAAAATCCCGATTTCGTGTAACCATACAAATTTGTTCAGCGGTCAGGCTAAGAAACACAAAGATTGTGATTTGTTTTCAAAAGTGCGTGTCCAAAGGGGAAATTTTCAATATCGTTGCTCACCCCTGCAAAATGAACACCAATTATTAGAAGCCGCTAGAGGAAATCTTCCTGCATGTAGATGATATATGAACAGCGCCCGTCAGAATCCGCCATATTGGAAAGCTGACCACACGTACGTGCTGACACAAAGCGAGCAGCGTTCGTCAGGCGGCCATATCGGAAACCTCCTTGCACTAACAGCAGTAGTCAGAAGCTGCCATATTGAAAACCTCCGTATGTTTTAAATTTGCAAATTTGCAAAAGAACTTACACAGAACTATCGTGTACACACAAATACAATGATGTTTAGCAAAAACTCGACGAATCGGGTGAATTCCAAATCCCTATTTAGGACGTCGTGCAAAAAGGCTCAATGAGAGAGCGAAAGCTTTTGGTTATCATTTTCCAGGCAACATTTAGAGACTATTAACATGAGTGACCATGAAACAGAACAAATAGTTACTTCCACAGTCGAGAAAATCAAACAAAGATTCTTCAACTGATCCTCCTTTATCACACTTAAAACTATTCTTTTAGTCATCAAGTCATTTAAAAATAAAAAGTTCACAGGACCGGACAAAATACCCACATGTTTCCTCAAAAATATGTTCAAAAAAGCTGCAATATACAGACAAACGTTTGTCGCATTTTCCCAACATACCAACATGCATCTTTAATATGTATATATTCATTAACCAGGTAAAGCGAAGTCGGAACAAAGTAGCTACATAGCGACAAGCATTCTCAGTACTGTAGGCAAAGTATTTGAAAAAGTGATAAAAGAGCGCCTTACTAATTTCATTACCGAAAATAGCATACTGCTAGATGAACAATTCGGTTTCAGGAAGCACCGTAGTATTGTCCATCCAATAGTGCGGATCAAAAACGTTGAACAATCGAATTTCAGGACTAGAAACTTAGCAGGAATGTGTATTTTCGACATTGAAAAAGCCTTTGACTCTATCTGGCACAATGGATTGGTGTACAAAATGCATAGTCTTGGGTTTCCCATGTATGTTTTCAAATTAATATTTGACTTTCTTTCAAATAAACGGGTCTATATCTGAGAAATGTGCTATTTAGGCAGGGGTGCCACAAGGGTTAGTCATCAGCCCCACACTTTACAATATTTTCATAAGTGATATTCCGAAGGTCACAATCTATGATATTGGTCTTTTCGTTGACGATCACCGAATGATTTAATTTACTAATAAAATACTTCTCCAAATGGAAAATACGCGCAAACGCAAACAAAACGGAAGCGGTATTTTTCATTTCATTTCATTTCATTTCATATTTTTCCGCAAATCAGAGCTATTGCCATCCACTCCTTTAATACTTAATAACTGCAGAAAAGAATGGAATACTGGTTCTGGAAATAAAAAATACTACTTTCCAATCTAACATCGAGATATCAGTAAAAAAATGCGATATGCTCATGAAAATTCGCTATCCTCTAGTTCATAGAAAATCAAAAATGTCATCGGAAAATAAGCTTTTGATTTATAAGGCTAGTTTTTAGCCTGTACTTTTGTACGGAACAGCAACATGGTGCTTCTGTGCTAAAACGCACAAGAAAAACTTCAAACAAAGCAGAACAAATTTTTTTAAATGATGCTATATCTACCGTTTTTTCATTTTTATGTCTGATCTACACTGTTTTTCAAAAATCAAGCTGTCGAGTAACATCAAAAGAAACATTTAAAAACACTTGCCGATTGGTTCAGCACCCTCTTATATCCAACCTACAGTGGACATAATACCTTCCTTTGACTATGCTTTCGGAACTATCTAGAATTCCGCGCATTTGCTCAGACATCCTTTAGTTAAGTTAGTTAAGTTGGTTTAAGTTTTTTATAAAAAAATGTAGTATATATATATATATATATATATATATATATATATATATATATATATAATATATATATATATATATATATATATATATATATATATATATATATATATATATATATAATATATATATATATATATATATATATATATATATATATATATATATATAGTATGGTTATACATTTATGGTTCAAAGTATTGTCCATCACTGGCCACTGGTTATACATTTATGGTTCAAAGTATTGTCCATCACTGGCCACTACTTTCCCCCATCTTTCGGGCAGCATACGAATCCCGCGTTGAAAAAACTGGTCATCTTTTGAATCGATCCACGAATCGATCCAATTTTTTACTTCTTCATAAGACCGGAAGTGCTGGTCAGCCAGGCCGAGTGCCATTGATCGAAACAAGTGATAGTCCGAGGGAGCAACGTCTGGAGAATATGACGGGTGGGGTAGGACTTCCCATTTCAAAGTTTTCACCACTGTCGCAACATGGGGTCGAGCATTGTCATGCTGTAAAATCACTTTATCATGTCTCTCATTGTATTGCGGCCGTTTGTCTTTCAATGCTCGGCTCAAGCGCATTAATTGCGTTCGATAACGATCGCTTGTGATTGTTTCAGTCAGTTTTAACAGCTCATAATACACTACGCCGAGCTGATCCCACCAAATACTGACCATGATCTTGGAACCGTGAATATTCGGTTTGGCCGGCGACGTGGAAGCATGGCCGGGATATCCTTATGATTTTCTGCGCTTGGGATTATTGTAATGAACCCATTTTTCGTCCCCAGTCACAATGCGATGCAGAAATCTTTTCCGTCTTTGCCTTGCAAGCAGCTGTTCACAAACACACAAACGCCGTTCAACATCTCTCGGCTTTAACTCGTACGGCACCCAACTTCCTTGTTTCTGAATCATTCCCATGACTTTCAGGCGTTTTGAAATGGCTTGTTGCGTCACTCCCAATGATCCTGCCAATTTTTGTTGCTTTTGACACGAGTCTTGATCAAATCATGCCTCCAATTCTGCATCTTCGAAAACCTTCTCTCTTTCACCGCCACGCTGGTCTTCTACGTTAAAATCGCCGTTCTTGAAGCGTTAAAACCACTTTGGGCACGTTCTTTCACTAATAGCTGCCTCACCATAGGTATGTGAGAGCATTCGATGAGCCTCAGCCGCAGATTTCTTCATATTAAAGAAGAAAGTTAAAACCTCCCGCAAATGACGAGAATTTGGCTCGTAAGCTGACATGTTTAATCGAGAATAACTTTATGATGCACACACAAATTGACTAATATTTCGATGAAGTTATGTTTACAAATACCTAAGCTTATTGTATGACATTTATGATCTATTTATTTCAACTACCACTTACCGCTGCAGCCATCTATTGCATATATAGTACATATGTTATAGATACATATGTATATAGTACATATGTTAAAATGTAGATTGAACCTGTATGCTTATTAGGGCAGCATACATCTCCAAGCTTGTGGGTGGTGATTAATACCAAAAGTTTCATATAGTGCATCGATGTTGCTACAATAAACGAAATCGCCATTAAAACTGCAGAAGATCACTGTGGCTGTTTTGAAAAACAGTAACCTTTGTGTCTTTTGCCAAGAGATTCCATTGATTAAGACGCAAGCCAAAAAGTTCTGCATGTGCTTTTGATAGATTTAAGTCTCTAGTCAAGCCATTTAATTCAGAGTTCATGATTACACGAGGTTCAGATGAATTGGGAAGAATGAAATCCTGAGCTGTGTTGTACATGTTTCAATAGCACACCATGAGCATACCCCTAAAAATCTAGCTAAGTTAGCTGTGAAACGTATATTATATATAAGTATTTACTGTGTGCTTTTTGATATTACAACCATTATCATTGGGCAAAAATCTTATTAACCAGTGGTATTTTAAAGATCTTGATAAATTCAATTCACTTGTGAATGAATAATTCTCAAACATTATTAATACTAATTAGCACCAACACTATATTTTAGAACCACCAAGCAAATGCACCAGCTAATCGCAACGGACCTCGTCTTAAAATGCCTCCACCAAATCGATTGGCCACAGCTGCTCCATCGTACAAACGAGCTGCGGTGCCTCCGCTAATGACTCAAGCTGTGGTATCTCCCCACATGACGCAAGCGATGTCGTTACCTCTGGGCGTTCCACCATTCAAACCGATCCCGATGAAGGATAAGAGAACGGAAGATCCGCGACCATTCCAGTCACCCGTTCCTAGGCCACAGGTATTACTTATAATAAAATTATATTACTTTTATCACATTGTTTGTATTTCAGAATTTATCGTACATTCAGACGATTCCAAGAAAAGAAATCTCGCAGAACCTAATTAGCCACCAGAGTCCTAACATTCAAATGTCACCTGTATACCGTCCAGAATCTTCTGTTGTACAGAGGATTTCAACGGGTCAAATCGTAGAAGTAGACAACCACCATCCGATGCTCGACGAGGATCTGCCGAAGGTTGACTTAATGGGGCACACTGAAGAAGAATTGGCTGAAGCTGCCAATGTGAGTGTGGAAGCAATTAGACATGCCATTTACATGCGACAACAACAGCTGCTCGCTGAACGTCAAAAGAATGAAATTTTAAGAAATCAAATAATGCAGGAAATGATGGCAACCACAACAACAACAACAACGACAACAACTACTACACCTGCGCCAACCACAACGACAATGGTGATGCCTACAAAAAGCGTCACAATGCGGCCGTTTGTATCAGGGCAGAAGGTAATTTTCTTTTAATGCTTAGCTGATATTAATTTTCATTTTCTTGGTTTTCGAATTGAGCTGTGTATTATACAGTTTTTCCACACTGCATTCTAACTTGATGAGAAAGTGTGCAAGACAAATTCATATTCTATCTCGTCTTATTTAATTTTTTCCTAGTCAATTTCATAATTTTTGTTGATTATGACTTAGAAAATGTAAAAGCCCGAACTAATTTTGGTGTTTTTTATTTGAAATTTTCAATGGACTATATAAATGCAAAATTTAATCAAAGATATTTGAGTAAGATGGCCCTTGATGATGCTTTAATAATACTAGAATGCTGATATTAATTTTTTTGGCGATGCACTGCTTTTACTGCTTTCGACTCTCAGAATGAACTACCGTCTACTAGAGCACCTCCTTATTTCATCAGAAATTTTCTTCTATTCTTACACTACTTCGTCTCTATTTATGTCTTCCTTGATCAGAATTGGCTTTCTTAGGCCAATTTAGTACTAACTCTGGCAAAAAAATATTGTAAAAAAGTGTGTTGTACGTCGTTATCGAGCTTATGAGAGTAGAAGCACTCATTGGATGTTTTTATGCCTATTTTCTTCAAAAAAGGTCGAAAAATATCAAAAAATTTTACTGAGAAAAGCCTTGATTCGCCGTCAATTTCCTTCTTTACTTGTGGCGCTAAGAGTTTTGTCAGTTTAAGCATTATAGCTTGCCTTTCCTATAGGTCAACCGTTTCGCAATTGATCTTTTATTTCCTGGGGAGTACCCTTCTTTGTTCGTTAGCTAGATGATTGTTGGGGTAACTCAAGCGGTAACACAAGCAATTAATCCTGAGAGCGTACAGTAATGTCACTCTAAGTGTTCTTTTTTTTTATTTGGACTAGTTTTTGATGCTACATCTGCTACAATGAATCACTCCAGACTAGACTGTATACACAAACGGTTTTTGCTTGAGCTGGGACTACTCACATTAGCCATAAGTCTCTTCAAAACCATGTCACCTGCATCTGGATTGACGTCGGTAACGATCCATAGTGATAGTTTCAGACGGTTTGACAGCCACAAAATACATCATTTTTTTGATCCGGCAAATACACAACATTTTTTTTTGAACCATTGGTATTTCGTTTAGGCACCGAAAGTGTACTTCATGAGGTTACCATAGTAAAACCCATTTCTTATATTTTAATTCACGGATCAACTTTTCCCTTATAAGCTAGATATATTTTAATTTCTTGACAGATATTGATATTTCGAGGGTGATCTGCTATCTTTTTAGTGTCCATCGGTTTTATTTTCATCTACCCAAAGTATCTTACTTATAATGGTTACTTCAAAAGTATTGATTTTGGCTAATAACCTATAAGTCATCTACTAATTACTCACTTAAGTACATTTGAACTATATACAGTAATTAAATTTTTCTTTAAATTTTGCTGTTTTTTCCATAAAATATCTGTTCAAATCAATCTGAACAATGGTGATACACAGTTGCCCTGGTCAGTGTTTAGTCGTTTATTCTTCGGGGTTTTTCTGGCTCTCGTACGCATCTAGTTTTCGCACCTTTTTTACGTATTTGATCACCTCCTCGTTGTCCCATGTAATGTTCTGCTCCTGCTCCAGCATGCTTTCCGTAACTGCTGATCGTACTAACACTGTGATTTTTTCCTCGCTCAGGCTGCTTCTCGCTTATATTCCGTTAACCTAACACCAATCAATTATTTTTTTGACCTATGTATACTTTGTCGCATTCTGGTCAAGGATTTATTTATTTTCCACATTTTTCTTCTTTGTCCCTTACGTGATATATTAGTTTTACTAATTTATTTATATATTAATTTTTTGCCCCACTAGCGGGAACCGCCTTATTATCAAGGCGTTCAAGAATTGCTCGAACTTTTTTGAAAATCGGCGAAAAAATTATTCGTACCTTAACTTTGTATTTTGTGCTTCTTTTTGGTAAGATTTCCAATTATTTTTCCGCCAAATTTATTTCTTGCGATATCTTCAATATATTTAACTTATGAGTTAAAACTTTCCTGATCAATAGTCACTGTTAAAAGCCGGTGAATTATCGAGTTGTAAAGTGCAATATTGTGAGAATGTCAATGATCAGACGTAGATGGTGTTGTTCTCTGGGTCGGTGTGGGCTTTCAGTAGATATTAAACCCAAGAAGAGCTACTTTTATGATGGTCATCAAATCCAAGATGTATATTTTTTCGTTGTTTTAGACTTGCACTGAGAATTGTATTTTCTTATGTGCTTGGTTCAGTTTCTCCAGAGTTTCTGTCCAAACGTCTGTTTTACAATGTCCAGCATGTCGTCTACATATCTCATCCATACACGAGAAAGCGAACCTTCTTCATAAAGGATTTCACATGGCGACAACTTTAATAACTTTAAAGTACTTCACCCTGAAGGTAAAGTAGCTTTCACTAATACAAACCGAGGCAAGTTTCAAATAGACTTTAGCCTTCTTTCTCACCTCCAGTGAGCTATTTTTCTCTAATAGCCAGTTCTGAAACAACGCGAGTGCTCGTTTGACCGGCAGGCTTGGGAACAGAGCTTCAACATCAAATGATGCAACTATCTCATCTTCCTTTATTGCTGCCATTCTTCCAAGCCGTTCGAACACCTTGTTTCAATTTTTGATTGTACTATCACTAATTTCCCCTAAGGTCTTACATTCCTCTACAATCCATTTCGCGAAACTCCTTTTTGTGACCATTGACAATCCGGTACAGTGACCATTGACAATCCGGTACAGGAAACTCTCTTTTGGTACATACCAAAGGCCTTTCAATGTTTCTCTTTGGTGATTTTTTAAGCATTTGGTATGAAGCTTCACCAAGTAATTCTATCAGTTCTTTTATTCTTCTAGAAATTCTTTTAAGCCTTCTTCTCGTTCTTTGTTGGCTACGTCCAAATTACAATTTTTCAATTGCCGAAAACATTGTTTACTGGTTTTACTTGAACAAGCATTATCATTATATAAACTTCCAAACCAATAAAACCTTTTTTTGTCCATAAGAACACAGTGCAGCCGAGCCCTCTAAAAATGTTCTTTTAGTGGAATAAAAGTTGACTTCTTTGACACAAAATATCAAGCATCTGTTTAACTTTCATTGCGGATCTGCTACTGGGCAGTCATTTTGTGTCCAACATGGAAATAGTACCATAGTGACATTTTTTAGAAAAGGATGGAAACTTATTCCACTGGCTCAAAAGTATGAGCTGAGTGTGATATAAGCAAGAAGCAGTGATGCACAGAGTAGCATCATCAGCCTGTAACATAACAAGTTACAAATATTTTCAGTATTATCATTATTAATATTTATATTACTAATAAAAACAGCAAAACTACACTACATTCACTATATCAAGAGCGGAAGAGGCATGTCATCAATCTAGTCCAGTCGTCCTGCTGGTAACGCTAGACGTAAGAAACGCTTTCAACTTGGCGAGATGAATGGACATTCCCCAGGCCTTTGAGTGGAGATTCCGTATTCCTGACTACTTGCTAGCCATGATGCGGGACTACCCCAGGGACCGATGGTTCCTCATAAGGATGCCTGTCAACTCAGGTGCGGCACAGTGGTCGATTCGCTGTTGACATCTT
The DNA here is from genome assembly GCA_963978885.1 of Nemotelus pantherinus. Lineage (NCBI taxonomy): Eukaryota > Metazoa > Arthropoda > Insecta > Diptera > Stratiomyidae > Nemotelus > Nemotelus pantherinus. The sequence continues at coordinate 75,878,532 of OZ022264.1, read as the reverse complement.
AGCGGTAATCACTTTCAAATTTGCCGAATTCGCTCAAACTCATGGATCGGTTGATGACTAAGCACGGCCTTCAGCTGGTAGTCTTTAAAACAGAAATTGTTGTGCTGATGAAGAGGAGGATACTAACTGCGACACCTATGACAGTTGGCTCCATGGAGGTCCAGACCAGCAAGTCGGTCAGGTATCTGGCAGTGACCCTGGACATCAAGCTGATGTATTGAGATCATATGCGCAGGGCATGTGACAGTGGCAGTCACTTCACTGGGTAAGCTAATGGCCAACGTCGGTGGACCAAGTAAGACGAGACGGAGGCTTCTGATGGTAACGACAGATTCCACTTGCCATATGGAGCTGCTTAAATTTGGGGAGATGCGCTCCGAGCTTAGAAGTTCCGGAAGCGCATTACCAGTGTCCAGCGCAAGGATGAGCTGTGATAGTTTCTGAGGTCCTTGTTTAGCGATAGGTGAGTCAGCACGACCGGGTTGAAGTGGTGCTTAGGCGAGTTCCAACTCTGAACTTCGTGGGCTTGTAGATTATCTTTTTTTAGTGAGTCAAACCTCACATACTCCGTGGTGATAGGTCAGTCGAGAATCATGGTAAGCAGATTCTTTTTTTGGCCATCTATACTAAAGAAAAGAAATACTACACTACAATGATAATTGCACCTTTTTCTAGAGCTGGTGGCAGCAATATATTTGATAGATGCTCCTGTCAGTGCAGGATACCATGTATCACGTTTTGCTTTCCCTGATGTTGACAGGATAAGGAAATATTTCCAAAAACACTCAGTGCCGCACATTGTGTTTTACTTTTACAAAAGTCTTTTCGATGAGGTTTGGTATGGAACTACACAGAATCATGAATGTCAGGCTGCCACTAATGAGCTTTCTATCATTGGTTTTAAATTTTCTACTGCGCTCGATTTTCTTTTAAAGCTCAACTACAAACTGGAAAGCTTTTAGGCGTTGCCATTTCAACTTGGAAATATTACGGCAGAAAAAACACTCTGTTCGGTTAATTTAGTGATATTAAAGTGATAGGAAAGGCTTGAAATATTCCAAGGATGGTTTGTACCTTATAGTTAGACCATGACCTTAAAATTTCAACCCGAACCCTTCAAAGAAAAGCATTTGGGTTTTAGTTTATTCAAGCTATCTGGGGAGCTTATTTGGAGATTAACGGGTAGTTTCATAAGAGGCGTGTTTTCTCGCACATCAGATCATAGGCGGAATAGAGGAGGCAAACACCAGAATTTGGCCCATACTTTCCTTAATTTTCATAGAAGTACTGTGAACTAAAATGATATTTTTTCCAAAGACAAATATGCAATAGAGGGGGTACTGAGCCTCCTTTGGCTCCGTCTGTGCGCACCACTGCTTCAGATCAGATTGACCGATTCACAAAAAAACAATTCGTCCTATGTAGGTTTCTGCATTCACTAAAGTTGCTGCCTTCATTTCAGTGGCTGATTTCATAGTAATTTTTTTTATACAAGTGAATGGTATTAAAGTATTATCATTACTTGTGAAGCTAATCCAGCAGGTATTTGTCTTACTTTGTGTTGAAACTAATTTCAAATTTATGTTTGAATTTGATCGAAATTTCAGTCAGTGAAAGTTCATTTTTTGATGAAACAGCTGGGTAATGGTCGCACTTACAGTTCTGTTGTAGGCCAATGACCTTTTACTCAAACGGTTTTGAGACTTCCCTTTAAGAAAATCATGCTGTTCTTAAATTAGGGAAGATTGTGACCATGGGGATCGAACCTGTCATATTTAATCCGTTTGAGAAGTTTATCAAAGCAAGGTAATAGGAATGTAAGGCTAAAATTAACAATATAAGCATTATCACACCAAGAAATTGGATATTCCATCAAAACCAGAGCAATTTTGAAGACAGAACAATAATTCAGCTTCCAACGGATTATTGCGAACTGAGAAAAAAATAGGACCAAAAAAAGAGAACGTTACACCAGGTAGGTGGTAGCATCTGGATTTAGATGGACGGGTCAAAGACGGACACATGAGTTGGCTCGGGCGTGTTTTATACGGATTTGAGCCTTAAGTTGTGGTGTAGACTGTTGGACCATGCTGCTGTCTTTCAGTCTGAAATATATGCTATACGCATAGTAGTTGAGTCCATTAGCGGAACATCAACCAAACCAACGATGATTTGCGTCGACAGCAGGGCAACCATACTCGCTTTTACGTTCTTTAAAAACTGTTAACGCCTGCAGGAATATGTGTTTGCCAGGACAAGGTGGTGTCAAATGCAACGAAAAAGCCGATGAATTGGCGAGGAAACGTTAAGGAGCTAGTAATAGCCCCTACATCACTGTATCACGGTCAATTCCTGACGCCACTTGCAAACTAGATGCTGCATTATGAGGCAAACTAAAATCCGAATGGCACAACAGGATGAACTGCAGGATGGCCAGGACATAATGACCGTCATCTGATCCAAACAAAAGTAGGAAACTGCTCAAGGTCAACTGAAACTGCTTGAAAGTGACGATCGTCGTGCTCACAGGGCACTGATTTACTGCATCTCATGCGAACAAAATGGGCCTGACATCCAGCAATCAATGCAAGAGGTGCGAGATGGAAGACAGCACCATAGCGCCATCACCACTCCATTACTAACTCTGCGGTTGTCTGTAAACGCCTCAAGATTTTTTTTTCTTACCACTTTCAAGAGTTGGCAGAAGTGACCGTCACGCTGGTCAGCTGATTCAGTTTGACGAGATGGTCACTTGGCAGCTCTAACAAGCCAGCTGGCCCAAACTGGCGGCCTTATGCTAGCCGCGTAGCCGGAAACCCTCTTAACCACCTCACCTAACCTAACCAACCACAGGTAGGTGCCGAGGACTCAGGCCAGAGGAATGAGAAAAAATCACTAACTCCAGGAACATTTTATGTGATTTAGAGAGACTGGTATATCACCAAAAGGGTTTTTGATGATTTTATTGGATGAACGACTCGACGTTATCATAGAACTTACGCGCAGTAAGAATATCAAATCACAAAGTCCTCTATTCGATCAAGTCTACCTTGAAACTCGTCCGCTTGTATTCTCTACGAGCTGTATCTTTTGATTTCACTTAATGTAAAATATTTAAATTCAACCACGACTTATCGAGGCGATAAGCAGGCAAATATCGGTGTCACATGTCAAAAGCGTACGTGACGAAGACGAGTCCTCTGCGTAAGTTTGACATCGGAAAGCTCCAAACGGTGTCAGTAGCAGAAAACTTCTCAAAAACTCTTGACACTAAGCTAACTCCCATCCTACAAAATAACACAGTGAGGCCGGTTGACGAGGTCTGGATGGAGATGAAGACAGCAATCAAAGCCGCTGCAGAACAAGTGGTTGGGTATGAAGCCCGGCGCAAAAGAAACAATTGGTTTGACAACGAATGCCAGGATGCGCTGAACAAGAAAAATCAGGCATATAAACAGTTCCTTGAAAGGAACACCAGGACGAAGAGAGAAAAATATGAAAACCTCCGACGAGTAGCAAATAAGATCATTAGATGTAAGAAACGAAAATATTATGACGAGCAATTAAAGAGCATTGACGAAAATCTGGCGAGCAATAAAACTAGGCAAGCTTACAAAGTAGTAAAATGTTTAAGACACGGATATCAGCCCAAGACGACACTCTGTAAAGACGAAATCGGCAACATCATCGCCAAAGATAGCCAGATTAAGGAGAAGTGGGCCTGCTATTTCAAAGAACTCCTTAATCATGCACATGGCTCAATAATATCAGAGCCGATAGACATCTCTGACGAAGTTCCGATCGCACCTCCAACGCTGGAAGAAGTCAAGTCTGCCATAAAAAGCCAGAAAAACAATAAAGCGCCGGGCATAGACGAGATTCCGGTTGAGCTAATCAAGTACGGTGGAAGCTGCCCTATAAAAGCCATCCAGAAATTGATCCAGCACATCTAGGGTCAAGAAAAAATACCGCAGGAGTTGTGCAGATCCATCATATGCCCTATCCACAAAAAAGAAAACAAACTTCGGTGCGAAAACTACAGAGGCATATCGCTACTTTGAACGCCCTATAAGATAATGACGAAAATATTAAAAAATAAAATAAATGTATACGCAGAAAAGGTCTTTGGGGAGTACCAAGGAGGCTTTAGGTCTGGTAGATCAACTACGGATCAGCTCTTCACAGTCAAACAAGTGCTTGAAAAATGCTGGGAATTTAACATCGACGTCCAGTATTGACAGTATTGACCGAAACATACTGTACAAAATAATGCTATACTTCGGCATCCCGGCAAAACTAGTCCGGCTGACCAAAATGACGATGACGTCGACAGTATCACAAGTCAGAATCAACAACGTTCTGACTGACGCCTTTGACACAAATGTCGGACTAAAGCAAGGAGATGGGTTGGCCCCTCTGCTATTCAGGGGGTACGCTTCTGTATAAGTCGAACCAATTAGTGGCCTACGCGGATGACATTAACATCTTGTCCCGTTCCTTCACATCCGCCAAATAACTTCTGTTGAAACTTGACCAGGAAGCAAAAACAAAACAAAAATCATGACGCAAACAAGAAAGAAGACCTCCATTAGATGAAATATAATTCTGGTCGAATATAAATTAGAAAATGTGGATAAATTCATATACTTAGGCTTGAAATTGATAACGAAAGGCAGTGAAACTGATGAAATTAAACGGAGAATACAGCTCGCTAATAAAACTTTCGACTCCGTTCTGGCTCTACTGAAGACCAGCTGCAAATACAGGAAGACGAAGCTCCAAGTCTACAAATCAATAATCAGACCTGTGTTTTGCTGCCGATGTGAAACTTGGACCCTTACCCAAGCATCCGCAAATATGCTGAACGCCTTCGAAAGACGGGTCCTCAGGCGTATAATTGGAGCTAAACAACAGTGCGGCCAATGGCGGATAAGGTACAACCACGAGCTGTACGAGGTTTTTGACGAGCCAGAGGTTGCTACAATATTCAAACTGCGGAAGCTGCAATGGACTGGTCACGTGCAACGAATGGACGAGCATCGAGTACCTAAGAAGGTATTCGACGGAAGGGCCGAGGGTCGAAGACCAGTGGGAAAATCCAGAAAACGCTGGTCTGACTCTGTCAACGAAGACTGTGAAAGCTGCTCGGTTTTCAAAATTGGAGGACACGGTCATTGGACCGAGACAACTGGAGGCGTCACTTGCGAGAAGCCAAGGCCCGAGAGGGGCTGTAGTGCTACGACGACGACGATTTAGATTTTCTTCAGGTTTTCAATTGAATAATCGGGGCACCGGACACTTCAAATATTTTCTTAGATATTCCAGATATGTCAGAATTCTGAGTGTTTCAAAGTAGGACTTTACCATCAATTTTTAGATCGCATAATGTTAGCTTATTTAGCCTGCCTGTTTCTAATTTTAATAGCTTGCTAGCATCAAATTCGATTGAGGCTTTTTCACTAGAAAAAAAATTATATTGCACCTACACACTTATCAAAATAGCAGCAGCAGGGCATTCGTAAGCAAATGCTTTTAAGATTGTGTATGATAAAAATTTACTCAACTAAATTGAATCATTTTCACGTTTTAATTAAATAATACTTTTATAAATTAAAATAAAACTAATTATTGATTATCAAAATACTTTTTTTTAGGTAATGAATGCACCAAAGGAATATTACCCCGTCGGATATGAGAAAAATTTCGATGACGATTTCAAATCAAAAGTTGATCTTCCACCGACAAGCTTTCATTGTGGAGATCAAAAGCATTTTCCAGGGCTTTATGCTGATGTCGATTTGGGCTGCATGGTACTATTTTTCTTCTTGTTTCAAAAATACAAACCAACATACTCTCAAATTCTTTCATTCCAGGTATTCCACGTATGTGCACTCACAGATGACGGCCTCATTATGAAATCTTTCCTCTGTCCCGAGAGCACACTCTTCGATCAGACCATTCTGAAATGCAACTGGTGGTTCTACGTTGATTGCAAAACAAGCAAGGACCTATACGACTCTAACATCCCAATATCAAAGAGCTACCAACTAATGAAGTCCTTAACGTATTTCTCCAACTACAAAAATTCCAATTCGAAAGATATGGTCGACCTCGAAGCACTGAAAAACACAGTGATCGCAGGGAGTAATAAGTCAACGTAGAAACTATTTGGAATTCTTTAACATAGAATGATTTTGTTTTACTATATGGTCTAAGTAATTTATTTATTCGAGTATTCTTAAGTATGTAATTGTATTTTGTTTTGCGTAAATTCATGCATCCAGACTTGATAGTAAAATTGTTAGTCCGTTTGGATGAGTGCAAAGTGTAGTTCATTGGCAACAATTTTAGTATTGATTCCGTTTCGATCAAATTTTATGCTGCTAAAATGTAAATATCGACATACATAATCAAAGTGGTTAAATTTTTATTAACTTTCAACGAGTCATAATGTTATCGAAAGGTTATAATTTTCAGGGTTCTTATAAATAATATCTACTAGCGCCGATCTAAAGATATCAATGTGTTTACGTTGAGTCTTTAGATTGTTGCGAAATTTATTAGAAACACTTCTGTTACATTAGTTATAGCTGTTGATTCAATTCAAATCGAATTGAAATAGAAAACTGTAAATAAACGTTAAATAAATAATACCAGATTTTTTTTGAATTCTTTTGGTATCTCCCTTTAAATATCATCTGAAAAGCAAATCAAAGAGCTGAAAAATAAGCAACATTTTGTTACTATAGACCAAAATTAGGTTCGTTGTGAAATATTTTAAGGCATTTCGACGCTATCGATAAAGTAGTTACCGGTGACTCCAGCGGTTTTTCTGTTGTTTGATGCTTTTGATGCTTAAAAAAGTCAGGCAGGCTTTATCTTGAATCCAATTTCAAATTATTGGATTATTCTTTTATAAGCTACTAAAACTTCACATTCTCAAGCCTTCCATCCGATCGATACACAAAAATCTTCTATTCTAATTTCGTTAGAAAAATTGTTAAAAATAGTAAAATGAGAAAATTATCCTTAATAATGAATCAACCAAAGATATAAAGATATTTATTGGAGTATTTTATGCGAACTAATTGGATGCAAAATCGTACCAGTTGCAATTTTTGAAGGCAGGTAATTACAATATTTAACTGAATTCTGATTATTTGCCTTTGTAGAGTAAAGCATGCAGAAGTCAGTTTTTCAATAAAAAATTCAACATGAAAAAGTCGTCAATTCTTTACGATATCTATACCAAATAAAGTTGAAATACGCAATTAAATACTGCTTTGACCACTTGCATTAAAATACACGTGAAAAACTAATAATATATATGTTTTGGTTGTAATGAAATATATAAAGCAGTCATTTTGTGTCAATAGTAATTTCCACATATTATTATAAATTCAAACGACAACTAAAAGTCTCCCACAGTTGCCTCACGTCAAAATCAAATAACTCTATCGATTTTGATTTTATCCAATGATTTCGTCAAAAGTTACATGGATAGAAAGATGTTTAGGGTCAAAAAACGAAAGATGTTTGGAACCAAAAAATTTCTAGAACTTAGAAAATTTAAACAATTGTTAATTTATTTTCATTGTATATGTTCGCGATATGAATAATTATTGTAAGCGTTTATTGATACGAAAATAACAAAAAACGACTCGCGCTGGCAGCCCTTTGCTAGCAATAAAGCCAAAAATATATCACACCGGCCTCATATTGGAATTAACTCACGTTGCGAATTTCGTTTTGATCCGATGACTGCATTGGAAGTTGTAGGGGTGCAAAGAAATTTAGAGTTACCAGTCGCAAAAGTTTTCAAATTTTCGAAAATTTAATATTTGTTGTTTACTGTCACTACAAGATCATTACCGTTGGAAAATTTTACGATAAAATAGCAAAAAACTATGAAACCAACAATAGCTGGCAGCCCTATCATGATTTTTCAACCAGGTTCTCCATGAATATTGCCTACAATAAGTTCCATTTACAATATAAATTTGGTTTTGATTTCATAATTGTACTAGAAGTTATGGGTCAAAAAGCTTTATTTTTCTGAGCGAATTTTCAAAATCCAAGACACGGAAATTACCATAGCTGGTAGCACCAGCTGAAATTCTCAACCAAATTTCGATTGCACGTTGCTTAAAGCGAGGTTCAGCTGCTATGCGAGTTTCATGAAAATTTGGTAGCTGAATCAGAATTCTTAGGGCAAAAAACATTTTTTTCTTTGTAATTTGTCAAGTTGGCACCACTGCCACAGAGTTGCTGCATTTGTAAATTGCTTCTATCAGACCTGGTCCTTCTTAAAACTAATAAATTCTGTGATTTTCTGATAATTGGGTCGTGAGTTCTCGTGAACAGAAGTTTTCGATGCTGAAAATACAGGTAAATTGGAGGAAGGTTGCCGTTCTTGTCCGATGTGAAATTTCAAAAGTTTCCCTTAGGTTGTATAGACAAAGCATAAGATTTTTATATGAGCTGGTTTTCACTGTAAAAGACGAAAACTTTTCAGGAGAGTCGATGGTTTGAAGGTTTTCACTTTCAATGCCTGCCGTAGCTGCAGGGTTGCCAGTACGCTCATACAAAACAACAACAGTCTACAACTTAGTAACACCAAAACGTCCTGTGAGTTTCATAATGATTTGATAACCCAGTCGAAAGTTATCTCAGTTCAAAAATTTTCAAATTTTAGGCGCCTAGCGCACATATTCAGGCACCTAGTGCACACATAAGGTTAAACATTTCAAAAAAAACTATCATATTCACAATTGGAACACGTTCGAAATTTATTCCATAAACTTTATTTTTGCAAAAGCTATTTATTGACAGAAAAATAAGTATATTTAAAATATCACTAAAATGGCCGCTGGCGCCAACGGGTTAAAGATTATTAACTTTTTGTGAGACCTGACACTATTCAGTATATACAGCAATGTATCTTGAAAAAAATATTACACGCGCGAAATATGATCAGTTACAATAAACAAATGACTGAATTATTGCTGCAGTTCTTCTAGCTAAACATTAAATGAGGAAGAAACTGATTTCTAGAGCGATACTCAGCAAAGATACTTTAGTGTGCAGTCGGAGGCTTTATATTGCAATAGATGGGTTGTATTGTATTTTGGTCGTGTTCATAGTCAATCGTTCTGAGCTTCATTTACTCCGGACGTTCTTTTTCACTATTATTCTTTAGTTGATATTAAATAATGATAACATCATAGGAGAGTATCAAGGTGGTTTCAGGTCCAGACGAACTACGATAGATCAAATATTCTCAGTCAAACAGGTGCTTGAAAAATGCTGGGAGTATAATATCGACGTGCACCATGTCTTCGTAGATTTCAAGCAAGCATATGATAGTGTAGATAGAAATACACTTGACCGAATCATGCTCGACTTGGGAATTCCAACAAAACGCGACCGCATGACCAAGGTGACAATGATGAACGCCGAAGCTCAAGTCAAAGTCAACAGTGACCTAACCAACAGCTTCCACACTAACTCAGGCCTAAAGCAAGGAGATGGATTTGCCCCGATGCTATTCAACCTTGCTCTGGAACACGTCATCAGAAAAATACCAGGTGATACAACAGGTACATTACTGTTCAAGTCCACGCAAATAGTAGCATTCGCCGATGACGTCAACATTATGGCATGGACCATATCAGAAGCAAATGAAGCTTTTCTAAGTTTATTTTCCCCTAAATTTATTTCCAAAGAAAGCTCTCCTAAGTTTATTTTCTCCTAAGTTTCTTTCCTAGATTTATTTTCTCAGCTTTCCTAAGCTGAGAAAATAAATCTACGGGTCAACGAATATAAAACCAAACTAATGACCCAGACAAGAAAAATGGCGCCAATCAGACAAAACTTGACCTAAGGAGACTACAACATCGAGAATCTAGATAGCTTCATCTACTTAGGAGTCCACCTTGACAATGCAAGCAGTAAAAAAGACGAAATTTTAAGATGAATAAATGCAGCAAACAAGGCGTTCTATTCCATACTCCCCATAATCAAGTCTACGAGCGTGCACAGGAATAATAAGCTTCGCATATACAAAACACTCATTAAACCTGTGCTTCTCTATGGAAGCGAAGCCTGGACTTTGACTACGGACTCCGAAAAGGCTCTGGACGTATTTGAGCGTAAAGTGCTACGACGAATTTTTGGCCCCATACAAGAATGGACGAAAGTTACAATGGGCTGGCCACGTCGAGAGGATGGAGGCCAATAGACTACACAAAAGAACGTTGAAAGGTAGAGCACAAGGGAAGCGTCCAGTTGGTAAGCCGAGGAAACGTTGGGAAGACACGATAGACGCAGACAGCAGGTTAATACTGGGGCTCAATAATTGGAGAACCAGGTCGCAGGATCGAGACGATTGGAGGCAGACGTTACTGGAGGCCAAGGCCCGACTTGGGCTGTCGCGCCATCGATGACGATGAATACAAATATTTCTTGATATTACCTATTCCGAATACAATAGCTAAGCGGTATTATAATATCTTAACTAAAACAAATATATTACTAATATTTGATGTTGCTAATTTCACGGTGTGTGATATTTTGTGGTCATTTCAGTTTCATGGTCATAGATGAACTTTCTTCGACTTTTTAGACAAGATCCTGTAGACTGGGCACCGAAGAGCTTTTTGAACATTGAACTTTACGCACCTTGAAGAGTGAAAGTATCCCGTCACATAAGCACAGCAGATTACAAACTTTTATTATACTTATAGCACACGCCCATATTCAATATGTTCAATAGGTTCAACACATTAGTATGTTTTTTACGCTTAGTAAGTATTTCAACAAGTCGAACATCACAAAATATTTTCCTTAAATTATTTGACACCGCAGGACATTTGATTATAATCATCAAATTCCTCTCACACCACTTCAAGCTCCGAATAATTGCATTGTTTTAGGGAAATATTTGATTATGTTCATCTAATTTTACTTTCACTTAATTATTTTCGTAAAGTTTTTAATTAAACGTACTCAAATTATTTATTTCAAGAATTATTAGTGAATACTTTATCGAAAAAATTCTCTCAAACATTAAGGGTGCGAAGTAAGTAGTCAGAGCCGGGGCTTCCATAGGCGCGTATGGAGCAGTTGCACCGGGCGCTGGCGAAAAGGGGGCGCAACTAAGCAATCGTAAAGATTTACCCTCTCGCCTTCAAAAATTTAATCTTAAGTTATCAGTCACTTAAGTCATGTTTATTAACTTTTTCCGTTTTAAAGAAAATATGTTCGAATTTCTATTTCTATTTATAAAATCAACTCTTCTCAAAAAATAGTTTCTTCTAACCAACAATCGTATCAGGAAGCAAAGGAATATATGAAATCACCATACATGATACAGTCAATACCTGCAATGCAGTCGTATAATGGTTGAAAGGTGTTTTGCTTAAAGTTTATGATTTACATATGTATGTAAATTACTTCACATGCAAGAATAAGAACTGCCTGCACATTACAAGCAATCCAAGAAAACACTATTTATTTTCCCACAAAAATCATTTCCCTTACCAGCCGATGACATCCCGCTATAAAAAAGAATTAAACTAATAACATTGCTGTAATATTTCCATCCTAAATTGAAAATTTACATAAAATATTCTTGAACATTACTTTTCTCGTTGGGATTTGATTTAATCATTAATACCTGTACGCAATGGTGCACTATTTAAAAGTAGCACCAGAACATTTTGCTCCATACATTTTCCATACAAGCACTATGCCTACAAAAATATGTATCGATCGATCGATCAGCAGCGAATGGTGCACTGGACGAAGTCTGTGCCACAGACGTTTTTTTTATATTAAGTTTTGTAGTGATTAATATCTTTGAATGTATGCATAACGATATAACTATGCCTTGCTTGAAATTCATGTATGTAGCTGTAAGTCAAGTTAAGACGAGATCATGAAAAGCTAATCTCACTTTTATTTAGTCTAACTCAAACCACCATTCAATAAATTACATTGTAAAACTACCAATCGCGTTTTCTTAGTTTCGGGCATATAAAACATCAGGTTATGGGCCCAAGTGCAATGGCAAGTGTAATGGAATTAGTTTTTGCGAAAATAAAGCCTTTCGATGGCAAAAATTTCGACTCGTGGAAGTATCGCGTTGAAAATTTTTTAGAAGCACAAAACGTGCTGGATGTGTTATCAGTAGATAAGCCAGAAGCTGATGCGAACTTGCTGGCTGAGTGGGCTTGCAAAAATGCTAAAGCCAAAAACCTGATCATATCATTAGTGGACGATAATCATTTAGAATTTATTAAAGGAAAATCGACTGCTAAAGAAATGTGGAGTGCGTTAAATACAGTGTTCTCGGGAACGAACGTGGCCAAACAGAACATGTTGCGAGCAAGATTGGACAGGCTTCGCTACGATGTTGACAGTGGTATGAAAAACCACTTTACGAAATTTAATGAGTGTGTTCGGGAACTTATGGCCGCAGGCGCAAAAATTGATTCAAATGAAACAATTTACTATTTGTTTAAAACGTTTCCTGAAGAGTTTCAGCCATTGATAACGGCACTTGAAAACTTGCCTGACGACACTTGAATATGCAAAGTCACGTTTGCTTAATGAAGAAATGAGACAACTATCTGTCAAAGAAAATACTGCGGGAATAAATGGTGATGCAGTTTTCTCGGCTAGCTTTGCGGGAGAATGTTTTCGATGCAGAAAGAGAGGTCACAAAAGTTTCAACTGCCCGCTAAAAGAAACTCGAACTGGTTTTAGAAAGAAAAGCAAAAATGTGAAACCTGCTAAGGAAAGTAGTTCCATTACATGGCGAGAAACTATCATGAAGATCGTATACGTGGGCATGGCGCGAGATCCCAATATTGCTCCATTTACTATGGTATGCCATTCAGGCGATTTCAGCAAGTATTTTGTGATGAAGAGTTGTTTAGCTAAATGTTAATGAACATTTTAGAAATGCATATTGATTTGTAAGTTTAGTAATGAATTTGGGGGTTAGATATTGATGCATGTTTGTCAATGATTAATATCAAAATAAAATATCTATGTGGGGAGTATATATGAAAACGGGAGTAAATTTATAAAAGTTTTCTGTATGTACTGGCAACAATTGTGTAATAAATTTGCTTTTCATTTTCCTGATGTTCAGTAACGGTATTTTGCAATGCCAAGAGTATAGTGTTATTAGTACAATGTTAATGGTAGTGCTTGCATTAGCTGATTTTTCTGAACAATATTTATTGGTAAATTATTGCCTTTGTAACTGTGTTGTTTTGCTGTTGGATTTTATATTTATATCAATTGTTAGCAGAAAATTGCCGAGTAGTGCAAATAGGAAACGAAACCGGCTCTTAGAGCAAGCGATAGTGCGGAATAAAGGATCAATCCGTAAGTTCATCAACGTTGAAATTGGGGCAGTTTCTCCCTCAAACAAAAATGCTAGCAGTGCCCCTGATATAAGTCACAGAGGGCTGAATGCGTCACACCTTGACTTTGAAGATCCTTGTAAGTAACTAGAACTAGATGATAAAGTTGTACAAATTTTAGTTGAAAAAGGTTCCATTCAATTAAAAAATTATAATTTTCCCTCAACTAACAAAAGGAAGTTGGCCGTACAATTTTACCAAAAGATCTTCAAAAAACGTGAAATCTGTGTCCCGCCCGTAGCTTGTATATTCGAAGTCAGCGGACGCTGTTTTTTGTTTTTGCTGCATGTTTCGACGAACAAATTTTCTAACACTTCGACAAGCTTCGGATTTCAAGATTGGGGTCATTTGAACAGATTGGTCAAAGACAATGAAAGTAGTCTCCTGCTTATGCAACATTTTAAAAAGTGGAGAGATATTGAAAAAGTCCTTAAAGTATGTAATACTGTAGATAGGAAATTGCAAAATCAAATATAAAAAGAAGTGAACCATGGCGAAATGTGCTCAAACGTCTCATAATTTTTGTTAAATTTTTAGCTTCACAATCTTTGGCTCTAAGAGGAGAGTCTGGTAGTTTATATCACAAAGCTAATGCAAACTTTTAGCAGCTTGTAGAATCGATTGGGAAGTTTGACTTAGAACACGCACAGCATTTGCGGCGAAGTCATAATAATGAAACTCGAAGTTAATATCTCAGCAAAGATATTCAAAATGAGCTAATCGAGCTTCTTCCGAACGCAGCAACACTGAAATGTATATAGTGTCGCTGGCCTTTCAACCGTTGTGTGGAACGAGATGGGAAAGTAGAATAAATGCTCTTAGACCTTTGGCTTTTAATTTAGGCAAAGTTTATGAGGCTTTTGTCGAACTTTCGCGAGGCGATGATGCAAAATTCAATCACACTGCTGAATGCTTAGGTAATAAAATTATAGAATTCCAATTTTTGTGTTGCATTTTGATCTGGTAGACATTTTAAACAAAATAAATAATACAAGTAAATGTTTGCAAAGTCCTGAAATTTGCTTGGAGGCAGCATTTGCAATATTAAGCTCTACAAAGATGTTTTTAAAGCAGTTACGTTCAGCGAATGAATTTGTAAAGTTTTTAGGTAATGCAAAATCAATTGCGTGTGACTTGGATATTCCTTATGAATTTCAAAGTTCATCTGCATTAAGATCAATGTGAAATTTACCTCTCTTTCATTACAATGGTAGAGATGTAGCGGTTTTGGATCCTCAGGAAAAATTCAAAATTGATTTTCATTTTAAAATACTGGACTAGATAATACAATCATTTTCTGAAAGGTTCCACCAAATAATTATACACAATTAAATGAGTGCTTATATAATATTAGCAAAATTCAATGCAGCCCAGATATTATTTCCCAAGACTGTTTCAGTTTGGAGGAAACATTGATTATTAATCTGATATAAGTGGATCTGCGCTTTTTGAGGAAATAGAAATATTTTCTGTAGTTATGTTTCCTAACAACACACCAACAGAAGTGTTGTCTTTTATTTTTGATAGACATTTGTAAACAATGTGTTGAAATGCCGCTATAGAGTTGAGAATATTTTTAACCCTTCCTATTGCAGCCGCACCTGGTGAGCGTAGTTTTTCTAAGCTAAAGCTGATCAAGAATAACATGAGGTCAAGTATGCCTCAAGAAAGATTAGTGGACTTACCAACAACAGCCATACAAGAGGATTTGTTGGAAGAAAATCATAGACCAGTTTGTAAATATGTAAATTTATCAAAATTTGAAGACATTCTTTTAGTTGTTGTTTTATAAATTTTATTTATTGTTAAAATATTTAATTTTGTATATATTAATATCATGTATAACCTTATTGGTTATGCGGACTAGGCTTACTGGGGAAACCTCTCAACGTATCTAATGTTCTACCTCCTGGGTTGTGGATATTAGCATATATACATATATATATATATATATATATATATATATATATATATATATATATATATATATATATATATATATATATATATATATATATATATATATATATATATATATATATATATATATATATATATATATATGTCCTTAATTCCTTAGTGTACTCACACACACGGGTATTGTTTGATTGATCATGAGGTATATTCTTTTAGGATTCATTGAATGTATTGCATAGGCGCAAGATCTGGCTTTTGCACCGGGCGCAGAAATCATTCGCCCCGGCCTTGTAAGTAGTGTAACGTTTCCAGAAGACTCAAGAATCTGAATTACTAAAAAGTGCTATGAATCGTTCACCTTTGCTGTGAGCCGACGTCAATCCACGTAATCGCGACAGCTTCGGTTGCCAATCTTCAATGTTTGGGAGTGATCTCTAGCTGCAGCGGCTTCCGGAGCAAACACAAACTAGTTTAACCAGTTCAATTTTTATACAGCCACAATAATACGAGGTTATTTTATGCGTACCACATTATTTTTTAAAACTTCTGCATATTCATCACATTTTTTAAATATGCTAAAGTCTCATTGTTCAGATTTACTTTACTTTTTTCGACACTTAGAGCACAGAGATATTTGTATTTGGGCTTGAACCTAAATGATTGCGTTTAAGCAAGGCTTGTTAAGCCTATGCTCACTTGTCCAGACGAGAAGTGTGTATATTGAGGGTTAATCCGAAATTATCAAAAATTCGAGTTAACGGTTTAACGCTTCTGTATGTTTCACTAGATAGTAGAGTATATGGTAGCTATAAACAAATGCCGCTAGAACATATACGAAAATTTTTACCAATACCTAGCAAATTTCTTTTTTCTTTGGCTCGCAATATTGAGTCAGAGGTGTTGCAGCTCACTAAATAAGTAACTGCTTTCACTCAGCTGGTTAGCTGACACCAGGGTTCCATGCGAAATCCTGTTGCCACATGTAATCACGAAAGTGGTAATCAAATCACAATAAGTCTGCTTCTGCCAGCAAAAATTTGTCTCAAAAGCATTCGAGTGCTCTCCTCCATGCACCTACGAGACTGGTTCCGCAAATAAAATGAGTAGCGCTTTTCTCAGGAGGCACAAAAATGTTGCTTATCACCAAACCGTCGTTTAACTATTTACGACAACTGATCTTAACGGCAATACCTTGTCGACGCAGATGGAGATATTTCGGTGATTCCAGCCCATACGACGGAAAGGCTACCTCCTTCTACCACGGCAAGCCTTTCAACTATCAGCACTTATTGACGAAAGATGATCAAAACGGAACTGTATTCGGCCATAAGTTCATATGAGATTTCATCATTACTAATGTTTTTGGTCCTTAACTAGCCCATAGTGGCAGACTTTCTCTCACACTTTAGTCTAATTATGATCTTGCAAACAGTGTTCTGATGGATCGTCCCACTTCACTTGAATTGTGAGAGCCCTATAATTAGCCAACAACGGCAGAACAATTTTAAACCTAAAATGGGCCCAGAGATATCAACAATGATGAAATTCCATCATGCACACTTCCTACAATCAGTGACTGATTGAAACTTTCACTGATCCACGGATCTTCTTCAAAAATTTCATGCCAGCATAGTCAACGCAATGTTCACTGAGCCCTACGAAACACCAAGAACACCACCATTGCTGTCTTTAACTCTGAGTAATAGACCAGTGAAGAAAGTTACCTTTGCATCATACGTTTTTCTGGCTGAGCAAATCGCAAAGGTGCTTCTCTCTTATGCCTTGTGGATACTAGCGTTACGCTAATAGGGGAGTTTTGTCGATACACTTAGGGAAAATGTGCTTTACTTTCACACACAATCCACAACTATCTACAGATACTACATGCTCAACAGCAAAACTTTGAGTTCATATTGGGCCCGTGTATTGTTGCCATGTATACATTACTCATTAGTCCTAAAAGTCCACTGCTGACCCTTTGTTAGATGACTTTATCGTCAAGGTAAGTCTTTCCCGCTAGTATTGTTGGTAGAGAGTTTCAAGTATCCCCAACCAGGGCCCATTCCTCTATACGTGCACATGGTGCTTTGAATCCAGGCGGCACCATAATACAAGCACAAAAGGCTGCAAAATAAAATATCCGACGAGGCTGCAAAATAAAATATCCGACGAGAATATACGACCGTAAAAGAGCTCTCACATTTAGATGAATTAATGCGCAATGGGCTATAAATTGCAAATCTATGACAAAGGCTCCAATATAGAGCGCAGACAATATAGCGTGCAAAATTTAACAAACACCTTGAATTTGGCCGTCAACGGTGTAGCGAACTGTTTTTTTTTTTTAGATACAATAGATGTTTTTGACCTTTTAAAACAGTTTTATGTATATTTGCAGTTCTATGAATAGTTAGCGCATTCTCAAGACGAATGTTGAGAGCTTAAGCCCTTATATGATACAGGATTTGAAAGCTAACTTAACGCCTTTAATCTCCTGATGCAAAATCTATTTGATACATACGAAGCGTTAGGAGTTTTAGAGGAAAGTGAAGACTCAAATATTAAACATATTGTAGAGTGTTTAGGAAGAAAATTGCTAAAATGTAACTTTATTGTCAGCTTAATAGTAAAGTAATTTAGATAAAATCAATACTGCGACCAGATTCATTTAAAGCCACTCCCTATATCTAAGCACCACTAAGAATATTTCATGGACAACTGTAAATTTTTTGGTGAAATATCGTAGCAATTCAGGATTTGAAAGTACACTTGTCACTGCAAGAAAATCGCATTAAATTTAGAAGTATCATGTAGTTTGTTTTCGAGCGAGATGAGTTCGGGGATAAATATTTTTTTAGTCATCCCCCACGTTCTCAAACATGCCCAAAACACCAATTTGGACGACCTATAGTAGTGCTCCTTATAGTATGTTTGCAGACCTTGTGTTGAGGGCGGCAAATTATTCCTATGCACCAGGCGTTAAACACATTTGGGCCGGGCCTGTCCACAACTTGCGTTGCCTTCGTACAATACAATATCTGAAACCTAATATCAGCTAGAAAGTCTTCTTCTGGCACCTAGATTAGAGCTCAAAATTGTGTTTCTTAAGTAGCCAGGTGTCTATTGAACATATGATGACAAAAAAACCATGGTATGGTTTTGAAAGAAACATGAATTGAGTCTAAAGATCTATTTTAGATTTCTTTTTGACTAAGTGGACATTTTTTGCAATGGAAAGTGCACCTTTTTAAATAGAGAGAAATTTATTTGAAAATTTTTATGTCAAAACACATCACAAGTTTTATTATATTTCAGGTCTTTAATATGCTCTAACAATACAAACGTTTTATTATTAATATTCTTACACTATATTGCAATAAATAAAATAGAATTATTTATGGAAAATACACTCAAAACTAAAAGAAACCCCTTGATTAATATCCTGCGAAATCCTTCTTTTTATCTTCTTCCTCGTCATAGTTGTGGTTCGGGTATTGCTCAACGACCCCATAGCCTTCACCAACATTTGACTGTGCGTGCTCTTGGAGTCCTATGGAAGCGTGCAAACCTGCTTCCTGTGCATTACTTTGAGCTTTTTGCGCTGACTGCGACGCTTTCTCAGCAGCTTCTCTTGTTGCTTCGTAATCCACTCGCGCTGCAGCCAGCTGTGTCTGAACATCCTCCAGCTTCCGTTTTGCTTGGCCAACCATGGAAGTCTGCGAGGCTAGTTCAGCTGCTGCTTCCGACGCTGATTGCTGTGCGTGCTCAGCAGCAGTTTGGGCATTGTTCAGGGCAGCTGTAAGAATTGCGACGTGATGCATTGCTTTTTGAGCGGATTGTTGAGCTGCTTTCGCCGACCGCTTGGCTTGCTGCAGTTGAGCTAGCTCTCCTTCAAGAGCTCGATGAGTTTCCACGGTTTGCTGCTCGAGTTTATGCAGTAGCACTTCTTTGCCCTTCAATGCGGCTAATGCTGTAGTTGCAGCTTGAACTGCTGCTTTTGCCAAAGTATTTTGAGCGACAAACGCTGCTTGTTTTGCGGCTGCATGTTGCGACGCCACAGCAGATGTTGCTTGATCTGCGGACCCTTGTGCTATTGATCGCAGACCGCTTCCAGCACTGTATCCCGTCTTCGGCACATGGTATGCGTAATGTGCAGTTTCCTCGCTTGCATGCGCATAGCGGTCATCCGTATGACCATCGTAGTCGTACTGTTGTACTTGCTGGTGATAACGTTTCTGATGATTATCTTTTCGTTTTAGTTTTCGAGCCGTAACCAGGTCTGGGGAGCAAAATAAAGACATATTAAAGATAAGATATATGTATGTACATGAATAGCGCCAGTAGATGGATACTTAAAAAAGCGCGTCTTCAGGTAAACTTAGTGTTTACATTTGTATTATGTGCAGATACTTACCCAAAAGCGTGATTACGATGATGGCTGCGATAGCCACTTTCATTTTCTCTTCTTGGCTGAAGTAATCTAGAAGTAAGCAAAAGAGAAAAAAGCGGTTGTAAGCGTTTGTACTTTTTAATGGCTGAACAATCAAACAGCACTCATCTCGCTGTAAATTGTATAAACATTGCGTACGATTTAATGGATGCAAAGCGGAATGTTAATTAAAGCTTGCAAGTAGTTTCATTTTATCACATCAATTATACACATGGTAGCCGGAAATCGTCTGAAAACGCATTTACACTTTCATGTGCAAATGTTAAAATTATGCACGCGTTTAAACGATCGCAGGTGATTATGCCGTCTTGCAGATTTGGTTGACAGCTTTCAAAGTTTGGATTTGTAAGTAGTCAAACTGCTGCATATTTGATATGTATATGGAAATTGAAAGTAAACTGTAAACATGCGCATTGGTATTGAAAAAAATTATCTGATTTCGACCACAAGATCCAAATAGATAGTTTAATATTTTGAAGAAGAGATTAAGAATTTCAACTGAAGAATCAATTTTCCATGTTCAAAAGTTGGATTTTAAGACTATAAAAATCGAGTTAGATAATTTCAAAAAATTTGTGTTAATAAATTTATACCTACTTACCCTACAAATTTATTGATTAAATGATTATTTTGTTTAATTGACATTGTGGTGGAGAACTCGCTGTAACAAAAATTTTATGGAATTTTCCTTATGGCGAAGAGGTCAAAAATCAAAATGCAAATAAGGAATGTATTGTGCTTGCTGGAAAAAAATCTTATATTTCTGAAGGGCATGGACTTGCACGGAATGGTTTAGCCATAAAATCGAACTGCGTAGAAGGATTTCTTATAGCGTTCATTGAGTTCACAGTGCAAAAAGACTAATTTAGAGACCACTTTTGATCAAGTGCAATAATACATTGATGTATGTATGTATATAGACTTTTCGCTTTATCTAAAGTCTTTATGTAGCCCCGCAATTGGATGATTTTGCTCTGAAAAAAGATCTTAGTGTGCCTGGCCATATCGGAAGGAATTCATCTCTCTTTGTGAGCATCAACTACTCACTTCCAAAAAAATGGAATGTGTTTTATCAGAGGAGATGCACTCGATTGAATGTAGTGACAGAGCTGAATCACGCCCTACACTGTTGGGAATTGTTCGAAGTAATCAGAGATCTGCGTAGCGATAGCAGCGCAACTTGAGTGTCACTGCAAATAGCGATATGCTTTGGCGAATATTTCTGCTTGAAAAACAGAAATTTGCTCTCCGAGAGAAAGTGTTCACCTGTCATTTGATGAATCCAAATGAACTCCAGCTCCAGATCTGACATCTGTGTTATAGCCGTCCATGAAGAAGATCTCGAAGTTTTCCCTCGCATCAACAACTGGATCATCCCAGCCACTTCAAGTCATAAAAATTATTTCGTATCTTTTCCCGAAGTCAAGGAAGGGCTGTCGAGCATCCGAAGGTATCACAAAAAGCGGGGACATCTCTCGCATCGAATCCCTAATGGAGCGGTGCCCCACACCCTAGTTTCCTACCTATAAGCCAAGCTGAGATAGTCTATGGGCAGAGCTCATGACCAAACTCTGAACTAGAATGTAAAGAGGAGGCAGGTAGGGAAATGAGGATTGTCAAGGGCCGCAGCCAGAGTAGACCACAGATTCCCAGGTACACAGTCTTTTTCAGCGTGGGCGAGCTTTTTTTTAAGAGGGCTGCCGGGAATGCGGCCAGCATTAGGCCACCAGTTTGGGCCCATTTACCACCCTCATGGACAATCACACGCATTCATACTTACAACCATGGCACTGGCGGGATTCGAACCCGCAGGCTCCGTAGCACGCCGCTTTTCGGACTGACGCCTTGGCGAGCAGATTTACCGGGCCCCCAATGTGGGCGATCTTGTTTACGTAATTTTGTACGTAAATCTCCATCGCCATACTAAAAGGAGGGCGATGGAGGTTTATATATGTATATGTTTATATATATATATATATATATATATATATATATATATATATATATATATATATATATATATATCTATACATATATATATATATATATCTATATATATATATATATATATATATATATATATATATATATATATTATATATATATATATATATATATATATATATATATATATATATGCGTGATTTGAGATACCCTGACACAACATAGAAATAAGCATTTAAAATACTATCGGAAAAAATATAGATTCTTGACATTTGTTTGGCTATGCGTTCGGTATTGAATTATACAAATAAGTCAAACTTTTTCAAATATGCATGTTTGCTGGCCATTAATGATTGTGATGGTACATAAGAAAGGGTGTTTTTCATTTTTGTTATGTAATACCTTCACAATCTAAATAATTTTTGTTACATTTGGAGATTCTGACTGATATTCAAATTTCGACTCATATTTAAAATTATTTTAGCACAATTGATTTAAAAAGAAATACTCAAAGTGATAAGTTAAGTCTTTTGGCCAAGAAAGTATCGGATTCTTAAGAAAATGCGGACTCAATGCAAATTCTTTCAGGTGCGCTTGCATCAAAGAAAGTCAACTCCGGAAGAAAAAAATGCAAATAAGAGAAATAACTGGAAACGGTCTGAAAGTAATACGTAACATAAATCAACTTTTTAAATAAAAAAAAACACATAAGCAAAAATAGAATCGCTAGAGAGAGACTGATTTTCGAGAAAAAAACTAAGGAAATATGCGGACTTTGTTTCAAATTTTATATGGATTACATATTTATCAAATCACTGTTTCGTACTCACGTCCAAATCACCAGGTCGGGTATTTAACATGTAATCTTGGTGTGTCATACTTGCTGATATACCGCCTTAATGAAGACTCGATAGAGCAATTTTTTAGCGCCATGTGAGCATCAGACTTCATGATCATCCAAACGCCTTCACGTTTAATTATCGCATGAGAAAGTATCTACTTGCATGAAACGAGCATGTTTTAGTCTTAAAATATCAACATTATATCGGACAAAGTGCCATTACCCCAAATGGTGGCAACAGAAATTGTAGTGTCCAGTAACACATATGATTGCCAAGCCCCCATTATAGCTTCACTCAAGTGGTATTTAAATGCTGCTGAACCAGAAGACCGAGAGCCCATACATCCAATCCAGCTGGATGCATTAGAATATGATAGCTTAAAGCACATAGCTCGCTACAAAGACAAATTAAGAAAACCACAACCATTTTTGGGTACAGCCAGAGGAAAAGCTAATAACAATCAACATTTGCAAAGCTGGTGTGACAATCTTTCCAAAAGACGTCTCTCTAAGTACTGTAAAAGTTTTATAGAGGGAGTTGAAGAGCTGAATGAACTATTTAGTAATATCAATCATCGTGGTTTAAAAAACACTCTCAATATTTTAGCTTCGTGGGTAATATTATTAATAGACATTGATTTTATCGTAAATGTAAAACAATCTTTATTTTAGTTGTAAATTATATTTTAGAATATGAAAATTGAATAGAAAACTACTACTTAAAAATAAAAATAAAATGCAAATTAAATAAAACCTTTGATTAGTTTATTTTATCTAATATCAAATGCGAATAAAAATCAAACATTTTCATTTTTCGTCTATTGCTTGATTTATTAGTTTATTACTTATCTCAGAATCATCCTTATCATTTCGTAGAGAAAAGTTTAGTGATCAGAGTCATTACTTACAACCTCTCGATGCGAAGTTATTTCGCCCTTCTGGCCAAGGATTTCAATTGAAGAAACATGTGCAGTAGAACTGGGATATTTCTGTGTATAGCCCAATGTAAAAACAATTATTATTATTTTCGTAAATTTTTCCTGACCTCGGCCCAAAAATATATTCAGGCGGCGGGAGGAAAAATATGCCAGGCAAATATAAAAAACCGCATTTTCAAATCTGTTAAGTTCAAATCATCATACTCAATAATGGCCGGTGCACATTTATTTCCGAAAAAGTTTTACTTATTTATGGAAATCTATACTGATTGCAAACCCAAACAAATGTCAAAAATCTATATTTTTAGCTATTTTAACTTTTGGCATCCATGATCGATGTCTTTCCAGTAGTATTTTTAACCCTAGAATGGTACCGTGAGTAATTTTTACTTACATATGGGACATATTTCGTCGCAAATCAGCCAGTTGGCGGCTACTCTGACTGCCATGTGGCTAGTAGTGCTTCCCCCACGCAGTAAATAATCTGTTGCCTCAAGTGTTGGACTGTGTGATTTGATTTTTAGTATAGTTGCATCAATTTTAAATAATTTTTTCAGTAAATTTTACTCAGCAGTAGCATCCACCAGTGCTGTGATATTGTCGGAAATTTCCCTTTTTAAGGGAATTTGTGCCCTCTAAAACTTGAAGAAGGGAAAAGGGAAAAAGTGCTGCTCATAGAACAAAATCGTGACAGAAATGGTTTAAGTGAAATGAAGCACTTTCGTAAAATTTCCACCAAATATATTTGGGAAAGAATTTAAACAATCCAGGCAAAATTGACATTTCTGCATGTATTTTTATATTTCAGCTAAAACCTGGGATGAAATGAATAAGAATCGCTTCTCGAGACATCCGATTGGCGATTTTCAACAAAAAAGTTAAGTCACGGCACTAAAAATTAAATCAAGACCAAATACCAAATTTAATTTTCTTCCTTTAGAAGCTGATTTATTTCAATTCCTTGACAGATTTTGATATTTCGAAGATAATCCGCCTTCTTCTTCAGTGTCTACTATTCTAGCAGCACTGAATGCAGTTTCTTGCGTTCGCTCAAATTTCCAGGACCTGTTACCTGCATTGATTTCGAGCCTTTTGACAAACATTTCAGTTTGCACAATGCACAAAATCTATTTGATTAGTTTCAAAATGAACGCATTTTATATTGCGTTATAATAAAATGATTTTTCACGATATGAATGGGTTTTTTTTCTTCGCTGTAATAAATCAAATACATACAAATGTATATTAAATATATGATACTGCTGATTTTTACTAATGTTCGAAGTAGAATATATATATATATATATATATATATATATATATATATATATATATATATATATATACATATATCTCATATATGTATATAAATATATATATATATATATATATATATATATATATATATATATATATATATATATATATATCTATATATATATATATATATATATATATATCATATATATATATATATATATATATATATATATATATATTTATATATATATATATATATATATATATATATATATATATATATATATATATCATCAAAAAAATTCAGCTATTTTTACTAATGTTCGAAGAAGAACATTAGTATTAAAATCACTTTGGCCAAAAATTCATATTTCTATATATATATATATATATATATATATATATATATATATATATATATATATATATATATATATATATATATATATATATATATATATCATCAAAAAATTTCAGTGAAAAAATCTCAGGAACGCGCCATCCGATTGAGCTGAAATTTTCAGGACACATTGGTGTATATGCAGAATAGTGCCAGGTCTCACAAAAAGTTAGTAATCTTTAACCCTTTGGCGCCGGCGGCCATTTTAGTGATTTTTTTAATATACCTATTATTCCGTACACAAATAATTTTTGCAAAAATAAAGTTGACGAAATAAATTTCGAACAAGTTTTACATGTGAATCGGATAATTTTTTGGAATTTTTTAACCCCATGTGTGCGCTGGGTGCCTAAAAAGAGAACGGGAAAATTTGAAAATTTTTAAATTGTGATAACTTTTGACAGAGCTATTTCATGATTACGAAATTTTCAGAGCATGTTTGTTTTATTTAGTTGTAAATTAATGTACGTTTTAATGAGCGTGCTGGCAAGCCTGTAGCCAGGGCAGGCACTGAAAGTGAAAACCTACCAATCATCGTCTCTCTTGAAAAACTGTCGTTTCTTAAAAAAAAAGCCACTCATATGTAAATTTTGTGCTTTGTTTACATAAATAAAAAAAAAAATTTGATATGGTATAACGGGCACGCCTGGTAACCCTTGCCCAAGTTGCCTATATTTTTAGCATCAAAAACTTCTGTTCACGGAAACTCACGATCCGATGAACAGAATTTATTGAAATTTGCAGAATGTATTGGTCTTAAATAGGACCAAGTCTGGTAGAAGTGATTTTGAAATGCGGGCGATTCTGTGCCAGTGGTGCCATCTTGAAAAATCACTAAAATAGATAACTGCTTTTAGCCCTATAAATTTTGATTGAATCGTTCGATTTTGACGAAATTTACACCGTAGCTGCACCTTACTACAAGCCACGTTTGATTGAAATTTGGTTGAAAAATTCGGTTGGAACTGCCAGCTATGATAATTTTGGTGTCTTAAATTTGAAAAAATCAAAATTTGGAAGTGAAAACATTCAAACCATCGAATATCCTGAAAAATGTCCGTTTCTACAATAAAACCAATCTGTATACAAATCTTATGCTTAATCTACACGGTCAAAGTAAAACTTTGGAAATTTCATGTCGGACAAGAACGGTAGCCCTTTCTCAGTTAACCTATATTTTTAGCTTCAAAAACTTCTGTTCACGGGAACTCACGAATCAATAATCAGATAGAATTGAAATTTACAGAATGCATTGGACTTAAGTAGGGCCAGGTCTGATAGAAGCGATTTTGAATTGTTGGCAACTCTGTTCCAGTGGTGCCATCTTGAAAAATTACAAGGAAAAAAACATGCTTTTTACCCTATGAAATGTGAATAAGTTACCAGATTTTCATGAAATTGACACAGTAGCTGAATCTTTTTTTAAACTCTGTTTGATAGAAATTTGGTTGAAAAATTCGATTGGTGCTGCCAGCTATGGTAATTTTTGTGTCTTTGGTTTTGAAAATTCGCTCAGGAAAATAAAACTTTTTGCGCTATAACTTCCAGTGCAGTCATGAAATCAATATGCATTTCATACAATTACTGGAACCTATTTTAAACATTATTCAAGCCAAATTTGGTTGAAAAGCCACGATAGGGTTGCCAGCTATTGTTTGTTTTGTGTTTGTTTGCAATATCTTTATTAAGCGGTTTTATCGTAGAATTTTCAATTGGTTATGATATTGTACTGACAATAAACAGCAAATATTAAGCTTTCGATTATTTGAGAAAACTCGCTGCAGGTAACCCTAAATTTCTTTATACTCCTATAACTTCAAATGTTATATAACAACGTGAAGCAGATGTGATGTATTCTTGGCTTTGATACTGGCGAAAGGTTGCCAGCACGAGTCGGTTGTGCTACTTTTGGAAACATTTACAATGAAAATAAATAACCAATGTTTCAATTCCGAAAGTTCTGCAAATTTTTCGGATCGCAGCCCCAAACTCCAACTTCAGTTACAGTGCTGCAGGCACTGAACATTTTCTTCATTGATGTTATATGAGATGCTGCTTTCAAAGTTTGGTGATATAAGCAACTGATAACGAATATAATTAACCCGTGTTTTGCTCTCATAAACGTTGAAATTCATGCCAGTGGTAATATCTGAAACCTTCTACCATATGAGTTATAATGCATTCTTGAGACAAAAGTAAAACGTGGCATTTGAAACAATTTGGCCGTAATAAGCAGCGCATGTGGTGGAATATGCACTCAAAACCTGCACATTTCTTCTACTGTTCTTCGAACATTAGTGTTTCTAGCGGTTCAGGTGCGCTAGAGTTTTTTATATTATTATATGCTATATACAAACTATTTCTCGGGAACGCGCCATCCGATTGAGCTGAAACTTTCAGGATACATTGATGTATATGCAGAATAGATCCAGGGGTTTTCTCAGGCATTTTTCTTGGGGGGTGTGTTCAGAATTTTAGGAGGGGTGTCTCTTTGGAACAAAGGACACAAAGGTCTCTTTGTGTAGGAAAATTGTCCGTGTTAGGGGGGTGTATGCACTTTCCAGAGGGGTATTAGGGGGGTGTTAGGGGGGTGTAAGAAAATCTCTGGGTCCAGGTCTCACTAAATGTCAATTATTTTGAACCCTTTGGCGCCGGTGGCCATTTTAGTGATATTTTTAATACACCTATTATTCCGTACACAAATAATTTTTGCAAAAATCAAACTGACGAAATAAATTTCGAACGTGTTTTAAATGCGACTTGGATAATGTTTTGGAATTTTTAAACCCCATGTGTGCGCTAGGTGCCTAAAAAGAGAACGGGAAAATTTGAAAATTTTTAAATTGCGACAACCTTTGACAGAGCTATTCAATTATTACGAAATTTTCAGGACATATTAACATTATATAGTTGTAGATTTGTGTACCTTTCAATGAAGGTGTTGGCAACCCTGTAGCTAGGGCAGGCACTGAAATTGAAAACCTCCAAATCATCGTCTCTCTTGAAAAAATGCCGCTTCTCAAAAAAAAGCCATTCATATGTAAATCTTGTACTTTGCTAACATAACCAAAGTAAAAAATTGTGTATGGTGCAACTGGCACGCCTGGTAGCCCTTGCCCAATTTACCTATATTTTTAGCATCAAAATCTTCTATTCACGGAAACTCACGATCCGATAAGCAGAGTTAATTGAAATTTACAGAATGTATTGGTCTTAAATTGGACCAAGGCTGATAGAAGTGATTTTGAAATGCGGGCTATTCTGTGCCAGTGGTGCCATCTTGAAAAATCATTAGAAAAGATAACTGCTTTTAGCCCTATAAATTCTAACTGAATCGTTCGAATTTCACGAAATTTCACTCGCAAAAACTGGAACTTATTTTGAGCCATGTTTGGTAGAAATTTGGTTGAAAAATTCGGTTGGAGCTGCCAGCTATGATAATTTTGGTGTCTTAGATTTGAAAAAATAAAAATTTGGAAGTGAAAACATTCAAACCATCGAATATCCTAAAAAATGTCCGTTTCTTACAATAAAACCAATCTGTATACAAATCTTATGCTTTATCTACACGTTGAAAGTAAAACTTTGTAAAACTTTTTCCATGTCAGACAAGAACGGTAACCCTCTCCCAGTTAGCCTATATTTTTAGCATCAAAAACTTCTTCTGTGGAACTTACGAACCAATAATCAGATAAAGCTGAAATTTACAGAATACATTGGAGTTAAGTAGGACCAGGTCTGATAGAAGCGATTTTGAATCGTGGGCAACTCTGTGCCAGTGGTGCCATCTTGAAAAATTACAAAGAAAAAAAACTGCTTTTTGCCCTATGAAATGGGAATAAGTTACCAGATTTTCATGAAATTGACACAGTAGCTGAACCTTACTCTAAACTCTGTTTCATAGAAATTTGGTTGAAAAATTTCATTGGTGCTGCCAGTAATGGTAATTTTTGTGTCTTTGGTTTTGAAAATTCGCTCAGGAAAATAAAACTTTTTGCCCTATAACTTCCAGTGCAGTCATGAAATAAATACGAATTTTATTCAATTAATGGAACCTTATATAAACATTATTCAGGCTAAATTTGGTTGAAAAGCCACGAAGGGTTGCCAGCTTTTGTTGGTTTTGTGTTCAATTGCAATATCTTTATTAAGCACTTTTATCGTAGAATTTTCAAATGGTAATGATATTGTAGTGACAATAAACAGCAAATATTAAGTTTTCGATTATTTGAAAAAACTCGCTGCAGGTAACTCTAAATTTCTTTTTACTCCTATAACTTCGAATGTAATATAACAAAGTGAAGCAGATGTGATATGTTCTTGGCTTTGATACTGGCAAAAGGTTGCCAGCACGAGTCGGCTGTGCTACTTTTGTATCAATAAATGCTTACAGCTAGTATTCATACCGGAAACATTTTCAATGAAAATAAATAACCAATGTTTCAATTCCCAAAGTTCTGCAACTTTTTCGGATCACAGCCCCAAACACCAACTTCAGTTACAGTGCTGCAGGCACTGAAAATTTTCTTCATTGATGTTATATGAGATGCTGCTTTCAAAATTTTGTGAAATAAGCAACTGATAACGAATATAATTAACAAGTGTTTTGCTCTCATACGTGGAAATTCATGCCAGTGGTAATGTCTGAAACCTTCCACCATATGAGTTATAATGCATTCTGGAGACCAAAGTAAAACGTGGCGTTTGAAACAGTTTGGCCGTAATAAGCAGCTCATGTGGTGGGATATGCACTCAAAACCTGCACGATTCTTCTACTGTTCTTCGAACATTAGTGTTTCTAGCGGTTCAGGTACGCTAGAGTTTTTTTATTATTATAAGTATTGGCATTTGCGCTATATTCATAAATAAATATAAAACTGTGGTGAACAGCTCACATATTGTCCGTGGGAAAAACCGTGGGAATTCGCGACCTGCTCTGTGGGAAAAACGAGCATTTGCGAGGAAATTACGGCCACAAAAACCTCACAGCTCTGGCATCTACGTATATTTTTTTTGATGAAGGTGTTATGATACTACATTGTTTTGCGCATCAATCATCTCATTATTAATCGGAAAAGAAAAGAGATCGAAATATTTAGTGTGAAAGAGACAAGTAGGTGAGTGTAGTCAAAACAACTGTTCGTTTTGACAGTGACGATTAACTGTAATCGAAATGTCAAAGGTTTGCTGGAATCAAGGCTAAAATGTGTCAAATATTCTAATATGACACATTCAATTTCCGACTTGTCAAAATTTCAGCTGCTAGCAGCTGAATAATGCGAAGCCGGCCGCATTATCATAGCACAACACATTAATTATGGCACTAATATTTAACAGTTTAACATTATTGGCTAGTGAGGCCTATTCGCTCATACAAAATGCACATATCCATGTTTATTCATTGTCTCTCTCTACTCGGATTATTAATGGCATTATTAATGTAGTGTCATAACACCTGTAATATTTACTCATAAATACCGTATTGCGTCATACATTTTTGAAATCTAATGCTTATGCCTATTATGTCTATTTATATATTATGGTACAATATAATCTACTGAAGTATTATGAATTATAAATTACAATATTATTATTATTAAGCATAGGTACCTAAAATGATAAGGTTTGGTTAATTTGTTTGGCACATGTTACTAATGCTAGCTATTATTCTAAGTCAGTTTCAAGAAAAAATATGAGCAAAAGGAAGCTAAGAACAGATGAAGAAATTTTGGAAGTTTCTTGTGATTAGACTTTTGAAAACGAAGACAATTTAGAGTGCGAGTCTGATGACTTTAAAGGAGATACTTGCGACAGTGACGATGATCCGGAATATCTACCGGAACTGAAATAGGAGTTAGATGGTTTTGGTAGGTCATTGAATAAATGATTAAAAATCTTGAAAAATCCGAAAAGGGAATAAGTAAGGATCATAAAAGAACTCTCGAGGAAACCCCTGGTCGTAGCAAGAAAAAAACAAGGCATCAACAGAAAGAAAAAGTGTAAAAAAAAAAAAAACTTGCCTAATCAGTCAACTGAAATTTATGAAACCGATGAAGATATAATTTGTTATTTGCCGCCAGCACTCAGCAAAATGGTGTCCTTATTGTGTTTGGAATATTATTATAAACAATTTTTTAGGATAAATGATAATATTTCTTTGAATTTTATACGTATATTTTTGCACTTATATGTAGTTAAGTGTTGCTTTAAAAACCAATACTGTTTAACAGCAAAACTAAGTTTCGTAATATTCATTTTATATATATATTGATTGCTGCAGATGAAATGGCCGATTCAGTAATAAATTTTTAAACAGCTGTAACTTTTTGTGAAGACAATTTATTTAATCAAAATAGGTACCAATAGATGCAACACATTTTTCCCAACGAGATACAAGTACATTTATTCCAGTTTTTTAGAAGTCCGAGTTTCTGGTTCGAAGAAACTCCTCGAAGGCATTTTTGACAGCAGCTTCATGATTAAATATTTTTCCTGTCAAAAAGTGATCCAAATGTTTAAAGAAATGGTAATCTGTTGGTTAGAGGTCTGGTGAATATGGAGGGTGAGGAAAAGTGTCATAGCACAACTCGTTTAATTTTTGGACCGTTGTTCTCGATACATGAGGTCGTGCGTTATAATGAAGCAGTATCACTCCATCCCTGTTGACAAGCCTAGGTCGTTGGACTATCAATTTCTGATGCATTTCATCCAGTTCAGCACAGTATTTCTCAGCATTGATGGTTTCGCCAGGTTTCAGGAACGAATAGTGGATAACTCCAGCTACAGACCACCAAACAGTTACCATTGGATGAAAGCTTGGTTTCGGCATATGTCTTGGCACTTCATCGGCATCTAGCCATTGGGCCGATCGGCGATGATTATTGTATAAAATCCACTTTTCATCGCAGGTCACAATTCGGTGCAAGAACGGTTCCTTTTTCTTGCGGGAGAGAAAAGAACGTGAAATCATCATTCGACACGTCATGTTTTGCTCGGTAAGATCATGCGGAACACATTTATGAAGCTTTTTCACTTTTCCAAGTTGTTGCAAGTGGCAGCAAACTGTTGAATTGTGAACGCCTAATTTCTTGGCAAGATCCCTTATGATTTGGCGGGGGTCAGACTCCACTAATGCACGCAGCTCGTCGTGATCGATCGATGGCCCTGGGTGTCTACGTGGCTCACTTCCAAGGTCCATATCTCCGGATCGAAATTTTTCGAACCACCGCCGAGTGATTCGTTCGCTAACTGTATCTGGCCCAAATGCGCTGTTGATATTCCTCGTTACGTCCGTTGCGTTGTGCTCTAATTTAAATTCGTAAAGTAAAAGTAGCCGTTTTTTATTCACTTCCATGTTCACTTTCTCTTTTTGTTTTTACGATCTCTATGAAGTGCAAAACAGAAATGACTCCATAAACCAAAGTAGCAGTATTTAAACTTCAATATGTCATATCGTTTGCGCCGCCTTGTGCCAACATAATGCACTAAAATTGCAGCGAACTTTATGCCATTGCTAAATTGGCCATTTCATATGCAGCAACCTAATATATATCCACCAACAATACTAAAGGTTTATTTTTTTTGCGATAACTATATAATTTTTATGTTCAATGATAAAATAAAATTTGTAAATAATACTATTGTTGCTTACTTTTAAGTAAAAAACAATTATATCTTAAAATATATCAGTTTAGAACAAGAAAATTCTCAAATGCGTAAAATTTACTCAAACGTACCTAAAATTATCCAAAAAATTATCGAAATATTTTAGGGCTAAATGCTTATTTCTATGTCGATTGAAAATTTTCATATAGTGCGGTGTTGGAAAATTCTTGCAAAAAAAGACAAATTAAACCCTTTTTCTAATTCTACCGCCACTTTCAAAATCGCAGCTCTCAAAGAACCTCAATCAATAAAATTACGACATAGAATATCAATTCGTTCATATGTACACTTCGCGCACATTTCAACAAAGCTAAGCCCTCACTTAGGTCATCAGCTTTTTTCTTATATGCATAGGCACATACACTCCACATCAAAATGAAAGGACACCCTCGAAATTTTGCCGTTTCTCAAAACCGATAAGAGGTAGAAAAAACTTTTATTGTGGGTCATATAGTACATGCAAGGAATGTTCAAAATGTTTAACGTAATGACTCCTTCAACTAATATTCTAAGAATTTTTTGTATTTACCTGAAAAAAGGTGCTTCAAAAAGCTAGGACAGCTGAAGGTATTTAAAAATAATCTGTATTTAAAGATAAATTTAAGTATATTATTTTAGTTGACCCCAAGCATTTTCTATAATATTTAAATCTGGAGATCTAGCTGGCCATGGTAAAACCTTAATATTTTTGGAGGAAAAGTATTCCTTTACAATATGCGCTGTATGCACTGCTGCGTTATCCTGTTGGAAGATAAAGTCCTCTTCAGAAATCGTTGTTGCATGTGTCCTGATTTGTTCATCTATTAGTTTTATGTAATCCGGACTTTTCATTTTTCCATCCACAAAGCAGATTTCGGTCTTCCCTTTGCATACGATCCCTGCCCATACCATGACACCTCCACCGCCCATTTGCCTGCGAACTTGGAAAAGGCGGTATTTCCTTTAATCATGAAAATAATATGACCAACCGTCGGGTCCATCCAAGGTGAATCTTTTCTCATCCGTAAAGATGACATTCTCCTATCTTTTCTTCCACCTTACATGTTTCCGGAGCGAATTTCAACCGTTCCTCAATATGCTTTTTTGTTAGCAGTTTTTTTCGTTGAATAGTGGGTGTTTTTTTAAAAGACGTTGGACATTTAAAATGTTTGTGTTCACACCAGCTTTTTCCGCAATTTGACTCGCTGTTGCTATTGAGTTTGACGCTACTCGTAATATCGACCACTTTTCACGATCACTTAGTGCACTAGGTCTGCCTGGACTCTTCTTTTGGCCGTAATTTCCAGGATCTTTTAGTAAATTCATAACAACATTTCGGTTTCGTTTTACAATATTCGCGACACTTAAACTCTCATTTTTCATATTTAAAATCGTTTTTATTTCACTTTCACTTAGTTTTTTGCCGCGACCCATTTTTGCAACACAATCCACTAGTCCATACTGAAAAAATATCGAAATTTTTACGAAACGACCTCAGTTTATCTAAACATATAAACATTAAAAAAATTTCAAACTCACTTCTTGCACCAAATGCTTGCAACTGCCGATTTATATACTCTGTCCTATCTTTTTGAAGTACCTTGTTTTCAGGTAAATACGAAAAATTCCTAGAATATTAGTTGAAGGGGCCATTACGTTAAACATTCTGAACATTCCTTGCAGGTACTATATGACCCACAATAAAAGTTTTTTCTACCTCTTATCGGTTTTGAGAAATGGCAAAATTTTAGGGGTGTCCTATCATTTTGATGGGGAGTGTACATATCTCATTAAAGTAGAATTTTTCAACTTGCATTTTCATCTATTACCTTACTAGGCTGCATATACCTGCATCCTCATATCGCACGTACATACAACTAGTATTGTGCTCATAAAACAAACCTAAATGAATCGTTTCAAACATTCTCTGGTCAAATGAGCTATTGAGTTCTTTTATCATTGTGCTTCGTCCAACAGTTTTTTTCTTTCAAGGACATTTAAAAGACAGTTTTATCCATCAAACCTCATAATCGAAATAGTAATATCGCTCTACTAACACCCCGAATGCCCATCTTGAAGTTGCCGAATTTTACATTGGTATCAAAGCAAGCACTTACACTACCGGACGTATAGAAAACGCCTTATCTGACATTTTTTGTTATATTTTGGACTTGATACCGGATTTGAAAACTACACACTCAGTTACATCATTCTACAATACATGAAAAATCTATCTTTTGTCGAAGTATGTGAAAATCGATAATGAAAAATCCCCCAACAAAAGACCTAGCATAACTTAGCATGAACCTT
Source organism: Nemotelus pantherinus (assembly GCA_963978885.1). Taxonomy (NCBI): domain Eukaryota; kingdom Metazoa; phylum Arthropoda; class Insecta; order Diptera; family Stratiomyidae; genus Nemotelus; species Nemotelus pantherinus. The sequence continues at coordinate 75,843,392 of OZ022264.1, read as the reverse complement.
CTATCTGCCGTAGATAGAAAGTTTATGCTAAGTAATGCTATCATTATTTCGTTGCGTGTTCCTACAAAAAACCCCTATCTGCTTAAAGCTCTTTCTCTTCCACAAATATTTTCAATGTGAAAGCTTTTACTTCAGATGTATCTAAAACAAACGTACATATTTGTATCCATGTTTAAACTTTCATTCCGTTTGAAGATGTCTGCAGCATTTAGAAAAACACATATCATTGAATATTTCGACAGTTACTAGAATCTAGGTAGAAGGTTTATGTTAAGCACGGCAGAGCGTTACTCAGCATAAACACCCTATCTGCGCATTACTTAACATAAACGCTCTATCTACCCTACGTATCATAAACGTCTTATCCGAATTTTTTCATGTTTGAGCTAACACCGGATTTGGAAATTTCATAATATTACATCGTTCTACAAAATATGGAAAAACTATCTTTTGTACAATTATGTTCAAATCAATAGTGAAGTATGCCCTTTCCATATACCTGCAGCGCTTGGAAGAACAAAAATCTTCAAATAACTCAACAATTACTAAAATTCAGATCGGGCGCTTATGCTACGTAGAGCAGCTATCTACATGCCTGGTTTTTTCCAGGTTTTATTTGAAGTCGGTGAAGTCTTTTCTCATCTACCTCACAGAACAACCAATTCAGTCAACTCGAGCGCTTTACCCTGTGAGTGTGTATTCATATTGATTGTATACGACGAAAATTAAGTGTGGGCATAAAAACAGGGGATTTGGGAGCAGTTTATTTAAATTGACGTGAGCAAAGACGTGTGTCGTGTATGTGCTGTGCAAGGAAATTTTTAAGCACCAATATCAAACATTCGTTTGAGAATATCGAGAAAAAAGTTTTACATTTTATCTGCCATGTGAGTATAAGAACGCTGCCGTGCTTAGCATAAACCTTCTATCTACATTTGAGTGACTTTCGAGATATTCAATGATTTTTCCTTTGATTTGTTGTGGAGATATGTACAGTGTCGAACAAAAGTTTGCGTACACCATTTAAAATAACGGAAAATTGTTGATTATAGCATAAATTAAAAATTATGTTATTGCAAAATAAACTTAACCCTTTTTACAAAAATATTTTATTGAACGTGCACGAAATTTCAGTTCACCAAAAAACTAAAATATCCACAAAAAGCATACGGCGGTATTTTGAAGGAGGAGTGTTTAATTTTCAATATGCCAAAACAGCTATATTCTCCATCTTAGTGGCCCGATCTCAGCCCTATAGAACATTGATGGGATTATCTCGAGCGTAGAAGACCTCAAAACCATCTTGTTTCAGGAGTGGGCCAAAATACCAGCACAAGTGACGCGAAATCTTGTCAGTTATATGGAAGGTCGGTAGCTTAGCTCGCTAACACGTCAGCTCGAAGTAGCAATCTACTGCCCGCGGGTTCGAATCCCGCCGTGCCCATGGTTGTATTTGGTCGTCTTGTGTTGTCTTAACAGTCGGCGACTGGGCATAATACCATCGCTCCATTAATTGTCACATTAAAAGCTTTAGTAGTGACTAGGCATAACACTAGCGCTTCAGAAAATAAGAAAAAATGTCGCACTTAAAGAATAATGGAATAATTTATATCGGCTCCTCCCGTATGTGTCTTCCTATCGCCATCGCTTCAAAGGGCAATCCCCTGAGCTTTGGCATTATCATAGACAAAAAAAACAGGATGAAAGCCGTTATTACAGCGAATAGCGGGTCAACAAAATATTAATATTAATAAAAATATACCATCTAATATAATGAGTTGTACGTGTACGCAGATTTTTGTTCTATGTTATCTGTGGATATTTTAGTTTTTTGTTAAATTTTTTTCGTAGAAACTGAAATTTTATTCAGTTTCAGTAAAATATTTTTGTACAAAGGGTTATTTATATTTTAGAATATCACAATTTTTAATTAATGCTATACTTAACAATTTTCCGCTATTTTATATGGTGCATGTAGACTTTTATTCGGCACTGTATATGGAGAGTGCATTTTTCAATATTGATTTTAACATACTTCCACAAAAGATAGGGTTTTAAAATTTTGTAGAATGGTGTAATAGAGTATTTAGTTTTCAAATCCGATCTTCTCAAAAATGAAAAAAATATCAGATAGTGTTTATGCTAAAGACGGCAGTACTCATATAAGTTTAGCTCGCAAAAATTCTATTGAAATTTGTTGATACAGGGAAATGGATTCTCCTGAAAGCAGTTTTAAAGAAAAATTGCGTATTGCCTTAAATCTTGAGTTAGCAGAGAAAAGGAGATTATTTTCGCAACAAGAAGGCAATGAACAGAATTATAATATCTGCAACGAAGATACTGAAAGCAGCTGTGGCGTGTTTAATGAGAAAGAAAGCAGCAGTAGCTTTTTCAACCAATCCGATGAGAGTGACTTCGAAAACTTCGATAGTTTTAGTTCAGAAAGAACTGAAAATCCCACTTATGACGAAACTGAAATAATATCTTCAGAATCATCCGTGAGAAATAGATGCAAGCCTTTAGAATCAAATAAAACTTCATCGATGATAAGCGAACAAGACAATGATGACGGCGAAATCAATACAGGAATAAATGAAGAAAGCGATATGGAACTAACAACCCGCACAAAAACGGGTTTACCGAGGCAGCGAAAAACATATAAAACTAGCTTACAGCAAAGAATCGAGGAAAAGAAGAAAAAAATGATTTTGAAGCATGGAGTTAAAGAAGCTTGTAAGAACTGCAAGCTTAAATGCACAGAAAAAGTTAATGAGCAAAGTAGAAAAGTTATCAATCGAACATATTGGAGCTTATCGCCAAGATCACAGAAATGGTTTATACTCATAAATACTAAGCAAGAAAGTGTTAAGCGGCGTACGACAAATAGCGTAAGTAGAAGAAAAAATTCCTTCAAATATGAGTTCCAGTCCGAACGTGGAGACTCTATTGAAGTATGTCGTGCATTTTTCTTAACAACTCTAGGGTTTACAGCGCAAAATAACAGGCTTTTGCAATCACTTAAAGAAAGTAGGCAAATGCACACCATATTGCCAGAAAAGCGAGGCAAATATGTTCGAGACAACCGGATAGATAGATCAGAAATACAAAAGCATATTGAAAGCTATAATCCAACAATTTCGCATACTAATTTTGCGCATGCCCCTACAAGACGATATCTCCCTAGTGGCGTCAATATTTCCTTAATGCATAAAGATTTTAACACCAAATATGCAAACGGGAAAGTTTCCTATGAAGTTTACCGAAAGGAAGTTGCGAAAATGAATATCTCTTTTTCTTCTCCTGACAACGAGGAATGCTGCTATTGTGAGAAGATGAAATGTCACGAAAAAGTCACAGGACACAAGAGAGATAATGTAAGTGTTGATTGTGAAGCTTGCGAGGAGTGGAGAAAGCACCATGAACGATATACTAGTCCGCGTCTGCAATATGAGGAAGACTCCGAACAAAGTCAAAACCAAAACACAAATTTTTCGGTGGATTTACAAAACATTATATTGTCGTACGTAGCAAAAATGCCCTATCTGTATTTTAATAATTGTTGAGTTATTTGAAGATTCGTGTATTCCTGAGAGCTTTAAGTATATGGAGAGGGCATTTTCACTTTTGACTTTAACATATTTTCACAAAAGATAGGTTTTTCATAATTTTTAGAATGATGTAACTTAATGTAATTTTCAGATCAGGTGCTTACTTAAAAATGAAAAAAAAGTCAGGGCATTTATGCTACGTAGGTCAGATTAATTTAAGCGAGATGCAGTATGTTTAAAAAAAATTTTTTTCTGGATTAGCCGTCTTTAACGAAAGTTTCCTTCCGATTGGAAAAGCAAGACAAGATATGAAAAAATCTCCTGTGGCTACTGTGTGGCACGGCGCAATATCTGACCGTTGTAAAGAAGCCATTATTTCAGCATTATACACATTTTTCATGTATAAACTTGTTGAACAAAACCGACCATTATCAACGACTTCAAAATTGTGTATACTATATTGAGCTATACAAATAACAAATAATGTAAACTATATTGAGCTTAATATTGATAACTTTTTTAAATGGTAAGAATACACTTCTCTATTACAAATAAACAAAATATCATCGCAAATTCATCTGAAAGATTTGGTAAATCCTGTATTCATTTCTTTTTACAATATGAAATCGGTTGTAACGATGTACTTCAAAAATTGATATTTTTTTTAGAAATTGAGGCATTTCAATAAAATATAACATGTAAATCGTACAAAAATTTAGACATATTTTGCCAAAAGTCAGAATGACATTTTTGTAAAATTTACTAGCATTTCAATATGTAGCTCATGGCAAAGATTCCGATGACTATCAGATCATTAATTAAATATATTTTAAGTTATAATTACTGATTTATGTGGATGATTATCTCTTTTACGTGTGAATATTTTTGCTAATTTAATTATTTAAATTTTGTAAATTTTTACTCTTTTTTCCAATAATGAATAAATCAGTTCTTTCAAAATCTCATTTTATTTTAACCAACAATAAACAAACATTAAAATCTTGAAAAAAAAGAAATTCTTTAAATTTGCTTAATTTTGCTAAGTAATTATGTAAGAATTATTTTTGCTGTCTTACACTTCGTTAATATCATATCTTCCTAACAATATAAACAATAAAAAAGTTGTAATTGCTGTTTTCTAATATAGATAGGGCATTTATGTAAAGCAAAGCTATTAATTGCATTTTTTGCACTCTTGGGCAGAGTAAGATAAGGTAAGTTAAGCTCTTTATGACAGAGCTTTAGATAAGTACATTGAATACTACAACAATCGCTGCCGCAGTGAAGTTACAGCGGCAGCGATTGTTGTTGTATTCAATGTACTTTTAAGTACAATGTACTTAAAAGAGCTTAACTTACCTTAACTTGCCCTGCCAAAGAGTGCGGAAAAACGCACCTATTATTTCATTACATTTTCAACAAAAAATGACCCTATCTGCTTAAAACCTCTCTTCCGCAAATATTTTCAATGTGAAAGCTTTTACTTCAGATAAACGTCTTTTATCCATGTTTAAACTTTCATTACGCTTGAAGATATCTGCAGTATTTAGAACTTGCCATAGAAATCGCTAGTCGAGATGGTATATGACATCTTATATTTGATGCCATGCCATAAATGGCACGCTATATGGTATGTCATTTGCTTGGCCATATTTTGACAGTGCTCGATTTCCAAAATGGCGCTGAAACGTGGTCATGCTCCGTTTCTTATAAGCGAATACAGGAATTCTGAATTTACAAGAATTTCAAGATATCGTTGAGTAATCAAAATAGTTTACAAGGTATGGAAGGGTGGGAATTTGAGAAAAAAGAAATTGTGATGCGGAAATTTTGACTAATAAAACTTAATAGTTTTTATTTTTGAAAGAGAAATAATTTCGATTTGTAAATAAATGAGTAAATAAATGAAACTACCTATTAATGATCTGCGGATTTTTCAAAATGTTTTCTACCCAATCCCCCTTCGTACGCCAGCAAATCATATAATAGTTTGACCTTCATCTGAAAATTCACCGGCTTATCCAAAAATAGATTTCTCCTACACACAGAGTTTTCATCAACAAGAGAATTTCTTCGCTTTCTACTTCAAATAACTGAGAGCATTCAACGAGCAGATTACAAGAGCATTCAACGTTCAGATGAAGCACACGGCCAAAAAGCATTTTCGAAATGATATGGCATACCATGGGATTGCCCACTCATCGGATGGTATGCCATAAATTCTTTAGCATCGGATATGGCAGCGAAAATGGCTAGTTGAGGCCGAGGGCTAGAAAAATTTAAATCATCTCAACAATTACTAAAATACAGATAGGACGTTTATGCTACGTAGGGCAGCATACATACATAGTTCTCAACAGTGCGAGAATGGGATAGTGAGAGACATGCGCAATGGATTATCTTGCTTTTATTTTATCATGGTTGATACTACTTTTTAAGTGCTTTTCAGGGCTGCCAGGTTGGGCTACTTTTCCTCCATACCCCATTGTGGGGCGAAAATATTTTTTTTAGTTATTACAGTTTGGAAGTGAAACTGGAGGAGAATAAATATAGTTACAGATGTTAGACGATATTGGGGCAATCTAAATTTTTTAGTAATTTTTAGTAAGTTTTATTTAAGTTTCTACCGAATGATCCACTGTACAAAATACAATATTATATTCTCAAGGTGAAGCAAATGTAGAATAGTAGCTTAATTTATAACACCTATACCTAAATTCAACTTAGCAAAAATGGCACTGATCTACATCAAAATTGTCTTTGACATGTAAATATACTATATCTACAGCATGTAATTCGCTGAATTTAAATATAGAACTTAGATTTGATTTTTAGCTCTTATTGCTCATATCTGCAATATTTGATATAATAACAGGTAGGTTGATAGAATTAGGTATGTTGGCGTATTGCAGCAATAGCAGAATTTTGAAACAGGATTCGTTATGGGAGGCAAGGGTGGCTTTTGTACATTTGGAAAACCTACGAAAACGCGAAACTTGAGTAGCCTTGTGGGTAGAGAATTGGCTTCTTGCCTGTGGGATCCCGAGTTCGAATCCAGGTTCAGACGAGCTTTCGCGCACAAAGCTTTGAGTTCACCTACCTCTGATTAGGTACTTAATTTGAATCAGGGGTAGAGTAAGTTGTGGAATTAATTACTCCACACTCGTATTCACATTGATTGAAATATTGCAATGAAGCTCTTTACCAGCTTCAACCCCTAGACCTGTATGAGGGTTGTCGTGGGATTACTTTACTTTTTACAAAAAATGCGCTGCTACAACTTGCTGCAAGAAGACTTCAGAAGTGTCAATTGTAGGTGGCTAAATTTAAGAAAAAAAAACCCTAGTGCATCCGAACTGCTAGAAACACTAATGTTCGACGAAGGGTAGTGTCAATTCTACCACAAACTACTTTGCCTACTGAAGACTAATGCACCCTGGGTAATAATAGACCCTAAGCTTATTTTAATTTCGATGACTTCATCGAAAGTTACAGCGATAGAAAGGTGTTTGGGGTCACCATCCGAAAAATGTCCAGACCTTAGAGAATTTAAACATTGCTTACTTAGTTTCATTGCAAATGTTCGCGATGTGTATACCAAATGCAAGCATTTATTGGTACGAAAATAACAAAAATGCCTCGTGCTGGCAGCCCTTTGCTAGCACCGAAGCCAAAAATGTGTCACATCTGCCTCACGTTGAAGTCAATCCACTCTGCGAATTTCGTATTGGTCCGATCACTGCATTGGAATAGGGATACAAAAGTTTTCAAAATTTCCAGATCTTAATATATGTTGTTTATTATTACTAAAAGATCATTACGATTTGAAAATTCTATGATAAAATCGCTTACTAAAGATATACAAAAAAAAATACAAAAACAACCATAGCTGGTAACTCTATCATTGTTTTTCCAACTAGATTTCTACTTAATATTGCCTTCAATAACTTTAATTTGCCATTTAAATTTCGTTATGATTCCATAATTGCACTGGAAGCTATAAGGCAAAGAGCTTTGTTTTCCTGAGCGTTCTCAAAATTTAAGACACCAAATTACAATAGCTGGCAGCTCCAACCGAATTATTCAACCACATTTTTACCAAACGTAAAAAACTCAGAGTAAGGCTCAGCTACTGCGTAAATCTGGCACTACTGGCACGAAATCGCCCGCATTTCAAAATCACTTTTATCAGATCTGGCCCTACTTAAGACCAATAAACTCTGTAAATTTTAACTATATCTGATTATCGGATCTTGAGTTCCCGTGAACAGAAGTTTTTGATGCTAAATATATAGGTTAATTTGGGAAGGGCTACCATTCTTGCCCGTTGTAAAATTTCAAATGTTATACTTTCGCTATGTAGACAAAGGATAAGATTTATATATGAGTGGCTTTTTGTCCAAAAAATGACAATTTTTCAGAAGAGTCGATGATTTGAAGGTTTTCACTTTCAGCGCCTGCCCTAACTACAGGGTTGCCAACATGCTCATAAAGCAATACAAATTTACAACTAAATAGTACCAGTATGTTTTGAAAGTTCCGTAATGATTTGATAGCTCTATCAAAAGCTATCGGAATTTAAAAAATTTCAAATTTTCCCGATCTCTTTTCCCGATGTCATCCAAAACATTATGGCCCAGTCATTTTAGCATAAAAAAGGGGTCAACCTCGGAATGAGAGATAATAAGCTGAAATTTCGTATATACCTTCATTTTGAGGTCTTGAAAGTTGCCTCAAAAGTCTCATAAAATCTCGTGTCTGCATCGAAAGCTATTCAAGGTCAAAGGTGAGAAAAAACAGTTTTTTGCGATTATCTTGGTTTCTATTGCTCCAATGATGTTAACACTTCGGATCGAAATTGTAGAACATAAAATTTGCGACACATTTTATTTGAAGCATTTTTTCCTGCGCTCAACCGTTTTTCCGATAGAGGGCGATAAGCGCGCAGCACCAGAGCCGTCTTTGCTCAATTTGGGGCCCTGGGCACTTTCAGACAAATGTGGCCCCTAAATCAGAGGGTTATTAACAACAGGCAATAGAAATCAACAGGAGCAGGTACGAAGAATTCTAGATATAGTTATCAGTTATTTATACATATATATACATATTCAAAGTCACATTAAATCAATAGGTAATTATAATCTGGAAAAGTAATTCTTAAACCATTATACGCAGGTTAGTAATTAAAAAGTCTATGCTGATTGAAGGGGTACTTTTCTAGATTTAAGACAAGCAAAATCATTAATTACTTCTTCAAAGTCAATCTCTTTGAGCACATCACATTCTATGGACATCAGCGACAAACTGGTCAATCTTTCTTGAAGCATTGTACTTCTTAATTCATTTTTTATTCTTTTCAATTTTGAGAAAGAGCGTTCCCCACTGCAGTTGGTTATCATCATGCTTAAAGAGATTCTCAAAGCAATTTCTACATTTGGAAACGTGTCTTCAATTTTGTCTTCGTTCAAAAGATGATATATACCTGAAACACTGTTAGTTTCTTTATTTTCACTAGTCTGGTCACTTTTTAAGTATTCTGTTAAGGTTGGTACTGAGTTAACCGTGAAGCTAAATTTTGACATGTCTCCATTATCTGGTCATTCTTTCGAGCGAAAATTTTGGCAATGGAGAAAAGCAGAGACACTCCTCATTCTTGACGGATAAAATGTCAAGAATTTCAATTTTCGATCGATTTTCTTATTGGAAAGACATTTGCACAATTCAATTTTCAAATTGAAACACCAAATGTCACTTTTTAGCTCGAAAGAATGAACTGCGTGAAATGATTGGAGACATGTGTCAGTGCCATCTGCATTTTCAAAGCGAAAGTAACTTCAAAGCAACTTTTCATGCTAAGAACAGAGTACCACTGTTACTTATTTTCAAGCTAAATTTTCGCCGAAACCAATTTCACGTGAAATTTTGTATGAAAATTTCACGTGAAATCGAACTCAGTACTATGCTTTAGATGCAGACATTCAATTTCCAGCTCTTTCTCGCTAACATCGTTATGATAGATTTTAGTGAATTCTTCGCAACTTACACTCAACTCCTCGGGACTCAAAGTTTTCAAGCGAGATAAAAAACCGAACCGATTATTTATTTCCTTGTACGAATTCAATCGCTGTTTTAGATGAATGCTCAGGGTATCGATTATGAGAATAAAAGTCTCTACTTTGAATTTCTCTCTCTCTTTTAGTTGGGCTGATGGCGCAGAGCCATCAAATATTGCCTAAAGTGAGCTTCTACCTCTTATTCTTTGAGATAGGTCCTTGTAGTCACACTCCGGATTTTTCTCTTTAGCGCATGATTCGAAGTCATCAAATTTGTCCCTGAGGTTAATAACGAAATCTTCAAGTGAAGCTAACAAATTAGTTGCAACGTCCATTGTTATAGTTTTTTTCTGAAGATAAGTACTTGTTTTGTCTATTCTTTCCAATATGGTGTTCCAAATTTCTGTCAGTAAAATAAATTCCAGGTTTTCCATTTTTTCAGACAAACTAAGAGCTTGGTGCCTAGTTTCTTGTCGCTGCTCTGCACCCTCCGCGATCGACGTCAAGGCTTCTATAATTTATTTATGGCCTTGATGTAAGGCGCTTACTGCATCAGCTCGCGCATACCATCTGGTTTCAGAAAGACTTTGAAGAACTTTTTTTGAACCTAAATATTCAGGCAATGTATTCCATCGATGAGTAGAATCCGAACAAAAATTGTACAAATTCAGAACCATTTGAAAAAAACTTGTTGCCTCTCGTACACACCCAGCGGCATGAAGACCTACCAAGTTTAGAGAATGACCCGCACAAGGTACAAAGGTAGCAACATCACATTTCTCCCTGATTTTCGCTTGCAGACCAGCATACTTTCTTGACATATTTGAAGCATTGTCGTAGCTTTGCCCTCTGCAATTTTTGATTTGTATATCAAGATTCTCTAAAAATTCCAGGATGGTTTCCGCTAAATATTTTGATTTATGCTTTTTGATAGGTATAAATTCCAAAAACCTTTCAATTGGAGCACGGTCTTTTACGTAACGAATTATAAAAGTTAACTGGTCAGTATGAGACAGTTTGGGCATGCTGTCCACGCTAATCGAAAATATTTAGCTAATTTAACTTCATTTATAATTTTTTTAGGACCTGTTTTTCCATTACGTCAAAAACTCATTACAAACATTCGCTGATAAATAAGAAATGTGTCCCTTTCCAGGATTCCCAAATTTTTTTAGGTGAGCTACAAGAAACTCATCAAATGCACTTAATAACTCTACACATCCTAAATAATTTCCATTGTAGGGATGTGCACGATACTCAAGAAATGCAACATGTGGATACCTACCTTAAGATTGATAAGACACTCGTTGCAAGTGGGGTCGTGTACATACATAAATGTCATTTTAGCATAAAAAATCATCATGCTTATTTACCTGCGGGTATAGGTTTAAGCATCACTGGCTAATTCATTCGCAAATAATTTAGGTAAATCACCTACTAATAAGCAGATAGAGTTGACAGTGTTAGGCCCCTGGTTCATGAGACTACTGTAAAAGCAGATAGATAATTATCATGTATAGTCAGGTAAATATAGTTTAATATCGGTTGGTGATCTGGAAATAAGGGGCCCCAAAGATCGGGGGCCCTGGGCACTTGCCCAGTGTGCCCATGCGTAAAGACGGTCCTGCGCAGCACTCAGCCATATGTACTGTAATGCAAGGTCAACCGTGAATACCTGTGAATACTACCTTCAGTTTTGAATTATTTGTATTATTTATCAGTAAATACATTGTATTTAATAGCATTTTACCATTTTTAAACAATGATTATGCCAATTCGCCAAGAAAATTTTTTGTCAAATCGATGTAATAATAAGAAACTTATTGGTATGCTCATTGAAAAGTTTGAGAGTGTAAATATCACAACAAAGCAAGAAAGAGATGATGCTGATGTTCTAATTATAGAAACAGCTATCGAAGAATCCAAACATGAAAGGACTGCCATCATTATAGCAGAAGACATAGCTTTACTAGTTATTTTAATTGGACGCACCCAATTACATCAAGAAGACATTTTCTTTAAAAAAGTTGGCAAAGACAATGTCAAAACATAAATATACTCTTCAACAAATTTTGACAAATATCCCATTTCTAAAAAACATGTTTTATTTTTACATGCATTCAGTGGATGTGATACAACTTCTGCGCTGCTTAAAAAAGGAAAAAAAACTTTCATAAAAGCACTAGAACAACTTGCCAATTTCGACGAACTAGATCATGTTTTTCTAGAAGAAAACTGCCCTGTCCAACAATTATACGATAATGGCATTCGGATCTTACTAGCGATATACAATGCTCCAAAATCTGAGGATAATATCGATCATCTTCGATATACTCAGTTCATTAAATCAACAAAACTTAATAAACCTGTCCAATTATCTAATCTTCTGCCGACAAGTGCAGCGGCCCATCAGCATATAAACCGTGTCTATTACCAAGTTCAAAAATGGTTAGGGCATGATTTAGAACCCCAAGAATGGGGTTGGGTGCTCCAAAATGAGTTCCTGGAGCCAATGCCAACAATATTACCACCAGCTTCCGATGAATTACTGAATACTCTATTTTGCAATTGTAAGAATGGATGTGGTGCACGGTGTCGATATAGAAAATCGGGGCTGCAATGCACTTTAGCTTGTGGCCACTGTAATGGGCAAGCTTGCCTCAATGCTATTTCATTACAAAGTGACTGTGAGCAAGTGAGTGCTTTTGGCCATGAAATTCAGGAAGGTCTGCAAACACCAATTCAAGGCAACGAAGATGATGACAATGATACAGAAATTCCCGAACGTCCAGAAGATGACGATGAAGAAAAAGAAACGTAATATTTTTGTTATTTAAATTTTTAAAGAATGGTAGATTAAAAATATGTAATATATATATACATATTAAAATAAATTAAATATATGTCAAATGTTATTAAATACAATGTATTTACTGATAAATAACTCAAAACTGAAGGTTTCACGGTTGACTTTGCATTACAGTACATATGGCTGAGTGCTGCGCGCTTACCGCCCTTTATCAGAAAAACGGTTGAGCGCAGGAAAAAATGCTTCAAATAAAATGTGTCGCAAATTTTATGTTCTACAATTTCGATCCGAAGTGTTAACATCATTGGAGCAATAGAAACCAAGAAAATCGAAAAAAACTGTTTTTTGTCACCTTTGACCTTGAATAACTTTCGACGCAGACACGAGATTTTATGAGACTTTTGAGGCAACGTTGAGGACCCCAAAATGAAGGTATATACAACAATTCAGCTTATTATCTCTCATTCCGAGGTTTTATGCTAAAATGACTGGGCTATTATCCGTTTCACAGTAAAAACACGTTCGAAATTCATTTCGCTAACTTTATATATGCACAAGTTATTTGGAGACGGAATAATAGGTATATTAAAATATAACTAAAATGGCCGCCGGCGCCAAAGGGTTAAAGATTTTTAATTTTTTGTGAGACTTGGCACTATTCTGCATATACACAAATGTATCCTGAAAATTTCAGTTCAATCGGATGGCGTGTTCCTGAGATTTTTCCACTGAATTTTTTTTTATGTATATATATATATATATATATATATATATATATATATATATATATATATATTATATATATATATATATATAATATATATATATATATATATATATATATATATATATATATATATACATAGAAATATGAATTTTTGGCCAAAGTGATTTTAATACTTATGTTCTTCGAACATTAGTAATGACCCAGCGAAAAAAAAGCGCCATATAACCGATATGCAAGCGCTTGACCAAAGCAGCAAACCGCTTTGAACATGCTTTGGCTTCACTCAAATTTAACATTGCATGTCATTGGTATAAAGAACGTGGGCCTCGCTTGAATTTAAATGCTTATAAAGTGGTTTTCGCAAGCGAATGGCAAGCGCTTTTCCTAAGCAAATCCAAAGCGCCTTCATTAAGCAATTACAAACCGCTTTTCCTAATCAATTGGAAAGCACTCTAAGGAATTATTGATGTTTGATGGTATTATTGAATCATGGTTTTTATTTGTTTAGTAAAGTTTTTATTTGTTATGTTAAAAAGAAACTATAAACTAGAAAACAAGAAAATGCAATTTGATTTTAGGGATAATAAAATGCTTACCGACTTTAGTTTTTTAAACAAAAGGTAAGGCCTACTAAAACCATAAAATAAAACACAAATAAATGAAAAAAGACGAGCAAGAAGCAAGAAAGAAAAGAAATTGGTATAATAATTATTTAACTGTATTTAAATGAAACATAGAAAGTTCGTGAATTTTTTTTTAAGGTGTGTCCCATAGTGGAATTTGTTTGTTTTTTGTGCTCAAATGCTGACCCTCATCTCTTTCTAGTATTCTTCATATGTCATGGAATCCTTTAATGGAATCTGTGTAACGAAATATTAATTTCCATAATGAGTAAATTAAAATTATATTACCGTATATATATTGCGAAAAATTTTTTTTTCTTCAATGGGATCTTCTTTTGTTGACCATCCCAGTTTACAGTCAAAAGAAATTCCTCGCTTAACAACATTGGAATAGATTTTCTTAACTGCTGCTTGCCAATAGTAGCAAGTCGTTGTTCATATTTATTATATAACATCTAATCTTGAATTGCCTTACGAATTCACGAATAGATATATCCTTTATTTTTTTCTCGGCCCTATTCATGTCCTCAAGATTACGAATTGGAAATATTTTTAGATCGATTTGGGGTTGGAGCACATTTTTGGATATTGCTTCGAGGATTTCGTCAAATTTATTTACGTTGTCTTCATTTGCAGCTTTTAGCTTGGCATTTTCAGATTCTGAATAATATACGAAAGTATTAAATGCTCAATAAGTACGTGAGCATCGACAAAAACATACCTAAATTTTTATATATTCCACATTTCATGAGAACGTCAGCTAAGCATTGCATTTGTAAACAGCAGTGGCGTTAGATGTATCTTCCATGTGCCTGTTGCTTGCTCGAAAATGTTTTTGTGACATTGCAAACTTCACTCTAGTGATACTGTGTATGTATTTCAAGAAATTATAGTTGTAAGAAATACGTATAATAAAAGGGCGACATATAGTATAATGTAGAACACCAGAAGTAAAATACTACTCCCTCTGTCAAAAAATAAGGATCTCATTTGAAAAATTTGGTCTTTCTATTTATTATTATTATAAAAATAGAGGAAAATGATCAAGGTATATGATATATAACTAAATATATTCTTCATACAAAAAATATAATGGGAATTTTCGTAACTCTTACATCGGTGTTTGGGGGTGGGGATTGAAAAATGAGTTCTTATGAATAACTCGAGATATACTTACAGAAAACTAATGAAAAGTGCATTTACGTGTATTTTTGATATGTATATTTTATGTAAATTTTTTATAATGTGCTTCAGACCCTATCATTGATCCTTAGTCTCTATACTGTTCATTAAAAATGTGACTCTTACTTGTGGACAAACTTTTGTGTGAAATTTGACTTACCTTCGAACGGAGGTAGTAAAATATATTATTTTCACGTATAATATTTTATATTATCTTCACTCAATCACTTCACTAAACTTCATTCAATGAAAACTGCACGATCACTTAGAGTTGCGAAGAACAGCGTACTATATTTTGACAAAATGGAATTGCCTGGAATTTATGGCGATTTTCGCGAATCTCTCAAAAATATGTATTTTATACATATGTATGACAATTAAAATTGCCATCTGCTTTGATCTCGCTTCTATCAAAGCGCTTTCAAAGCACTTCAAAATTATTTAATATAACAGCGCTTTATCTACGCTTTAAATCAATGCGCTTTAAAAATTTTCGCTGGGGAGTATCTATATAAACAGGCACGCTGTTGAGCTAATTACCACAGCTGTTAATCGGTGAAATTGATGGAGATAGAGCCATATTCGGTTGTCGTTGCATGCATATCAAGTGACAGTTCGTTTCGATGCAAAGAACTTTCCAATACATTCTGTTGAAATTCAGCATTTGGTTGAAGTGGAGGAGATTCGGCACTTGAAATCTCAAGTTGAGGTGTCGAACGCTGAAGTGGATTAGGTTATGTTGGAAGTTACAAAAGTTCTTGATGGGCAACAGTCGGTTGCAATGGTCGCAGTTGATTACTTAGCAGCTGATTTTTTTGCTGTTGTAGTCGATTTCATGTTAAAATTGGAGAAGGAACGGAAAGAGTAGCAGGAGCAATGTTTTAAAAGCCGAATGTGGTAGCGATTTGGTTGAAAAATCATGACAGGGAGAGTTTTTATAATTTCTTGTAATTTCTTCATTAAGCGTTTAAATTTCTTTACTAAGCGGTTCAATTTTCAAATAGCAGTAATCGTTTAGTGACAATAAACACTAGATAGAAGATTTCGGAAATTGGAAAACTTTTTACTGGTGGTAGCCCTAAATTTTCTTTTACTGCTACAGTTCCCACTGTAGTCATTGGAATGAAACTGAAAAGAAATTCACATGGTGTTTTGACTTCAACGAGAGCCAAGTTTGGCTTAATTTTGGTTTTAGCTCTAGCTAAGCGTTCTCAGCACCAGGGTTTTTTTTGTGATTTCCATGCCAAAAGATGCTGCCATGAAATATTCATATGGCAAACAACTACAATGAAAATGAGTAATCAATTTCTAAGTTTTCCAAGTGTTGGAAATTTTGCGGATGGCAGCCCTATAATTTTATCCCTATAACTTGCGATTAAGTCATCGGATGAAAACGAGGTTAGTTTGATTTTGACGTAGATCAGTTGCGATAGTGTGTGCTCGCAAAGTGTCGCAAGCACTGAATATTTTTTTCATTTGTGTTATGATTGATGCTGCTTTCAAAGTTTGATTAGATTAGAATCCGATAATGAATAACTAGTGCTTGACTTGACTTTGAAACTTATTTAAGTGAAAATTTTGATCATGAAAACATATCCACCCTATGAGTTTAAATGCAAGCTCGAGATCAAAGTGATACAAAGCTTTCGAAACAGATTGAATGTTATATGGAGCAAGTGTAGCAGAATATGCTACACTTGCTCCATATAACATTCTTTGAAAATTAGTGTTTTTAGCGGTTCTTACGGTTCCCTTAGTTTATTAGTTTGAAGGAAAAAAAAACAATTAAATATCTATCGCCCCCACTTTATATTTTTTTATATACTGGATGAACAGATACTGCTCGAAGCAGAAGTGCTATTTTTTTTTTCAATTTAAATTTACACGTTAAGTATCTAACTGCTTAGGATGATACATAGGATGATCACACTTGAATTTAAATGTGGGTTTATTTATTTATTTATTTTACCAAGCAAGGCTTACATGTATAAAAAGAATAAAATAAAATAGTACATGCATAAAATTACGAAACAAAATAAAAATAAAACAAACTATATAAATACAGGACTAATAAATAGTGTATAAATAAAATAAGTTATAAACAGACAACAAATAAAGTGAAAAATAAATGACAGATGGCAAAATAATGACTAACAAATTAAATAGTGTATAAATAAAATAAGATATAAACAGACAACAAATAAAGTAATAAATAAATGACAAATGAATGATTAACAAAATAAATACCAAATTAAAATTGAACATACAATACATATATGTTAGTATGGTGGGGGGTGGGGAGACTATAAAGAGAGAGCCTTGATGATGTTATTTTTAAACGTTGATTTAGAAACCGTAGGGGAAAAGTTCTCGCTCATGCTATTGAATAGCTTGCAGCACCTATTTATTGGCTCGTTTGCTGCATATGTTGTATTGTGATGGTATTCAATAAGCAATCGTCGGGATCTAGTGACTCTCAAGGGCTGATTGAGTACAAACTTTTCTTTCAAGTAGACGACATTAACCACGTCTCTGATGACATCGAAGCTGAAGCAGGCAGATAACATTAATCTTCTCGACGCAAGGGGTAACAAATTCATACATTTAAGGCGATATTCGTATGATGGTAGATTACTGAAATCATAAGGGTTGAAAAGGTCCCTCAAAGCGAATAGTAAAAATTGCTTCTGAACAGACTCAAATCTTTGGCTATGAATTTCAAAAGCTGGATTCCAGATAGTGCACGCATATTCAAGAAGAGGACGCACGAGTGAAATATACAAGGATTTAATAACCCAGAGATTCTTAAACTCTTTGGCCCGTCGCTTAATGAAACCAAGTTGTTTACTTGCTCGGGAAAGCACTCTATCGTAATGAAGATTGAAGCGGAGCTTTTCATCCAGGGTGACACCGAGATCTAATATGTTGTCAACCCTGCTGAGTGACTTATCGTTGAGGCGGTACGTATAATGAACGCGTGCAGTTTTGCGAGAGAAGCTGATTGCGCGGCATTTATCAATATTAAGAGGGAGCTTGTTCGCGGAGCACCAATGGTCTAGAGAGTTCAGTTTAGACTGAAAAAAGGTAGCGTCAGATGGTGTCCTGATGACATGGTAGATTTTGAGGTCGTCCGCATATAGTAAATGGGGAATGTCAGATAAAACTTCCGATATATCAGATATAAAAATATTAAAAAGAAGAGGGCCAAGATGACTACCTTGAGGTACACCTGATTTCACGTCAACTTTCTTAGAAATTAGACCCTGGAATTTCACGAATTGCAAGCGGTCGTGTAGGTAGGAGCCAAGCCACTTTAGTAAAGGTCCTGCAATTCCAAATTGTTTCAGCTTGGGGATCAAAATGGAGTGGTCAACTCGGTCGAATGCTTTGCTGAAGTCTGTATAGACTGCGTCGATTTGATCACCTTTCTCCATTTTGCATAAAACATCAGAAACAAGGACCATAAGATTAGTTGTAGTAGAACGACCTTTTCTAAATCCATGCTGCTGCTCGTTCAGTCGAGCGTCGACCAGAGGAGAAAGTTTGCAGTAGATGATTTTTTCAAAAAGCTTGGGAATAGCAGATAGAATGGCGATGCCTCTATAATTTTGAACAGAACGTCTATCGCCACTTTTATAAATTGGTGTAATATAAGAAGATTTCCAATACGAAGGAAATAGCCCAGAGGAGAGAGAATTATTGAATATAGTATGAAGGGGCGAGATCAGTTGTTTTACACACTTGATCAGGAAAGTAGGAGGGAGGAGATCAGGTCCAGGGCCCTTGTTACTGTCAAGCTCCATAATGGCAGTAAATATCTCATTCCTCGATATGGTCATATCCTCAGCAAAAATTGTTTGAGTCGCGCCCGGGAATCGATATAATGTTGGGATGCTAACTGGACCAAAAACTTCTTGAAAATGGTCCGCAAAAAAGTTGCAGATCTCCTGAGGAGAAGAAGACAACAAAGAATTTCCAGTGGACATTGAAGAGGGGTAGCCGCTTGTTTTCCGCTTCATATTAACAAAATCAAAGAATTTTTTGGGGTTGTGGATTATATTCTCTCCTGTAGTTTTAATGTATCTGTCATACGCTTCGTGAGACTTAGTATGTGTATGAAATTAAATGTGTACTTGATTAACACTTGAATGGTGGAAAAATGCTACTACTTACGCGAATGAGCCTAGTTTGTTAAATTAAATCAGTAATTTTAAGTAAGTAAACTTTAAGCAAGTGAATTGTGTTAAGCATCGGGAAGAATACATATGTCAAGGTGAACTGATCTTGAAGAAACTATTCAAATACAGAGTTTGCTCAATTGATTTCACACAGAAGACATACCACTTTCATTTGTCATTAGAGTAAACAACTAGATATTCATGAAAAACTGCAGATAATCCTGTTTTTCAAATCGTGATGAGCTTCAATCACAACTACAATCCATCATAGAATTGTAGAAACGCACATAACATTTGTCTTTACAAATCACAATTTCACTTTCATCAATAGCTTGTTGCAAATCACAACTTCACTGAACCCACCTGATTAGATATCGTTGAACCTGACACACGTCACTATTATTAATTCGCTTAAACTCGCTCCGATGCCTTTGATTACACTACCGACTGCGTCCTGATCAAAAGAATTGCAAGCTCACGAACGGTATGCTGATGGGACAAAGTTTGAATGCTATTAGGCGTTTTGAAGGCCAAAACATGTTCTTTTTATACGCATGAATGTTTGCAGGCACCCTGCCTCAACCATATTTTCTGTTCAACCAAAGAGTTTTCCTTCTACATATTTTTAATGGCTCTGTAGCCAATAGCTCTTAAGTCAGCTGAACCAACTTGCATTAGCCACAAAGTACAGGCTTGAATATGCACCTTTTGTTTTTCTTCATTTCACTTTTGCTTTCTTTCGAATAATGGATGGCCATGAAGAAGACTTTATTGGAAGTAGCTTTGAGATCAGACACTTGAATGAGATTTGAAGATCATGGATGATGGACACGATGTATTCCGCCAAATCGTTGTAAAGTTGATGTGGTCAACGAATGGGAGATTTTGTTGAAATGAGTAGTTTATTGATTGCATGGAAAAAAACAAGAAAAATATTCGGAAGTATGATTGCGAAATATGCGCGAACATACAATTTTTATTTAATAAAATCAAAGAAATTCATAATATTCGAAGTATTAGATAAGCTCTAACTGGCTAGTACGTTCCAAGTGAAAATTAATTAATCGATGAACACGTAGTGGACTTTCAAATTCAAACCTCGATAAATGTTCTTTGTGTGTTGCTACCTTTCTATTTAAAGCATCAAAATCTGAATTTCCACTCGCGTAGCAGCTATTTAATGTAATTTTAATTAAATTACGCAATATTTGCAAGCATTATGTTGCAGTGAATCTTTTGAATGCAAGCACTTTACAGGTTGATTATTCGGAACACATTTTCCGCTACAAAGCAACCCACTGGTTTTCAAATGTAGTGAGCCCCGAATATGTCTCCTACCAACAATCATCAATCATACTGCTGATACACATTTGAAGTTTCGTGTGCTGCAATTTCTAAAAGGACGATCAACAATCATTTACCCATAATTTGTAAGTCCTTCTAAAGCATATCGCACACTTTTCCGACACGACACGTCACAACACGACACGACAAAAATCTGTGAGAATAAATTGTATATAATTGTATGAACGGCCCGCACACTTGA
Source organism: Nemotelus pantherinus (assembly GCA_963978885.1). Lineage (NCBI taxonomy): Eukaryota > Metazoa > Arthropoda > Insecta > Diptera > Stratiomyidae > Nemotelus > Nemotelus pantherinus. The sequence continues at coordinate 75,822,726 of OZ022264.1, read as the reverse complement.
CCAACACGTCAAGATACGACAGGACAGCAAAAAATTTTTGTCATTTGGGATGTTCGAATTCAATCAAATCCGACAAATGATGTACGTCGTTGAAGCGTGTCGTGTCGGTTAAGTGTGCAGGGTTTCATATAGCTTCATAGATTTTATGATAAGCATCAGTTTTCGTTCGGCAGTTTGATATTTAAAAAAAATAGCGAATTGTAAATGGATGAAATAAAATTTTTTGGCCAGGAAATAGAAAGAGCTGTATGAAATAAGATCGAAAAATTACAATAAATCACTAAAGAAGGAAAATATACATATGAGAAGAATTTGCTGAGAAAATTTCAATTTAGATTTTTTTTAAATATTTCACATTACACACTTTCCATTGTATTAATCATAATGCATTTTGTGGACACTTTAGAATAGTTGCCGTTCAGCAGTTTTATTTAAGAAAAAAAATATCGAATTGGTAATGGATAAGGTAAAATTCTGGCCAGGTGGTGGCGCAAAAGTTTTTGTCCTTAGTATTTCCTGTACAGCATTAAACACACTTGAAGCAACATAATATATAATTAGTATGAATTATGCCCTGTTTTGTTTTCAACACAGTCTAAAATTCACTTTCCGAAACATTCACGTAAAGTTGACTATTTACCATTATTATCAGTTCGATTCTTTGACGAATTCTAAAGTTTTTCAGGTTTTAACAAAAGGTCTTTATATCAATCCGCTTCGAATTTTGGTACCTGTATTTACCGACTCTTGAACAACAACATTCATTGCTGTATCATAAATGAAATTTCTACTTTACCTCTATTAAGGCATTAATTAAAGCTAAAGAAAAATGGAAGAGGGTCTCAAAATTTTGAAAGATAGCTTTTCCCCATTAATTTATTTGGATTGAATTTGCATATCTTAGAGCAGAAACTTTTCGCCACCCTGTAGAAAGAATTGTATGAAATGAGTTCAAAAATTTACGACAACACACAAAAGAAGAAAAATAGTTGGGAAGAAATAACAATTAATTTCAGTTGTATTTCTTTTTAATTTTTAACAATATACATTTTCCATTACATTAAACATAATGCATTTTCTGAACACTTTTCACAAATTGATGTGTCGGTCGGTTCGGTATAGTGTGCGGTGGTCTACCGACTGTCGTACGACATTTTGCTACGTCGTGTCGTGCCGTGACGGAATAGTGTGCGACAAGCTTAATGCTAGCGTTCGGGTTTTCCCTCGAATATTAGAGGTTTCCCAGTAGTTTCAGTTAAAATGATTCAATGAAAGATCATTCGTTTTTTCCAAAGCTTTCCAAAGCCAAACAAGGCAGTATAACATAGTGTCCGGTTGTGCTAGAATTTTCACATATTAAGTATGTATAGTAGCAGTCCAGATGCATATCTGTTCCAAAAATCTGTTCCAGGCATGATAACTAGTATTGGGTGGAAATATGGAAACTGTCAGTTTTGTACATATTAAATCCTATAAATTTTTTTAAAATTTTTTTAAAAAAAATAAAAAACAGTCACAAATATTATTTAAGACTCTTAACCAACGTAATTGTATATATTCTTCTTCATCTCGCCAACCGAAGAAATTTCGTAATGCTGTTTCTAAATCTTCGCGGTGTTTGAAGAGTCATTCTTGATTGAAGAAGCTATCAATCGCTTGGAAAAGGTGAAAATCTGAAGATGAAATGTCATCAGAACATGGTCGATTAGGCTAAGTTTCCCAACCGATTTCATTTAAGGTGATCCTGGTGAGTGCATTGTCCTGGATAGTGGTAGTGCGTTGTCTTAAGAGAGTCGTTACTGTTCACGGGCACCTGCATGCTTGCGTTGTAATTTCTGATGCGCTTCTCGTAGCTGCTGAAAGTATATTTTAGCTGTAATGACCTTTGGCCAGGCTCCAACAGTTGATATGACACGATGTTTGTATAATATCGCCATACACACAAACAAGGTTTTCCGGTGGTAAACACTTGGCTCTAGGATGGTTCCGAGAGAGTTGCCTGGTGATAACAACTGATACGTATAGTAGATATTGTCGTGCATTATCGATTCTTTATCACACGTACCCTTTTGATTAGAAAACGCCCCTCACTGGGCTGAATCCCGATTCTAGCTGGACAACATTATTTTATGGGCTTAAAGATTGGAATAGCTTAAAAATAATTAAAAAAAATAAACGAGATTAAAAGTATGTGTTTTAGTTCTTAGAACAGAATTGCTCCAGGATGGTCTTCATTTTCAAGGCTGACGTTCTTGGTGCAAACTCGGACAAAACATCGTTGAGCTGTACTTTCTGACGTAAAATCGTCTCTAAATGCATTCGATATACTGTATAGCTTCGCGTTGGTCTGATAATTGCATTGTAGTCCGTGGAAATTGAACATGTTGCTTCGAAAAAATTAGGGGAAAGCTGAATTTTGTGAATCTTGGCATTGGCATGTTAAACAAAATGTCAAAAGTTCCCATCGATCCGAGTGCTGGGTTACTTTTTATATGGGGTCAAAGGTCATCAAAAGTGAACTTTCCTAAATATCTCAGTAACGGTTATGTCTACAGAAAAACAATGCATGACAAAAAAGAGGCCCATAAGAAAACACGTTAACAAACATATCTACCAGACTCCAGGGTAGGTGGATAAGTGTGCCTCCCCCCCTTTCAATAAAATGGTATCCCTGAGCTTCCTTCCCAAATCTTCAGGAATGAGCTCGTTGCTTACTCTTTGCCCACTGTTAATCAAGATAAGATCACTTTTTTTCCTGTTAATTGCCTATTCTTGACATCGCAGGACCAGCCCCACACCCGCACCCTCCCCACTCCCGCCAACGAACCACCCCGAAATAACCGGTTTTTTAGTTTTCTTTTCCATACCGTCTCATCCCATGAACGATCAGGCCAAAGTCACGTAATTTCAGGTGCAAATTGGTTTCAAGACATAACCATGTCCCTTTGGCGCTATGTATTCATCACAGGATTGGTAGAAAAACTGATTATTCGGGGATAGTCTGCAGTGGGTTGAGCTCCTATAATGTCAAGAATGAGCGTTTACATAATTATGCCATGATATTAGCTTGGTTTTTCATACTTACAAAACCTATTTTCACCTGTAGTGTTGTTGTCTTGTCCTGCTCCTTCGTGTAATATCCCATTCATGATGCAGCAATACAGATTATTTCCGAGAAGAGAATAGCGAGCAGATGTCCCTACAAGTTTATGGCAAAGGGGAGCGGGGGTTGGTGGGAACTTTTTGGAGCACACTTTCCCACCTACCCTGGATATGAATAAAATTGAATTTTATAATTAAATATAAAATGTGTATAACAACAACACCTAAGTTGTTCAGTGTTTAATTCAAATACAAATATACTATGTTCTTGTTTTTTGTTTTTTTTTCACTGCTGTATGTACGTAGGCTACGGCATGTAAATTGTAATCAATTATGACCGAAACTCAACTGAATTTGTTCGACGTTAAAAAATCGACTTCAAGCCTGTCAATGAAAGATTGTATGCGATCCGCATTCGTGCAAAGTTTTTTAACGTTTGGCTCATTAACGTTCACGCCCCTACTGAAAATAAGGATGAGGCAGTGAAAGATAATCTGTATAACCTTCTGGAAAGGCTATATGATTCATTGCCATCAAATGATGTGAAAATCCTGCTGGGCGACTTCAACGCAAAGGTTGGAAAGGAGGAAACACATCGCGGAATCACCGCCCAAATTAGTCTTCACGACCTATGCAACGACAATGGGCAACGACTTGTCGACTTTGCGAGTAGCAGAAATCTCATCGTAAGCTCCAAGTATTCCCCGCATCGCGACATTCCTAAAAGGACATGGGCATCTCCGGACGGCCGCGCCTTTAATCAGATTGATCAGATTCAGAAAAGGTGGGCCTCTAGTATTTTAGAGGTGCGACCCTTCTGTGGGGCCAACTGTGACTCCGACCACTACTTAGTCAAGACTCGATATCGAATGTCAAGCCGCGTTGGACGGAAAGAATGCGGCCTACAATATCCACATTGAACGACCAACTAGAGCCAAGAAAGAAAAATATGACGATCTTCGGAGAGTAGCTAATAGAATAATAAGACGTAAGAAACGAAAGCATTACATGAATAATAACTTTATGGCTAACAACACTCGACAAGCGTACAAAGTAGTGAGGCACTTAAAACAAGGCTTTAAACGACGAACTAGCCTAGGGTTGCCGAAAGAAGCATCATAAGTGCCTCAAAACAGGTGAAAGAAAGATGGGCGTCCTATTTCCAGCAATTACTGAACTGAAATGTCCCCACACCCGACGAATCGCTATCACTAATTGGTCCATACGTTGAGAGTGCCTCGTCTCACCCTCCTACACTAGATGAAATCCGACAGGACATGGACTGCTTGAAACCCAGCAAAGCACCGGGCAACGATGGGATCCCCGCAGAACTCTTGAAGACAGGCGGGATTTTCGTTTTAAAGGCAATCCATGGACTGGAGACAGGCATTTGGCAACAAAAAATGATGCCGGATGAATGGCAAAAAAGTGTTATATGTCCCATTCACAAGAAAGGAGATAAATTAATATGCGAAAACTACAGGGCATATCACTACTTTGTATGTCGAACAAGCTCTTGACAAAGATTTTAGAGTTAAGGATTTCCCATTACGCTGAGAAAATTTTTGGTGAATATCATGATGGTTTCAGACGGGGAAGATCGACAACTGGCCAAATATTTACGGTCAAACAAATTTTGGAAAAATGCTGGGAATTCAGCATTGATGTCCATCAAATATTCGTCGATTTCAAACAAGCGTACGACAGCATCAACAAAACTGCATTATATAACATCATGCTGCAGTTCGGAATCCCAGTAAAGTTGGTATGACTGGTGCAAATGACCATGACTGACTCCACGTCACAAGTACTGATTCAGAATAATATGACCAACTCGTTTTCGATGAATACTGGGCTAAAACAAGGGGATGGACTAGTTTCGGTACTCTTTAACTTAGCGCTTGAGTATGTCATCAGAAAAATCCCCGTTGACACGAGAGGAACTCTATTATTCAAGTCGACACAGCTAGTAGCTTACGCTGATGATATCAACATTATGTCACGTTCGTTCAACGATGCCAAGGAAGTATTTGTAGCTCTAGTCGAAACCGCCAAGGAAGTTGGTCTTCAAATTAAGGAGCAAAAAACAAAAGTTATGATTCAATCAAGGAAAAGGACGCCAATAAGACAAAACATAACGATAGGGGACTATAACCTTGAAAACGTAGATAACTTTGTGTTCCTGGGGACGAACCTTTCAAAGGATGGGAAAGAGCTTGATGAAATCAAACGGCGGATTTAATTAGCCAATAAGACATTCTTTTCGGTGCTTCCCACTTTGAAATCTCGATGCGTACACAGAAATACGAAGTTTCGCATCTATAAAACAATTATAAGACCTGTGCTATGCTACGGAAGCGAAACCTGGACGCTGACCCAGGCATCTGAAAAAGCCTTGAACACATTTGAGAGAAGGGTATTGCGAAGAATCCTCGGTCCAATACGGGAACAAGATGGATGGCGAATCCGATACAACAACAAGCTGTATACCATATATAACGAGCTTGAAGTCTCTATCGTCATACGACTCCAAAAACTACAATGGGCTGGCCACGTCGAACGAATGAGCGACAATCAAATCCAAGGGGCGAGCGAGCGGAGCCAGGCCAGTCGGTTAGCCACGCAAGCGCTGGGAGGATCCGATAGCTGCTGACAGCAGGTCATTTCTGGGAGCACCAAACTGGAGGACGCGGTCTCTAAACCGAGACGAATGGAGGCGAAGAATGAAGGAGGCTAAGGCTCGACTCGGGCTGTAGTGCCCCGATGATGATGATGATTAACCCACTCTGTAAACGATTGTACACTTGTGTACACTAAAACCGCACTGACGTTTCGACACTTGTCGAAATGTCACATATACACACATAGCGACTAGAGCGCCCTAATTGCACGCGGTGGTAAATCCTCTGAGCTGTATTAAATTATTTTTGATTTGCGCATATTTTTGAAAAACAATAACTGTACTTTTATTGCTATAAAAGCTCAGGTTTATAATCAATAAAGTACATTCGGTACTGGTAAGCCAAAGACCAAGCGGCGACCAGATTTGGAAAAGAATAATTTCTTTTTTTCTTCTTACCAAATAAAACCGAGACTCCCTTGACTAGCGTAGCGGCGACAGGCTCGCCAAAGCTAAGTCTCAGCAGAGTCAAATTTTAGAGGAGAAATAGACCGTACTACAGGTTCGCCAAAGCAAAAACAAATAGTGGTCTAAATTTGCTTTCTGGCTCCAGGAGCTAAAATTGTAGCCAGTTACAAGTGTCTACAATACGACTTCACATTACATAATGTTTGTGCGAGAATTCATAGAGCAGGAAGGTTTTAGTTTGTTGAGAGTAATTTGGCCGCTTAGTGACGAAACAAGTTTGCATAATGTGCACGTACAATCTCTAAGGAGTAAAGAAATTTTTTGACCGAGATATAATGTGTTAAAAAGAATAACAAACTTTATCCCAAGGTTAAACTCAAACTTTTTCTAAAAAAAACTTTCCTTTTTAAATTCTTCTTGCCTTTGTTGTAAGAATAAAGTCCATCACAGTTGATAAATCATGAATCATTAGGTGTTATTATTTGCACAAATTTGACATTACAAGTTTCATTAGTACTATTCACTAGCAAACCTACGTAGCATATGTATTCAAGGCGGTAGCATGAAGATTTTCATCAAAACCTTCTGAGTACTCATCAATTTTCTTACAAGTACACATTCGCTTAAGTGAGCTGCTATTACGAATTTTTCGCATAAAACTCAGATACAAGTCACAACCAACAAAATTCATATCCAATTGCCAATGCTTTTCGGAAATAATATAATAGATTATCTAATTGAAACTACTGATTCATTTCCTTATTCGCGCAAGTCTTTCATTACAAAGGTAATATTTTTTCAGATTCTTCGAATATAATCTTCACTATCACTACATATGAGATTTTGTGAGACTAATCATTCAAGTAATGTTTCTAATGTACATACTGACCTACCCACATCAATGAACTTTCATAGCTTGCTCCTAAGTACTTCTTAAACACGCGCATCTCTGCGATTTGTAATGGTGAATCTTCTAATATTTAATTGAATCATAGTCAAACACATCATAATAATGTTACGCATATTATGTAGTTGTTGTAGGTGTATTCCATTTGAAGTGTTATAACAGCTGAAGCTTAATTGCACATCATATTTTCAACGGCCCAGATGCTATGATTGAGCTTCTTTCGCACGTTTAGTTATTCCCGCTGGCGAAAATTTTTTGCTTCGTGTCCATTATAGTTTAAGTAATCCATAAGCAATCTGAGTTGAGGCATATTAACTATAGCATTTTTCAGGAACAAAGAGGCCTAGCTTTCCTGCAAATGATACTACCACAGTTGGTAATAATGAGAGTTTGAATGTATACTCTGATAGAAATGTTTTTAAAAATGTGGGAAAAACATGTTTATTCGGTATACATTTTTAAAATTGAATCGCCTTCAACATCACGAGGTTTGGACAAAAGCTGTATAAAGTACACACTTGGCTACTCTAACTTCACTTTAAAAAAATAACTAGACACTCGTGGAAGTCTGCTACAATTTACTATAGTTTAGAGGAATTTCCAAGTAATACAACAACTTTGTCGGTTTTGTTTTGATTCGTGTGTGTACTCTGATTTTTCAAGCATTCCAAACCTCACAGCGCTAGCTTCGTTATAACATTGAAGAAGGCATGTCTCACAAACTACTAGTCACTGTATAAGTGTAACAAGGTTGCTTGCTGACACCACAAACAAACTAGATGTCTTAATGAGAAAACTAAATGAATTATATGGTAACCAGGACATTATAGCCATCAAAAGCCGAAAACAGCTCATGCTCAGGTAAAACTGCTTAAAAGCGACGGTCGACTTACTCACAGGGCATTACCTTACCGTATCTCATGCGAATCAAATATGACTGTCAGGCAGCAATTTATGCAAGAAGTACGAGATAAAAGAGGACATTATCGAGTATACTCTATGCAATTATCCGGCTCCAAACAACAAACACCGCAGCAATATACGCTCCTAAAACTTTCAAGAGTTAGCACAAGTGGCTAGTGCCGCTACGTCAAGTCAGCTGCTTCAATTTAAGGGAGTGGTCACTTGGCAGGTCTAAATAGCCAGCGGAGGGTGTCAAACGGGCCCAAACTGCTGGTCTAATTCAAGCCGCTTAAACGACAGCCCTCTTCTGCTGCCTTACCTTAAGTATTAGTCTTACGTGAATTTGGTATTGTTTTTTGGGCAAATTTGTGTGATGAGCAAATATTATGTCCTGCATAATTCATATAAAACCAGTAGTTAGCGAGATATTTTAGAAATATTTATATTTTGACCTTAAATATTTAATAACTTTTTTTGCGCATACAATTTCGAAACGGAATTTTGACGTGGTGTCTTAAATAGTAAAAACACTCTAGCGCGTCAGAACTGCTAG